>CM047425.1:63254060-63854060 GCA_026168455.1 Theocolax elegans
ACCGGAGATATGAAACTTTGAAGATAACTCGATTTTTTTTTTGGTGAGCTTAAACTTTTGAGCGGTAGTGTACTTCCACTATATGTTTTTTTTCATAAAAATATGGTAATTTATAATAAATATTGTCATTTTGATCCATATATTAGCTATATTTATGGTAAAAATTTGTTTTCCAGGAATTTAGAGAATTTGTTGCGGTGTAATCGTTCAAACATCAGACCCATAATATGTAATAATTTATAACAAAAATAAAACTTTTAGTGTAAATAAACAAAGTATATTAAGCTCCTTTTCTAAATAACGTGTTCTCGTTAACAACTTCGCTTGTTGATTTCTTCCCTCCGTCCCGTTGCGTTTCCAGTTCGGTCGTTTCGCTCCCGCTCTGTCGGTAAGTACATGAATACAGTTATCGCGTCTGATAAAACAGAACGCTTTATCTCATTTTTTTTACGAATTATTATTTTTGCAATAATCGACCGGTTATTTTACAAATAAATATTTCATGCACTATAAGACATATTTATTAATTATTTTTCCCGTACGAAACGTGAATCGAACAATTTAATTGAAAAAACTTTCTAAAAAACTAATAATCAAAATTTGCGTTTAACTCGATAAAAATTAACAAAAAAATTATTATTTTATAATAACTTTTCTCCTTCAATTTTTTAATAATTTGTTCAGTAATATAAATAATTTATTTTACTCTTTTTTATTGCTTGTAAGATTAAATTTTTGAATTACGCGCCGAGGATTATGCCACTTTTGGCATCGCTGTGTTATATATATAAGTCATATATATGTTATATATATATATATATATATATATGTTATATATTTTGACAATGCATTTAATGCATGTCAAGTTAAGCGAGCTTGTACCCTACCTAAGCCTTACCAAACCCTACCTAAGCCTCACCGAACCCTACCAGCCTACACACACACACAGGGAAGCCGCATCACCGAGCACAAAAGCAACAGCTCAGAAGTCTCCAGGAGGATCCAGGGGAAGCCTGAAGTCCAAGTAATGCTAGGAAGTGGTGAGGAGAAGTCCTTTACATCACACCTGAAGAAGCAGCGTAGCCAATCGCCTCCCACAGCAGCCATCCAATTCAGCAAATAAACCTGTAAGATTACTGCTTACAGTATGCACCTTACAAAGGAAGAGGACAGGATCACACAGCAGTTAAACAGCTGTGTATAGGATGGGTGCAGAGGAGAGGTTAGGTGAGACAACAACATATAAACCGAGTAGCCAAACGGTTTATAACTCACCCAGGTAAACACGCTGTACTGCATTCCCGAGTCCTCGAGCCAGTGATCGCAAGAGAGAAGAAGGAGGCAGCCAAGAACACCACGAAGAAGACCGAACAGCTACGTCGTCGTCGCCACCAACTCGCCGTCGTTGTTTACGTTTGTGCGCGACGGACATCTTCGTTAAGCCGCACGCGGCATAAGGCCGCGTACGCACGAAGTGGTCACGGCGCATGCGCGCAGCGACTCTCTCGCGTCGACGACGACAAGAGCTCAGAGCTCGTCCGACCGCCGATTCGGAACCATCGATATACCGACGTGACGTCAGCGAAAAGAGAGAAAAAGAGCTGTGCCAGCATCGCCAAAGGTTTGTGCGACCTAGTACCAATATTAATAGCCGTTTCCTTGCCTGTGTGTGTGTCGCGAACTCCCGTGTATCCTAGCTTCTTCCCTGTTATTATAACTAGCCTTGCTCGCCGCGTAATTTAGTGTACCCCAGCTTCTTCCCCTCCCCCCTTCGCGCGCGAAGTAGCCGGCTTGCAAAACGCGTGTTACAGCCGTGCCGTTCGCTATTATTATTCTGAATATTCGTAGAGATAAGCACGTGTACCCAATTGAACGTTTTTAAGCGAGTAGCGAATCGCTACAATTACTTCGGAACGTACGCGACTGGCACCCGCTGTTATTATTATAAATTACTAAATTAATAATTTATAAATAACTTAATTTGATCACCCGCACTCTGATCCCCAGTGCGACGTGACAATATATATATATGTCATATATATGTTTTATATATATATAAAAGTGCGTGCGTGTGTGTGTGTGTGCGTGTGTGTGCGTGCGTGTGCATGTGTGCGTGCGTGTGTGCGTGCGTGTGTGTGTGCGCGCGCGCGTGTGTGTGTATGTGGGTGCGTGTGTATGTGTTATGCCCTAAAATACATGAAAATTAGTGATTTTATGATGTTTATGAGGCATAACTTACAACAGCGGTCTTGGCCAATAAGCTAACCACCGCCATTCGAAAGCTCTCGAGAAATGTGATCTTTTAAACGGTGTTAGATCGAAATCGTTTGTGGCGTGGTCGATTTTGATATTCAATATTTCTGGGCGTTCTATCTCTTCGAGATTTTAAAATTAACAATTGTAACCCAGGTCGATAAGTTCTAAAGATTATTTTGAACAAAAGTTGTTTATTATGTTTTTTCAAAAAAATTAATAGATTTTGAGATAAATGGCTTTAAAAATAGAAATTTTTCTAAAAATTTGAAAAATTTCCATTTTTCATGGTGGAAAAACTCTTAGGCAAATTATTTTTAACAACTAAAATTTTTTTTCTATCTTCTGGAAGATATTACCAGCCTGTTCTCAAATTTAGGAGCGATTTAAAATTTTCGTCGTACCACTTGACGTGAAATAGCCCATATATATATATATATATATATATATTTTAAATTTATTTTTCAAGAATAGATAATATATGCTTTTTTTCCGTGCGCAAAAAAAAGTTGTGAATATAACTTGAAAGAATGTGTATTAGTTTACTAATTCTTGATAAAACTCATAAAATAAAAACGGACCTAAAATGTAATGTAATGTTTTTAAAAAAAAATGCACAATTTTTCGAAGATAAAATAAATATTAATCAAGTATAATATACAATTTTCCAAATATCTATATGTGAAATACACAATAAGTTAAAAATTAAATACATTAATTATTGCATTTTTAAGATAATTCTATTATAAACAGTAATGGCAAAAGAAAATTCACATTTTAACAGTGGCAATATAAAATACGAGTTACATTTAAAAATTTTTCGAAATTTATTAATTTTGTAGCAATTAATTTAAATATTATTTAAATCAAAATTTAAAAATTGTATGGATATATAAGTGAGTAGATTACGTATATTTATATAAAACAATATTTTAAATAAACAAGTATGTATTTATTAGAAACAAAAGGTTATTTAAGGAATGCCTTTGTTTATAATAATTAAAATAAATATATGGGGTCTGTAACTAAAGGGAAAAATAAATTGGTTATAATTATGGATTAAAACGTAAATTTTGAAAGAGGGTGCAAATTACGAATTAAGGGAGAAATGGAAGAAACAGGTTTTTATTTATATGCCGCTAAAATGTTATAAATAATTCTTTAAAACTAATACAAAAATTAATTTAATTAAGAAGAAAGTTTTATTTCTCTAAAAGTACAAATTACTAATGACATATAGAACTCTTGGCGATGACCCTTCGTCATTAAATAAATTAATTTTAGGAGGTAAAGTTCTATTTAGATCCGTTTAAAATACTCTAAAATGTTATAGGTTTTTACTAAATACTACAATTAAATATATGCACTTTACTATTTTTGGTAAGTTAATTGTTCATTAACACACACACATATATATATATTGTGAAGTGGTGGATCTGCATGAGAACAGATCACCGTCACTTACGGCTCTGTAGTACCGACGCGGCCAGCGCAAGAATCGGCACTTGGCATATGGCGCGCGTATCGGTAGGCAGAAGACGCGTAAAAGTATAGCTACGACCAATTGCGGACGTAGCGCAGTGGTAGCGTGAACGCCTTCGGATCCGAAGGGGCTCGGGTTCGAGACCTGACGCCCGTTCCTTTTTTTAATTTGTAGCAAATGAGTCTCATTGTTACAATATATATATATATATACATATATATATATATACATATGGGTGGTTCTCTGTGACATCGAAGATGAAAAAAATAAATATTGCTATAACTGTGGGAATATGTTTTAGAGGTATCCAGTAGTTCTCCTGAATTTTTTCAGATTTTTTCTGGGCCATTATTTTAAGTTACAGAGAGTCAAAGTTGACATTTTAGCACTTTTTTGCATTATATGCCCATTTTCATGAATTTTTAGCTCCCAGGGGATGCATTTTTCACTAAAAACATAACTATGACTTTTTTTTGTAAAATTTTCCGAACTTTTCATTAAAAATACATTTAAAGACATAAATGTATGCTGTCACACTCCTGTAAGCCATTTAAACCTTAAATAGTGAAAATCAGCAATTCTGCTCCGGACTCTGGTAACCTAATACTGTCTAAAAGATGTCTTTTTATAGTCAGAAACTGCCTAAAAATTTCCAGAGTGGGTCTAAATCATTAAGATCACTTATGGTCAAAATATCCGGGAAAAGTGCCCGAAATATTAATAGAAATGTATATTTGTTGCATTATAACGATGAATCTAGTAGCATGATCATTGCAAAAAAATTTATGCACTTACCTTGGAGTGGTAGAAAAGTATCTCCACTGGTTTCAGTATCCATCTAATCCCCTGTAAGCTGCTAAAAATACAAATATTATTATAAAATTATAAAAAATTATTTTTTAAACATTTATAATGCTGGATTTTTAGTTTTACATCCCTTACAAGAATTATAATACTAATCTGAAGGATTACTATAAAAGTATCATCATTATTATTATTATTATTCAGCAATACATTGTTTAGATTTGACAAACTTGTCACTGTCACGTTATCATATTATTCATTATAATTATATATCCGATTTATTTATATATCTTTTATATTAAATACGTATATTCAGTTATTGTAATAATGATGTTTATATATTTATAGTAATCCTTCAGATTAGTCTTATACTTCTTGTAAGGGATGTAAAACTAAAAATTCAGCATTATAAATGTTTAAAAATTAATTTTTTACATTTGTATAATAATATTTATATTTTTAGCAGCTTACAGGGGATTAGATGGATACTGAAACAAGTGAAGATACTTTTCTACCATTCCAAGGTAAGTGCATACATTTTTTTGCAATGATCATGCTACTAGATTCATCGTTATAAGGCAACAAATATACATTTCTATTAATATTTCGAGCACTTTTCCCGGATATTTTGACCATAAGTGATCTTAATGATTTAGACCCACTCTGGAAATTTTTAGGCAGTTTCTGACTATAAAAAGACATCTTTTAGACAGAATTAGGTTACCAGAGTCCGGAGCAGAATTGCTGATATTCACTATTTAAGGTTTAAATGGCTTACAAGAGTGTGACAGCATACATTTATGTCCTTAAAAGTATTTTTAATGAAAAGTTCGGAAAATTTTACAAAAGAAGTCATACTTATGTTTTTAGTGAAAAATGCATCCCCTGGGAGCTAAAAATTCATGAAAATGGGCATATAATGCAAAAAAGTGCTAAAATGTCAACTTTGACTCTCTGTAACTTAAAATAATGGCCCAGAAAAAATCTGAAAAAATTCAGGAGAACTACTGGATACCTCTAAAACATATTCCCACAGTAATAGCAATATTTATTTTTTTCATCTTCGATGTCACAGAGACCCACCCATATATATATATATATATATTATATTACACCGCTGGTGTAAGTTATGTCCTAAAATACGTGAAAGTTAGTGATTTTATGAGGTTTATGAGGCATAACTTACACCAGCGGTCTTGGCCAATAATCTAAACCAAGCCATTCGAAAACTCGCGAAAAATGTGAACTTTTGAGAGGTGTTAGATTAAAATCGATTGTGGCGTGGTCGCCTTTTTTTATATTCAATATGTCCGGGTGTTCTATCTCTTCGAGATTTTAAAATTAAGAATTGTAACCAGGGTAGATAAATACTAAAGATTAATTTAAACAAAAGTTATTTGTAATGTTTTTTCAAAAAAATCAATAGATTTTAAAATAAATGACTTTCAATTGTAACGGTTTTGCTATTTTTTTTAATAACAATAAATAAAATATTATAATATAAAGTTAATAATAACAATTAACTACCGTTAAAATAATAGTCTCATTTACACGATCGGCCGCTCAATAATAATACGACTATAATAAGCCGTATAGGCGGAGGCGGCGGTAATCTTCACTTAGCGAAACGCGAGAAAAAGGGGTAAACAACTAAATAAGCAATAATGCAATATTCAATTAATAACAAAAATAAATGTATTCGGGAAAAAAAGTAATACAGTAATGCAGTGCGTTCGCGCTCACAGGATCATTATCGTTGGACTCGTCGCTAGCTCTTCGCTCTGCGTTTAATCCCTCGCTGTTGTCCCTGTCCGGTTTTCCGCTGACATTTGCAAGTTTTTGCGTATACCACTCATCTTGAGTGTCGTACGGCAAGCTCACTGTAGCGATGTCACAATCCGAGTCATTTTCAAATGCGCGAGAGAGGGCATCAGGCACGACATTAAAAGATCCTTTGCGGTGCTCGATCTCATAATCATAGCTTTGGAGCTTAAGTGCCCATCGCGCTAAGCGTCCAGTAGGGTTACGCAAGTTGCACAGCCATTTTAAACTGCTATGGTCTGTTATAACCTTAAAGCGATAACCTTCTACATATGAGCGGAATTTTTCCACGGCCCATAATACAGCTGAGCACTCTCGTTCGGTAACCGAGTAGTTACGTTCCGCCGCGTTTAACGTACGACTGGCGAAACTAAGTACTCGCTCTTCTCCGTCGATAGTTTGCGTTAAAACCGCTCCTAAGCCAGTGTCGCTAGCGTCAGTCTGAATAACGAACTGATGCTCGAAAGATGGCCGATGGAGGATAGGCGCAGATGCTATCAACGCTTTGATTTGTTCAAAAGCGAACTGTTGTTCCTCGCCCCACTCAAATTTAACATTTTTCTTTGTTAACTTGGTAAGCGGTTCCGCAAGCGTAGCAAAATCCTCTAGAAATTTTTAGGCAGTTTCTGACTATAAAAAGACATCTTTTAGACAGAATTAGGTTACCAGAGTCCGGAGCAGAATTGCTGATATTCACTATTTAAGGTTTAAATGGCTTACAAGAGTGTGACAGCATACATTTATGTCCTTAAAAGTATTTTTAATGAAAAGTTCGGAAAATTTTACAAAAGAAGTCATACTTATGTTTTTAGTGAAAAATGCATCCCCTGGGAGCTAAAAATTCATGAAAATGGGCATATAATGCAAAAAAGTGCTAAAATGTCAACTTTGACTCTCTGTAACTTAAAATAATGGCCCAGAAAAAATCTGAAAAAATTCAGGAGAACTACTGGATACCTCTAAAACATATTCCACAGTAATAGCAATATTTATTTTTTTCATCTTCGATGTCACAGAGACCCACCCATATATATATATATATATATATTATATTACACCGCTGGTGTAAGTTATGTCCTAAAATACGTGAAAGTTAGTGATTTTATGAGGTTTATGAGGCATAACTTACACCAGCGGTCTTGGCCAATAATCTAAACCAAGCCATTCGAAAACTCGCGAAAAATGTGAACTTTTGAGAGGTGTTAGATTAAAATCGATTGTGGCGTGGTCGCCTTTTTTTATATTCAATATGTCCGGGTGTTCTATCTCTTCGAGATTTTAAAATTAAGAATTGTAACCAGGGTAGATAAATACTAAAGATTAATTTAAACAAAAGTTATTTGTAATGTTTTTTCAAAAAAATCAATAGATTTTAAAATAAATGACTTTCAATTGTAACGGTTTTGCTATTTTTTTTAATAACAATAAATAAAATATTATAATATAAAGTTAATAATAACAATTAACTACCGTTAAAATAATAGTCTCATTTACACGATCGGCCGCTCAATAATAATACGACTATAATAAGCCGTATAGGCGGAGGCGGCGGTAATCTTCACTTAGCGAAACGCGAGAAAAAGGGGTAAACAACTAAATAAGCAATAATGCAATATTCAATTAATAACAAAAATAAATGTATTCGGGAAAAAAAGTAATACAGTAATGCAGTGCGTTCGCGCTCACAGGATCATTATCGTTGGACTCGTCGCTAGCTCTTCGCTCTGCGTTTAATCCCTCGCTGTTGTCCCTGTCCGGTTTTCCGCTGACATTTGCAAGTTTTTGCGTATACCACTCATCTTGAGTGTCGTACGGCAAGCTCACTGTAGCGATGTCACAATCCGAGTCATTTTCAAATGCGCGAGAGAGGGCATCAGGCACGACATTAAAAGATCCTTTGCGGTGCTCGATCTCATAATCATAGCTTTGGAGCTTAAGTGCCCATCGCGCTAAGCGTCCAGTAGGGTTACGCAAGTTGCACAGCCATTTTAAACTGCTATGGTCTGTTATAACCTTAAAGCGATAACCTTCTACATATGAGCGGAATTTTTCCACGGCCCATAATACAGCTGAGCACTCTCGTTCGGTAACCGAGTAGTTACGTTCCGCCGCGTTTAACGTACGACTGGCGAAACTAAGTACTCGCTCTTCTCCGTCGATAGTTTGCGTTAAAACCGCTCCTAAGCCAGTGTCGCTAGCGTCAGTCTGAATAACGAACTGATGCTCGAAAGATGGCCGATGGAGGATAGGCGCAGATGCTATCAACGCTTTGATTTGTTCAAAAGCGAACTGTTGTTCCTCGCCCCACTCAAATTTAACATTTTTCTTTGTTAACTTGGTAAGCGGTTCCGCAAGCGTAGCAAAATCCTCTAGAAATTTTCTATACCATGAAGCCATGCCGAGGAAAGAGCGTAGCTTTTTGAGGTTAGATGGCGCGGGATAATCCACGATCGGCGCTATCTTGTCCGGATCAGGGCGAAATCCATCGCGATTCACCAACACGCCAAGATACTTAACCTCATTGCGACAAAATTCGCTTTTCTAACGGTTTATCGTAAGTCCCGCAGCGGAAATCCGCTTTAGGACATGCTCAAGCCATTTGAGATGCTCTTCGAACGTCTCGGTGACTATAATGACGTCATCGAGATACGAAAACGCGTACGGTTCAAGATCAGGACCTATCACCCTATCTATCAGCTGTTGAAACGTAGCGGGCCCCCCCGCCACACCGTAAGGCATCCGAGTAAACTCAAGTAAGCCTAAGCCAAGCACCGTGAAAGCCGTCAGATGTTGCGATCCCTTTTTCATCGGAATCTGATGGTATGCGCAGCTTAAATCCAGCGTGCTTATGTAGCGTGCCCTTTGGAGTTTACGCAAAATAATCTCCATATAGGGAAGCGGATAAGCGCAGGTCTTCGAGACGGAATTGAGCTTTCGGTAGTCGATGCAAAACCTGTAGGATCCATTAGATTTACGCACCATGACTACTGGACTCGACCACTCGCTCGTCGACGGGCGAATTATCCCCGCGTCAAGCATCTGTTGTACTTGAGCGTGCATCTCTTGCTCGATCTTCTGAGACACCGGATAATAGCGCTGTTTGATGGGACGCGAACCGCCCACATCAATTTCATGCTCAGCTAAGTTAGTACAACCTAGCTTTGCATTCGGAGCAGTCAAACGCTTTTCCAACAACTCATTGAGTTGTTTGCGTTGCGCTTCGTCAATATCTGCTAAGCCAACGGCAGCTAGTGAGCAGTCCTCACCAATGCCGATAGCAGATACTTCAAGCTGAATTGCGTCAGCCACGTTTTCAATCAGCAACTGATTTTCACGCGGCAACAAAACAGCGTTAAACGCACGAATAAAATCGGCACCGAGTATATAATCGGCGTCGAGATCGCTCATTACTAAAACATCTAAGTAATGGCGTTCATTCGCTAAATCAAACGGCAGCTCTAAACGTCCAAGTATTGGAGCGCGTTGGCCGTTAGCGAGTCGTGCACCTGGTCCAATGTAAGGTGTTAACGGTTTTCCTATGGCTGATGCTATTTGCAAGCCTAAGGAATTAATAACCGTGCGAGCCGCCCCTGAATCGTACAAAGCGCGTACGCGGAATCCACCGATTCCGATCTGCAGCCACCAGCGAGTAGACTGTAGAGTTCCTTCCTCAACTGGCGTTCCAGCGCGAGAATCGCAAACACCTTTTTCAGCTGATTGTCTGTCAATTCCGACAGGCAAAAGCGAGGGCATTTTCTCCTTTTGCGCAATTACTGATGGAATTTTATCCACATCAGAGGTCTCTCTAATAATTGGGGCGATAGGGACCTTATCTATTCGCCCCTTTTCTCGTTTCCCGAGCACTCAAGACAATCCGTCTTGATATACCCGGGCCAACCGCAGCGATAGTAGTACACACGCTCTTTGGGACCTGATTTCTTATCGCGGTTGCGACTACGCGCGGATTTCGTATGAGCCTTAGATGATTGGTCATCCTTGACTTCTATAATAGTCACGCCGGATGGCTTACCAAAGACATTCTTTGCTCCTCTCGGCGCACCTGGTTTACTAAAATTACGCGCGTTTTGGCCTTTCTTATTGGCGGAATTCGCAAAAGAATTCGCATATTTGCTAAATCTCTCATCTAGTATCTTCTCTAAGAGTTTGACCAAATTTTCTATTGTAGGTTCTGCGATACTCGCTACTTTTACCGTAGCATCATCGCTAGCAGCTTTTCCGCCCTTCTTACCTCTGGCATCTGGCTGCTTATAAGCCACAGAAGGCAGAACGCTCTTTTCTGGCGGCGGAGGCGCGGGAAAATTCCGCTCTTCCTCGATAAGCTCTTCCGCCTGACGAGCTAGCTGCACAAGCCTATCGACGCTTGTAACTTTTTCTTTCGGAACTAACTTCCGAACAGACGGCAACATGTTAGCATACAACATGTCTAGCTGAAACTGCGTACTTGGAGGCGCATTCATTCTGCTAAATATAGTTAGCTAGCAGAAAATGTAATCGCGAGCAGGCTCTTCTCTACCCTGCTTGCGTGCTTGCGCTTCCGCCATTAAGCGCTGCTGAAAGTTCTGTTCAACGCCATAACATCGTCGAGCAGCATTGCAAAAATCAGCCCAAGTATTCCAATCTTTCCGCGATTGGCGATACCAATGTAGCGCTACGCCAGTTAACAGCTCCGAGAAAGCATTCAGTAAATCCGCGTCGGAAATATGCGCTGACTTGCTACATTCTTCTACGCGCTGAATAAATTCCTCGATGCTTTCGCGTTTTTCGCCGGAAAACTTAATATTCCACTGGCGAACTGTGCGACCTACGTCATGTGACTGTATAGGCGCTTTAGTCGACATATTCGACAAGATTTGCGTAAGTTGATCGCTTGTAACTACAGGCACATTTTCCCCCCTTCCAGACTCTTGCCAATCCGCAGGAGCTGGCAGAGACGAGAAATTTGACGTAGGAGTCGGAAAATTTAACGCGTTTGCGTTTAAACGCGATCCAAGCGACTTTTCCGTTTGCGTGTGTAATACCGCTTGAGGTGCTTCAGGATGCTTATTCGTTTCAAAATAATTTAAATTAAAAGTATCTTAAAAATTTACACTTTTGCGATTTTTCCGCTGCTTTTCCGCCGCAATTGACGTTTGCGTCGGAAGCTGCGTACTCGTCGCAAAATCCGCTAATTGCTGCCTTAGATAATTCAACTCCTTCTCTTGTTGAAAGGCAAGCGATTGCGTTCTACTCAACTCCAGGGCTAAACCCCTTGGAGCGTTGCAGACTACGCCATTAGCTAATGCACATAAAACGATATCATTATCTATTTTATTATTTTCTTTTGAAGAAAATACCGTTTTTGGTATCGCACCTCTTGATTGTAAATGCGTACTCGCTGCTTGCGTCGTCGAGTACGTAGTTGTAGTAGCGGTCGTTATCATCGCGGTCGAAATGCTAGGAATTGGTCTTACCGGTCTAGTTGTGTTAAGCGTTTTTATCGAAGTCAATTCAAAATTTGATTTAAAATTATTTTCGGCGGTTTTTTCCGCCGCGTTTTCCGCAAGGTTCCCCGCGATATTTCCCGCGTTAACCTCGCTATGCTGCGATTCCGCATCGGAATCGGCAAGTTGATCGTCATTTGACTTCGAGCGGAGAGAATCCGCTCTCATCCGCTCGATTAAGATTTTCAAATTGTCTGTGCGCAATCTGTACTTGCGCTTCTTCGCTAAATTTCGCATGTTTCAAAACGGTGCAGAGTCTTTGTTCACGACGAGTCCGCAAAACTAAATCATCGTCACTAGTTGACTGGACGAAATCCGCGGCTGTATCGCCGCGTAAACGCCTATATAACCTATCTACACGTACAAAGGGCGTACCGTCACGTGTCAATTCTAGCTGATCGAGAACGGAATCGAATTGATCAGCTGTTAAATTCAAAATCCATCCTTGGATCTCGACTCCGTATGTTTGATCGAAATCACTCTCATTCATGCACGCCAGTTTGAATTATAAAAAAAATTGAATAAAATTTAAATTTCAGGCCTTATTGGCAAAATAAATTATCACAATTAAAAAAAATTTATCGAACAAATTACAAAATAATTGCAAATCGCTATCAAATTATATGCAAATTCGCTTAAATTTAACAAAAAACAACTAATTTGTGAAAAAAAAACAAAATATTACAAATCTGCAACTTGTTAAAATAAATTTTTAATTGTTTACAAAAAAATAGAATTAAATTGAATTAGCGAATTTAATATACAAGAAATTGAAGAATTTAAAATAAATTGTTTAAATATAATAATTATTTAAATATAGTTAGCAAGCAGAAAATGTAATCGCGAGCAGGCTCTTCTCTACCCTGCTTGCGTGCTTGCGCTTCCGCCATTAAGCGCTGCTGAAAGTTCTGCTCAACGCCATAACATCGTCGAGCAGCATTGCAAAAATCAGCCCAAGTATTCCAATCTTTCCGCGATTGGCGATACCAATGTAGCGCTACGCCAGTTAACAGCTCCGAGAAAGCATTCAGTAAATCCGCGTCGGAAATATGCGCTAACTTGCGACATTCTTCTACGCGCTGAATAAATTCCTCGATGCTTTCGCGTTTTTCGCCGGAAAACTTAATATTCCACTGGCGAACTGTGCGACCTACGTCATGTGACTGTATAGGCGCTTTAGTCGACATATTCGACAAGATTTGCGTAAGTTGATCGCTTGTAACTACAGGCACATTTTCCCCCCTTCCAGACTCTTGCCAATCCGCAGGAGCTGGCAGAGACGAGAAATTTGACGTAGGAGTCGGAAAATTTAACGCGTTTGCGTTTAAACGCGATCCAAGCGACTTTTCCGTTTGCGTGTGTAATACCGCTTGAGGTGCTTCAGGATGCTTATTCGTTTCAAAATAATTTAAATTAAAAGTATCTTAAAAATTTACACTTTTGCGATTTTTCCGCTGCTTTTCCGCCGCAATTGACGTTTGCGTCGGAAGCTGCGTACTCGTCGCAAAATCCGCTAATTGCTGCCTTAGATAATTCAACTCCTTCTCTTGTTGAAAGGCAAGCGATTGCGTTCTACTCAACTCCAGGGCTAAACCCCTTGGAGCGTTGCAGACTACGCCATTAGCTAATGCACATAAAACGATATCATTATCTATTTTATTATTTTCTTTTGAAGAAAATACCGTTTTTGGTATCGCACCTCTTGATTGTAAATGCGTACTCGCTGCTTGCGTCGTCGAGTACGTAGTTGTAGTAGCGGTCGTTATCATCGCGGTCGAAATGCTAGGAATTGGTCTTACCGGTCTAGTTGTGTTAAGCGTTTTTATCGAAGTCAATTCAAAATTTGATTTAAAATTATTTTCGGCGGTTTTTTCCGCCGCGTTTTCCGCAAGGTTCCCCGCGATATTTCCCGCGTTAACCTCGCTATGCTGCGATTCCGCATCGGAATCGGCAAGTTGATCGTCATTTGACTTCGAGCGGAGAGAATCCGCTCTCATCCGCTCGATTAAGATTTTCAAATTGTCTGTGCGCAATCTGTACTTGCGCTTCTTCGCTAAATTTCGCATGTTTCAAAACGGTGCAGAGTCTTTGTTCACGACGAGTCCGCAAAACTAAATCATCGTCACTAGTTGACTGGACGAAATCCGCGGCTGTATCGCCGCGTAAACGCCTATATAACCTATCTACACGTACAAAGGGCGTACCGTCACGTGTCAATTCTAGCTGATCGAGAACGGAATCGAATTGATCAGCTGTTAAATTCAAAATCCATCCTTGGATCTCGACTCCGTATGTTTGATCGAAATCACTCTCATTCATGCACGCCAGTTTGAATTATAAAAAAAATTGAATAAAATTTAAATTTCAGGCCTTATTGGCAAAATAAATTATCACAATTAAAAAAAATTTATCGAACAAATTACAAAATAATTGCAAATCGCTATCAAATTATATGCAAATTCGCTTAAATTTAACAAAAAACAACTAATTTGTGAAAAAAAAACAAAATATTACAAATCTGCAACTTGATAAAATAAATTCTTTTTTAATTGTTTACAAACGAAAAATAGAATTAAATTGAATTAGCGAATTTAATATACAAAGAAATTCGAAGAATTTAAAATAAATTGTTTAAATATAATAATTATTTAAAAAAAAGACAAAATTTTAAATTGCGAAGAAACGCTGTAAAAATTATTTTAATAATTTATAATAACACTAAAAAAAAATTAAATTGATTAATTAATAAATTAATTTACTATATTTGCGCATACGCTTACATAAACATACATACATGTACCGCGATACGCTACAATACTTATATTTACCGCGTATATCACACACACACTTACACGCACGCACGCAAAATAGACTAACTCAACCTAAATTGCGATTATACAGCTTACGAAAAATTATTAGAAAAGCAATAATTATATTTTCCGCGGTGTCGCTAAAAATTATTTAAATAAACAATTAAATAATAAAAGAAGCACGAAATAATCAATTAATTCGCGATACGCTAAAATTAAATCGAAAAGGAAAATCGATTTACAATTCGAATAATATAAGATACGAAAAAATATTTTCGAAAAGGATAAAGTTACACACTTCGAATATTATTTGAAGCGTAAACACCGCGAATCACAGCGAAACGTAAACACTGCGTTCGCCCGCTCTCGAAATGCTCGAAATAAGATCTCTTAATTTAACACGCCTATTGACTGAATTAAAACTTTTAAATATTAGAAATTAAATTTTGAGACTATTAATTGTCAAATTGCCATGTAACGGTTTTGCTATTTTTCTTAATAACAATAAATAAAATATTATAATATAAAGTTAATAATAACAATTAACTACCGTTAAAATAATAGTCTCATTTACACGATCGGCCGCTCAATAATAATACGACTATAATAAGCCGTATAGGCGGAGGCGGCGGTAATCTTCACTTAGCGAAACGCGAGAAAAAGAGGTAAACAACTAAATAAGCAATAATGCAATATTCAATTAATAACAAAAATAAATGTATTCGGGAAAAAAAGTAATACAGGCGCGTCGCAGCGCGCGAAACGCAGGTCGATATATACGCGAGATAAATAAAGAGAGAAAGAGAGAGAGAGAGACTACAAGACTGGCACTTACAGTGCGTGAGCCGCGATCGATGATTAAACAACCAGGTGAAGTCTGCGTAGTCGCTACCCTTTAGCTTCCTGGGCTGCGTCGTCGCCAAACAAATTAATGTAACTCCACTGGATCACCAGCACAGCACCAGGATCACAAGCACGAGGCGATCAAAATATGGAGAGAACAAATAACAAGGTTTCTCACGACGGTTGAGATTAATCACACGACAGTTGAATTTAATCTCTCGGCGGTTGAGATTAGTCTAAGTGCTCTCGCACTTACGAACCGAAAACTCTCTCTCTCTTTCCCTACTTTTACCTTTACGAAGGTCCGCGAAAATCGCCGAAAATCGTCGAACGTCGACCTGTAACATCTGTAAAGATTAATACACAGGCTAGACAGAGAGAGAGAGAGAGAGAGAGAATGTAACGAGCAATGTAATATAATCAAATATTACATTGATTCGTTACACAATATAGTAATTTTTCCAAAAAATTGAAACATTTCCACTTTTCATTGTTGAATAACTCTTATGCAAATTATTTTTAAAACTTAAATTTTTTGTATGTTCTGGAAGATGTTTCCAGCCTGTTCTCAAATTTTGGAGCGATTTAAAATTTTCATCGTACCACTTGACGTGAAATAGCCCATATATATGTATATATTTGTATGTATGATGTGGGTGTGTGTGTGTGTGTGTGTGTGTGTGTGTGTGCGTGCGTGCGTGCGTGTATGTGTGTGTGTATGTGTGCGGCGGAATATTTATATAATATATATATATATTTAAAAATTGTTTTTTCAAGAATACATAATATATGTATTTTTTCCGTGCGCAAAAAAAAAGTTGTGAACATAACTTGAAAGAATGTGTATTAGTTTACTCATTCTTGATAAAACTCATAAAATGTTTAAACGTATACTCAATAATAATAACGGATCTAAAATGCAATGCAATGCTTTAAATACAGATGCAAAATTGTTTGAACACTTTTCCAAATATCCATATGATATACACAATGGGTTAAAAATTAAATATATTAATTATTGCATTTTTAAGATAATTCTATTATAAACAGTATAGGCAAAAGAAAATTCAAATTTTATCAGTGGCAATATAAAATACGAATTATATTTGAATAGATTTTCAAAAACTATTAATTTAGGAGCATTTAATTTAAATATTTTTTAAATTAATATTTCAAAATTGTATGGATATATAAGTGAGTAGATTATGTATATTTATAGAAAACAATATTTTAAATAAACAAGTATGTATTTATTAGAAACAGAAGGTTTTCTAAGGAATGAATTTGATTATAATAATCAAGATAAATATATGGGCTCTGTAACTAAAGGAAAAAATAAATTGGATATAATTATGGATTAAAACGCAAATTTTGAAAGAGGGTGCAAATTACGAATTACGGGAGAAATGGAAGAAACAGGTTTTTATTTATATGCCACTAAAATTATATAAATAGTTCTATAAAATTAATAAAGATTAATAAAAAAATTTATTTATTTAAGAAGAAAGTTTTATTACTCTAAAAGTACAACATATTAATGCCATAGAACTTTTGGCGATGATCCTTCGTCATTAAAGAAATTAATTTTAGGAGGTGAAGTTCTATTTAGATCCGTTTAAAATACTCTAAAATGTTATAGGTTTTTACTAAATACTACAATTAAATATATGCACTTTACTATTTTTGGTAAGTTAATTTTTCATTAACATTTATAATTATTAAAATATAAATTAAGCTTGTGACAATGTGCTTTGCACATGTCGAGAGCGAGCGACTGAACCCCTGACAAACACCTACCTACCCGGATAAGCTAAACGAGTCCCTAGCTACACTACCTACCCATATACTATTCCCTAGCTACCTACCCGCACATTAACTACGTCCTGCCTACCCTCACAGTCTAATAACCCTTTCCCAAGCACAGCACACAACACTGAAGTGGTCCTGGCGATGAGGATCTTGGGCGAGCTCAGATTATCAGGTGGGCTCCTCCGAGTCTGGCACAGCCAACAGGATAGTCAAGGGAGGCGATCACTAGGAAGCCTCCAGGACCCTCCGAAGCCTCACAGCATAGCAGCCAAGGCGATGAGGTGGTACCCAGGCAGGAAGCCGAAGAACCTCCAACGCCAAGCAACATACAGCTATAAGAGAGGTGTTAATAAGAACAAAAACACAGCAATAGGGTAAGGAGCAAGGAAGAGGATAAATAGCCATAGCCAAGAAGACACAAGACAAGGAAAGATATGTACAGCTGTATATAATTACTACAGCTGTACAAGGAACATAATAGGGTAAATTGAGGTTAGGTTAATGTACACAAACAACGTGTACAGCCGATATCTCGGACAATAACGCATACCAACACACACATGTATGTAAACCTCACGACTAAATACCCACCTAGAGCCGTAGACGAAGAGGCTAGTCATCAGCGAGGTCAACGTCGTCGAAGAGAGAGAGGGGTGACTCGGCCTCGAGCAGCAAGCGACGGCGGGTGAGCTTCGTACCTGAAACTCATGCCGTACCCGTTGAAGAACGCAGTAAATAGCTAATGAACTATTAGTTACCTGGGAAGAGGTGTACCTTGTCTCCGAGACGGCAGCAGCACCAGGTTGTCATCACGGCATTCAGCACCATACAGCCGATTCGTACCGATACAGCCTGAACACTGCGGCACTCGACACGCTCGCACGACGCGAGATCGAAGTGCCGCGCACGAGTACGTACTGCGCAGGCGCGCGGTACGAACACGGGGCTCTCGAGCACGCTGAGAGTCAGAGCTCTACGGACGGTCGACTCGACTACCCCGGACGATATAGCGTGTGTGACCATTGTGTGCGAGAGAAAGCGATAGAAATAGAGAGAGAGAGATAGAGATTAGCAGCTCCCGACCAAGTGTTCCGGATACTCCGCAAAGGTTGGTGTGATTATTACCTCTCTCGGCCGACGGTACAGCCGTGTACCCTAGGAAGTGCGTGCCAGCATCCCGTCCTTCCCATCCTTCCCCTTCCTCCCCCCCTACAGCGAACCGGGATTATAATAGCGGAGCACAGCTCCAAGTACTTACCGATAACCCGCGTGTTATCGAGATTCGTCGCGAGTTAACGCGGCTGGCGCCCACCCTTAGTCATTTTATATTAATATTAATAAATATCTATTTTATTAATAAGTATTGGCTGACCCTCATTAACCTGCACCATGATCCCCAGTGCAGCGTTACAAGCTTTATAGGAATTCATATAGTATAAATTTACAGTTAACATTTAATGTCTTTATTTTTTTTATTATTATTATTCTGATTTTATTATACTAAATTTGGGTAAAAACTTTTATTTATAAATTATAATCGTATTTAAAAAAAATTACGGCGGGGGAGTTGTCCGGCATCGAGCTGAATCCAAATCTGGAGTCAGATTTTGGAAATTATAATAATTGGGCCCAATACCGAAGGGGCCCACTCTTAGAATGCAAAGTTTAGAAAAATAAATATACCATCGTATTCTACATAAAATTTTAAGAAGAAATCATTCTTGTCATTTTTTTGATAAGACACACCAATTTCAAGTAAAAAATTATTGAATTTCTAGGATATCGGACCCTTGAGTAAAACCAGATGTATGTTTTATTATCCCGCGCATACAAGAGACTCAAACATCAAACCAAGCGAAGTAAAGTCTTTCTATGGAGTTTTGGAGTAGCTGATGATGAATCTGGGGTTATATTTCCGAAATTACAATAATTGGGCCCAATACCGAGGGGGCCCAATTATTATTGTTTTCGAAAATTCTGGATTTGGGTACTGGGCCCAAATATTAGAATTTCGGAAATCTCACACTAGATTTGGATTCAGCTCGATGCCGGACATCGAAATTTTCTAGTTTTAGAGACGTTATGATTGTCAGTTCCTTATATGCACGAAAGGGTTGAACAAATTTTTTCAGACATCACGAATATATGCCCGTTTGCAGAAGCAACTACGATTGCCAGTTCGTGCTCGCTACTGTACGGAAAACAATTTTTAAAAGAAAAAACCCACGTTGGCGTACCTCTGAGTCGAAAGTGAAACGTTAATGTGTCCCCAGTATTGGGTTGGACTCTGCGGGGTGTGTGGTTGCAAGCAGGCTTGACGGGTGAAGCGAAATTGACCCGGATGCCGCTTATGTTCGAAAGCGGACGACGGCGTGAGCTAAACACCGCCGCATTCTGACCGAGAATTGCGACTCTAGGCTAGGCGTCGTAAGGCGGTGGGCCCCAGTAACGAGTTTCGGTACACTGTTCAAGTGGCCTCCGATCGTGGTAAACCGATCCCATAGGTGACTCTTGACGGCTTTCGTGACTTATAAAGTCATCGGAATGCCGAATCGAATCCGAGGCGCTTGGATTCATTTAGAACAAAACTATCTAATCCTGAGGGGTTACGAAAGTCGAATGACGGAGAAACCAGGGCAATCAAATACTGTCAGTAAGACGGTGCAATGTTGTCCTATGGAAAGACTCTAGAACAGTCATAGAATACATGACGGGTATTTATCACCTGCAATTTCGGAACGAAAAGGAATTGTTAAAAATATAATTTTTCTCGACCAGGCAAAAGTTTTTAAATTAATATAGAACGTCTAATTAATTGATACGCGGCGAATTGTCGTGCCTTTTCGAGCAACTTGGAGTTCTTAGAGTCGTTAGACGTTAGCTCAGCAAAACCGACAACATTTCTATATTAATTTAAAAAGGAATTGTATTCGAATTTGAAGGGCGTTGAACTCACGGATACTCTATGTGCTTTTCAGAGTTACGCAATAGACAACTAGTTTACGGTCGATCGTTGACAAAGTCTACGAAAATGCACAAATTAAACTCAGGAAAATGCGTGAATTCGGGTATGAGGTACGACATATTTATGTCCAATTGAAAATATTGTACCTTTTTGTGAAATTGCACAGGGAGAAAAGATTAAATACACGGATATTTGTTCTCTTTATCCATTTATTTGTAAGCGAGGTAAATACCCCGTAGGTCATCCACGAATTTTGATGGGTGAAGAGTGTTGCGAATTAATGGGCACCGACTTAAATGATCTAACACGCGTTGAAAGCCTCGTCAAATATAAAATTTTACCTCCACGCGATTTGTATCTACCCATTTTGCCAGCTCTTGCTGCGAACGAATGAATGACGGTGAGTGCAATCACGATTCCGTTGCGGACCGTGAGTTTTCGGGAACGTAGGTAGTAGATGAATTGCGTAAAGCTGTTGAGCTCGGTTACCGCATAACCGAGATTTATGTAATCTGGCACTGTTGAAAATCAAGCAAGAGGCCAGAGGTTTCCCTACTGAATGTATTGACGAGGCATCAATTTTGTAATATTTGCAAGATTACGAGCGCAATGAAGGCATAAAGTTGAATCGTGCTAAAATACAGCGTAATTTAGGATTAAGAGCCGTTTCTAAACTTATGTTAAACACGCAGTGGGGTAAATTCGGTCAACGATTAAATTTAAAACAGACCACTGTTGTAAAAACGCGACAAAAGATTTTAGAGTTAATGACCGCGCACGATAAAGAAGTATTTTGTATTATACCCGTAAACGACGAGATTATGTACGTGAATTGGCGATACGTAGAAGAGGCTGTTGAACCGTCGCCGAATACAAATGTTGTTATAGCCGCTTATACAACAGCTCAAGCGCGTTTAGAATTGTATAAATATATGGAACAACTCGGAGAAAGACTTGTTGTATTGTGATACAGATTCATGTATATTTGTGAGAAAAAATGAAAGCGATCCGTGTGAATACGAACCCCCTTTAAATCATCTATTGGGTGGGATGACCGATGAGTTGGCGGGGTACAGCAAAGGCACATACATATAGACCATGATTGCCGTCGCTCCAAAATTTAATGCTTACAGACCGATTACACCATCGGGTGAAACTGTACAGTACTGTAAAGTAAAGGGTGTATCGCTGAATTTTAAGAATTTACAAAGTATCAATTTTGAAAGCATGAAGAATATGCTCGATGCGACATTTGGTAATAGAAGGAACAGGTTTGAAAATATACCTGATTTAAATGTAAATATCAATCGAAATTAAATAACAGTTCATTTTCATTCCATTCAAGGATCCGCAGGTCATGAAATTTTGACTTGCAGTGATTCAAAAACATGCTATGCTGTATTTAAAAAAGGCGTTATATCTCAAAACACCGATCTGTACCATTAGGTTATAAATCGAGTTAAATGTAGCGTAAATATGTAAATATCTTAATATGTATACTTTTATTGAATAAAAACATCGTAAAAATATATTTATCCTGTTTTTACCACATTTTATTTTTGCCCATCCATTATCATTTACAGAGAGAAGCGGGAGGTTAAACCAATAATATTGTATTGTATTGTACGGAGAACATCATTCAGTTTTGTGAATGGACACGTGGTGGAAACATCCGTTTACATGCATATGTGCCGGCCCAACGATGGCTGGTAAATTGGTTTTCGGGAAACGATTTCTTAAACATCTACCGCAAATGTGTGACCTTCGGTTTAATCGAATTCGTTTTTACTACGGTGAATGGCAAGATTCGTATCGCACTGCCTTTAAATCGGGCGATAATTAAAAAATTGAATCAAGGAGGGAATACCGCAACCCACCGACTACTCTTACGATAGTCAAAAAAAGAAATTATTGATTCTTGATGATTTAATGCGCGAGTCGTCAAATAGTTGCGTGCTCGATTTACTTACAAAAGGATCACACCACAAAAACTTGAGTGTTATTTTTATTACCCAAAATATTTTTTTACAGAGGTTAGAATCAGCACGATTTGTCGTTCAATTCAAATTATAGTGTACTGTTTAAAAATCCTCGCAATCGTACCCAAGTTTTACATCTTGCGAGACAGGTATATCCCTAGGATCCTAAATTTTTGCAAGAAGCTTACACGGCTTTACGTACGTTTTGCATTACGTACATTTATCTATTTATTGTTAGATATGAAGCAAGATACACGAGATGCGTTCCGTTTCCGTACATTTATATTTCCCGATAATCGGGCACAATATGCATACATACCAAAATAATTAGCTTCGACAACCATGTGTTTTTTTCAATAATAATTTGATTAAAACTCTTCAAAATTTTCTCTATTAAACAGTCTTTACGTGACAATGGCCGAGGCAACATTTAACTGCGTACGAGGGACATGGTTTTCAAAAAAATCTACTACGCTGTTGTCTGCTTTACATCGCGCTGATAATCGACAACGCTGTGCTCTGTTACGTATAGCTGATAAAAACCCTATAAAGCGTATTTGCGAATGTGCGTTGAATGTACTTCAAGGAGTCGCAGAACTAAAAAAAAGAGAAAAAACTCGTTTAAAGCGACACAAAAACGTTTTGAGGAAGCTGGTTATTAGACCTTCGCATAGCAGTGGTACAAAGAATACGTGGAAAAAAAGAAACATGTAATAATACAAAACGGTGGTTCGTTTTTACCTCTTCTACTGAAACACTACATCGTATGCAAGCGGAAACGTATCCTGTTTCCTCTTTGCCCGTAAGTAATGATGAATTACCTAGTAAGACAGACGGTGTAGCAGATAATGTACCACAGCTCAATGAAATCTCGGTTCAGACGGTAGGGGATAATTTATCACGCTTAGATAACAAAATGTTTAAAATCTTAAAATAAAAAAAATTTGACAATGAACGTGATAAAGGTAAAAATTATTTACAAGTTTTGAGACGCTATTAATTTTTTAAGTAAAACCAACGATTCAACCGTGCTGGCGACTAGGAGGATAGCGACTCGTCAAACGTAATAGACGAGGTCGAAGAAACTCTAACATCATTGTCTGAGGAAAATATTCTGTGAAACTTACCAGAAATTTATCGAAAAAGGGCACGATTATTACTGAAGTACTGACAAAAGAATGCACCAGGTAGGTTAAAGTGGAATGCCTCTGGAAACGTTCTGTTGGATGGAAAACTCTTACCACAATCCAACATATTACAACTATTAACTATGTTGTGGGGGAGAGTAACAATAGAAAGAACAAAAGGGAAGTATGGAAAGTAATTAACCGACAGGTCGTTTAGAAATTACAAAATTTATTGGTGAGTCTGAAACACCGATACATCTTATTGGAAATATAGAAATTATAAAGATCATCAAAAGATTGACTAAAATATTAAATACGGCAAAACGTCGAGCAAGTTTGACCATATGTACTAGTAAATGGCGTTCAATTGGGTCAGTATTTACACCACCTCAGACGAGAAACATGGTGAAACGAAGGTGGTTAAAATTGGACATGTAAAAAATATCTGTAGATTACGATGAACAATATTACGACCCATCTAACGAAGCTAGTTATGCTGGAGCTCACCTACTCGCACGAGTGTAAGCAAAAGGTAAATCGTTATCGAAAAAACAGCGGGAACGTTTGCACGAATGGCTAAGCAATCAAGACGCTTACACATTGCACAAACCTATCCGTCGAAAATTTCCATGATTACACTATAACGTTTTCAACGTGGACGATGTTTGGGAAGCTGATTTATGCCAATTAACATCTATAACGACAAGTCTGCAATCACTGTAGCCAATGCTTTTGAAAAAATTTTAAAAAGGTCTGAGAGTAGGAAACCGATGCAGCACCAAACAGACAGAGGCAAGGAATTTTCAGGTACAGCACTGCGAAAGCGGCTGTAGTTGAACGACTAAATCACACGACCAAAGAGCGAGATTGGAGATATTTTACACATCAAAATATGAATCGATATATTGATGTAACACAAAAAATTGTGTACGCGTACAATAATTCTACACATTCTGTAATAAAGATGAAACCAGCAGAGGTTGATCTGTACAATGCAGTGCAAGCGCGAGAGAATTTACAGAAGAGGGGGATAAAGCAAAATGGGAATCCTATTAAATATCCTAAATACAGCGTCGGGGATTACGTACGCATCAGTAGGTCAAAGGCAACCTTGGAGAAAGGTTATGAAAAAAACTTCAGCGAAGAAATATTTATTGTAAATCGAATTTTACGATGATAAAATATATATATTTACGAATTGCGAGATTTAAACAACGAGGTGATTGACGGAATCATCTACACCGAAGAGTTAGCGCACGTGGATTCACACCACGTAGCCAGTGAGCAACAATTTAAAATCAAACGCGTGCTACAAAGTAAAGGTGGGGAAAAAAGAAAAAAACTGTTGGTAAATTGGGTAGGGTACTTACTGGAAAGGGTAGTTTATCATCAAATATTGGTAATAGACCCGCTTGCCCGAATACATTATCACCTTCACGTTTATACAGATATTTGTGAACCTTACACAGTTGGCGACATTCAGGCTGCACTCTTAAGAATAGTCGCTCTGGATACTTCGAAATATAAAGGACCCTGTAACACGCCTATGGGAAATGTGGTTTCCGTCAATTACGCTGAATTTTTTATATGTTGTGTGTCTTGGCGTCCTGAACAAAAGTCTCAATGGGCACAAAGCTCTACACGCAATAAGTCCCACAGTAGAGGCCCCTGAAGTCACTATTACAGGGTATCAGCTCTAATAGGAATCCTCGGTGCAAATATGGTGAGGCAATATGCACCAATTCATTATACACCATAACTGCATCACACTTTTCGAAATATTATCATCGATATAAGGGATTAACACGGAAAATCAATCCCATTCGAGTTTGGTACATTAACGATAAAACTTCATTTCAAACGCATGCGCTAAGTACATAATATGAGTCATTATATTCAGTACTACGGAGAGCAGGCTGGTGGCGGTTCTAGAGGTGTAAAAACGTATACTCGGGTTCAACGTATCAAAAGGGTTGTAGAATCAGAAGTTTTCTCGGTTCGATATTTAGAAAAATTGTTCCTTATCTCACTAGCGGTGCCAAGGCTGTAGGAAAGGAGGCTGTTCGCGCGGGATTACACGTACTCGATCACCTTACAAACAGTGGTGCTAATGTAAAAGTATCTTTGAATGTACGAGCTCGAGAGTCTGAAAAAAATTTGAAAAGGAAAGCAGTGACAAAAATTTCGGTTGTACGGTGCCAAGCATAGACGCCACTCAAAAAGAACACGCGGACCAATGCGGGTCACTACAACAAAAATTTGCAAAAGAAAAACATTTTCAAGAAAAAGTAAACAGAAGGATAATAGCAAGAAGCGAAAGAAAACAACCGGTAGAAGTGTAGCAGATATTTTGGACCTAAGTAATTAGTAGTTTTTTAAAATGGCGTATTTGCACCCGTGCAGTGGCGAAGGGATGAAGAGTGAACTCGATCTCTTTTCTGTACCTCTCACACAGACATCGATCGAGAGTAGTGCATATCTTTACTACAAACCTGTTTCGTCTCTTAGCGATGAAACCGATTCACCTTTAGAATTTTTAATCCCAAGCTCTACGAAACATTACATTGATCTGGCTCACACCATGCTACACGTAAGTGTTCAAGTATCACCGGTAGCCGATAATACGAAAAATGCAAAAGTCGCACCAATCAATAATTTTATTCATTCGATGTTTTATCAGGTCGACATATTTTTCAATCAAAAATTAGTTTCTCCACCGAACAAAGCTTATCTTTATCGGGCCTACATATAAACATTAAATTATGCACCTCCCGCTATACAATCTCATTTGACTACTGCCTTATTTTATCCGGATACAGCCGGTAACATGGATGCACCACCAAATATGGCCCGTAATTCCACTGGGGCAAATATCCGTCTAATAAATCGTCAATACTTTCCTTTAGGTGGAAAAACAGTCGACATGATTGGTCATTTGCATTGCGACGTTTTCAATCAATCAAAGTTTCTTCTCAACGGTGTAGAAATGAGATTAAGACTTGTACGTAGCAAAGATGCATTTTGTATCATTGATTTTTCCTCAGATGGACAATTTTCAGTACATATTAAAGAGGCAACGCTTATTGTACAGAGAGCTAAAATAAGTCCTCGTATCTTACTAGCTCACGCAAAGGCGTTAGAAAACAACAGCCAAATATCCCATTACCAGGGTCGAAATAAAGTCGATTACTATGCATAGTGGAATTCTTGGAGATACCCTCGATAACGTTATATTAGGTCAATTACCGAAGAGTCATTTTTGGTTTTGTTCTAAATCAAGCATTTAATGGTAACCGGCAACTCAATCCTTTCCATTTTAAACATTTTTTACTAAACTTTCTCTCATTGTACGTAGACGATGTGCAAGTACCGAGCAAACCACTACAACCAAGGTTCACAGGTACAAGTACTTTGTCTATAGATGCATTTCATACGCTATTTTCTGGCACTGGCATACATTACCTAAACAAGAGTATCGATATCAGCTGTACCACTTACCCTCTTGGATATTCTTTATTCGCATTCGATCTTACCTCCGACATGTCGGCGCATTTTTCATCTCATTGGAGTTTTGTACGATCAGGTGCCTTGTGCATTGAAGTACGATTCGAGCAAGCTTTAACGGAAACCATTAATTGTCTCGTTTACGCAAAGTTTAGCAACATTCTAGTAATAGATTTCAACCGTCATCTAGCAATCTGCTCGTTACATAGTTAGAGCATGAAAGAGTGGAGGGGGAAACCTGTATAAAATACGGATGTATGTTTTTTGAATTTCAGTTTGCTTCTCAGTCTCGGTTCTCGCGATAGTTCGTCCTGGAAAAAGTATGTCGGTAATCATGGATTACATTATAGATATGCAAGGTCTAAGAGACAAGCACAATAAATTTTTTCCAAAAGAAGTTGCTATAGTTTCTCTCCAAGGTCACGTTATCGGTCATTGGATAGTAATGTCGCCTCGGTATTACGAAGAATTGCCATGCAAAGTGAGATCTGCAAACGATTTTGTTACGGCACGACTTCATGGGATACCATGGTTTGATGGTGATATTACATTACGTAAATTACATGTGTACTTTTATAGTATCACGAGAAACGCATCAAAAATATACGTGAAAGGAAGTGAGAAAGTATATCTTGAATTTCTGTTGGCACGAAGAATTGTTAATATTGACGACTATACCAAGGAAAGTTTCAGCGACTTACATAAAGCGTTCGATTGTAAACACAAATGCATTCTACACGCAAGTATGCAAGGCAAGTATAAAACATCGCAGTACGCTTTGCAGAGAGCATACTTATTAAAGGTATGGCTTTATTCACGACTGTCGGAGCAAGATCGTCAATTTTTTCCTCAAAATAGTTCTGAAACAATTTATGATAGTCTGCAAAAACGCTTATGGAGAGGTAATAGAGATAGCGATAACGATGCAACAGCTTCAATCTCTGACGACGACGGTAGTACAAGTGTCGATAATTATATTCTTAATAGTGAGAAATCCCTTGAAAAAAATACAGAAAAAGAAGAAGACAATAATGAATACAATAGAGATTGCGAGAGCTCTGGAGGGTATGGAAGCTACAACAATCGGAGTCTACGCGGCGGATCGGATTCCACGTGCAATGCCAACCCCAATAGCAATAACGTGTAATGTGGATCAACGTATAAAACCAGGGTCGCACTGGATAGTAACTTACGTAAATAAAGACAAAATTGGAAGTATTTCGATAGTTATGGTTTCCCACCGTTGTCTCATATCATTTAGAACGTCTTCGACGCAACTGTGGAAGATTCGAATATAATACTAAGAAACTTCAAAGCGCTGATTCAACGTGCTGTGGTCAATACTGTATAATGTTTTTACATCGTATGTGTTAAGGTGGAGATCTCAACACTTTTTCTCAATTATTCACACAAAATACTATAAAAAAATGATAATTTAGCTATTAATTTTTATACAAAAATTTGTAACAAACTGAAATATAAAAAATGTAAGAGAACGTTTGCGTTTAGTGATGAGCTCTCACGTGGTTTAGGATATTGTAATCAATCATGTATTTTTGAAAGATTATTTAACATTCATGTAGTTTTAAATAAATAATTCTAATCCTCTCCCCTTTTTTTATTATATACATTAATGACAAACATTATTTATTTCTTACTTTACGATCGACTGTCGATTATACGCTCGAATTTTTTCAAGATAAACTTGAGAAGGAAGAAGGTGAAAATGCTAAAAGTATTTTACAAGATCTTAAAGTGTTTAAACAGTACTATTCAACCCATTATGCTTACATAGAAGGGTTTGTCAACGAGAAAATGGTGGAAGTTGATAACGATGGGTTTAACTATATGTATTTACCAATTGTGTTGGCTGAAATTTACACGTTTGACTTACCGTTCAAAAGATCTATACGCTATCATGTTTGAAGAATAGTATAAATACAAATCACTCGAGCAAGTCTACTCATTCTATTTCGATACTCACATCAACATGTATCCAAATACCAGCAATCCGGAGCACAAACCTCTATTAGATAAGCAAGAAAAAAATAACGAAAACAAATTCAAGTCTCAATGGAAAAATACAGTGAAAAAGTTTCTATAAATACTTGTAGTATACCAAGAAAAGATGGTTATAAAAAAAGTAATTTTTATGAAAACTTTATACGTTAATAAATAAGTTTTTAATATTTAATCAAATGAGATTATTCAATTATTTACCCTTCCACTATAACCACATTACTTTTTCCTTCTTATATACCTTTAACTAATTAGTAAGAGAGAGTACAGGTGTACCGATGCGTTGCCTAAAAAAAGAGCGCACAAACACTACGGAGACGGTGTGGTAGGGATTTATTTACGTGTCGCCATATCAATCCCAAAACCGAGGATATGCGCTATACCAGCGCTTAGATGCACGCAAGAGTCATAGATAGCGCGAGAGAGAAAGAGCGAGAGGTTGCTGAGGAGTGGGAGTATAGTTGTGTAAACAATATATTAGTGGGAGTATATTGTGTAACTACTAATGTTATTTTTATATGTTAGTAGCAAGATTAGTTTGGTTAATTTGTATACATTTTATATGGTCTGCAGTAATAAGTACGTGTATAAAATTTTGCCAAATACTGTTTTACGAAATTAGTAACTTAGATGTTTTTAGTGATTTTTATGACGAGTGTAAATTATAAATAAACAATAAATTTAACATATAAGATTGCATGAGTAGTACATCTGACGAGAAAACGTAAACGTACAATTACTTTTTAAAGCGTAAATTAGACTCGCCAGCAGTAAGCATACATTATTATCAACACGTGTAATTTATTTTGTAATTTAATAATTAAATTAACGATTTATACATATATTTTAATAGAAACTAATATTACTAATTGTTTAAATATTTCATTAAAATCAATTAAAATAAGTTATACGCAAAAAATAATTGCACAATAACATATTTATTCATGTCTGCAGTGTTCGGTGCTCAAGCAGTAATACCCATTTTTACCCAAGGGCAATGAATTATCCAAAAACACGTTTCTGTGTAGTTTTTAGTTTTAGTTAATTGTTAATTAAAAAAAGCTTTTTCTTTAATTTGTAAATAATGATAAAACTAACAATCGTAGAAGGGTGTACTTGGAACAGAATTAATAGACTTATAAGATTCAACGTAGTTTTATTTGTTAATTGTAATTTTATTTGCTAATTACTTTAACGCTACCATAAATTGAAAAAATATTTTTTAAATATTGGACAAACGGCATTCAATAGGTATTATATGTAACAATTTTTGGCGTTGATCTTTTGATCAAATGCTTATTAGATTATTTTGTTTACGTAAAATTCAAACTCGACAGCTATGAAACAATAGTAATATTTGAATAATAACAAAAAGAAAACTAATAATTGAGGCCTGCGACAGGGTTACATTAAGGGTTTCTATCCTTGACTATCTTATGTATAAGAAAATCATACCGTGTACTATCTGGCAATCCTGTCCTGCGATGGTTCAGTCGGTTAGAACGTGGGGCTCGTAATCTGGAGGTCCCAGGTTCGATTTCCGGTTCCGGCCGATTGATGCACGCACCACTGAGGAATGTATTTTCGAAAGGAATGTATTATCTTCGTCGCTGATTAACACCAGTTTTGAATAATAAAATGAGTGACGTTAAAATAAAAAAAATAATAATCGAAATTATTGATACCATTCTTTTACAATTACTTTATAAATGTACTAATATTATTTTTAGTAATTATATATTTATGTTATGCTGTTATTTAATTATTTCAATTATTTTAAGTTGTGCATTATATAGTATTATGTATAATATATTTTATAATCTTACCATAATTATAAACATTTGCATTTGAAACAACTGTAAATAAATTATTAAATAAATGTGAATATATCTTGGATCATTCAAATAACGTTATTTATTGCCACAACTTCACTTGCGACGAGACGTCGTTGCAATGAAATAAATAGTACTTAATGTAGTATATTATTTCGTAGTATGTATTAAATATGATATCTTAAAATCTCGCACATTGTTATTGTTTCGTGCGTTGCCTCTTCAAGGTCACGAAACACGCGTGTTTATGTCGACGACCGAGGATGTGTGCGAGCATCCGTATATACAATTGTTATTGTGTGTGTGTGTTAGATACTTTTCGGAAATGCGACAATTCCCGAAAAGCTCAGTACGCTGCCGGTCTTGACGGCGACAGCACCCTTTGACACATCGTCACGTTTAGTTTCGCGCGCCACGGGAAGTACCGGACCGGTTCGTCCGTGCTCCGGGAAGCCGTACGCGAGTGCTCGTGAGTTCGTGTAATTGCAGTGCGAAGGACCAAATACCTCGGGTTGAGTGTTCCCCGAGGTAGGCGAATCGCCGCGGCATCAGGCCGCACCTGCAGGCTACCGTCGAGGACGGCGGGAAAAAATTTATTCTTAATTTTAATTCTTACTTTATACAGTGCTAACGAAATCGCTATAATTATTATAATAATTCGCACAATGTGTGGTAACATTTGGTGATCGGATCTCACACACCTAACTGCATATATTTTGTGTAAAAAGTTACATTTTCTTTTATTACATTGTGGGATAAGCACAACATATCACATGTTCACCGTTGGTTTATTCAAATATCAGGATGTCTTGTTGATTGCTGCGCGTGCAATATGACAACGGAATGAGCAAAATCATCATTTAGCTCCATTAATTTTTCGTCGTCATTGTAAGAAGAGTTTTTGACTACAAATATCGTGGTAAATAAATGTAACTTTAGTTAATATATTTTTTGATACCTCATCAGCGATGAATCAAATGATGAGTGATATCGAAGGCGATGAATGTATACTGGCGTGTGATCAAGAGCAGCCTATACCATCAACATCTCGGAGGTGAATTTACTTGTATGCAATTATTTTTTTCATACATGAAGTTTCTAGATTTTTACTATAAATATCTTGGTAAATAAATGTAACTTTAATTAATATATTTTTTGATACCTCATCAGCGATGAATCAAATGATGAGTGATATCGAAGGCGATGAATGTATACTGGCGTGTGATCAAGAGCAACCTACACCATCAACATCTCGAGGACATGAAAATTCTTGTAAGCATTTAATTTTTTCATATATATTGTTTCTTTACCAAAGATATATGTTTCAATTGCTGTTTTTTTAGCTACTAAACGTATGAGTTCTCATTTTATGGGTTCAATTGACATGGGGCCCGCAAAAGGAAATATTACAGTGATAGTAGTACCAGAAGCAACACTAGTAGTAGCGATTCATCCACTGACACTAGTACTAGTGCAGATGAAGAAGAAGAACAACAACAACGAAAGAAATAAGTTATCTTTATATTGTTAGTTTGTTTTTTTTTGGTATACATTAATGTGAATAATCTTACAGGTAGTTCTTTTCAGTCTGGTAAAGGAATGCCATACGCCCGTTTTCTTGTTCAAAAGGAGACAAAACGTTACTACTAACGCTTTGAATATGAAGGGAGAGAAATCAGAGGGGTGATCCCACAACCACCAGTTAATACTGATGTTTCTGCATGGTTAGAAGATTGTATACGAGATCTGCATGGCTATCTTTGTGAAAAAAGTGCACCAATGTCATTGATATGACCATTAATTCCAAACAATTTAACCATGGTCCTCTTTGCCTGTCATTCAGAAAAATACAAAATTTCCTCGTCGCTGACTTGTGGGAGTTGATATACAGTACCGTACGAAGTGTTAATGATTTCAATGTTAATGAACTACTATCGGTGAATTGTGCTATTGTTAGAGGTGTAGCGGGTCGTGGACAAGTGCGTTTAAACGAAAAATCGGTGAATAAAAAGTCCATATTGACAATTACTAATAATGATAATTTGTGCCTACCACGAAGTTCGGTTGCTGCCTACGCATATGCTATCAGAGGCCAAATATGTACGGGGGAACTTCATAGATATTGAAACTTGATTCGTTCAAGTGCAGGAGCAACTCAAAGAAATGCTGCCACTCTGGTCAAGAGCTTCTAAATTTGGCCAATGTTCAAGTACCAATTGAAGGGTGTAGTCTTGCGAAAATCCAAAAGTTTCAAGATTTATTTGCTACTCGTGCTACGGCGAAAGTGGTCTGCAATTTTTCATCTGCCGCGTGGGGTACTCCACCGATATACGATGGTTCGCGATTTTTCGACGACGTAACACACATACTGCGAATAATGTATTACGAACATGCAAATTATTAACAACCAATTCTTGATCTTGTTGGATCAAGTGGTAGTGGGGGGAGGGGGGTGTACTGTATACCATGCAACAAAAGTTACTGGCACGCCGAAGAGCATTGATGTTCCAACAAGTGCTACAAGTGTATGTCATCACCACCGTGCAGTACAACGGGAGAACCTAAAAAGTGTAAAGCTGTTTTGGACTATTTTTCAATAATAGATGTTTGAAAACCATGCTAAAGCAGGACCTTACAATAAAACTTCCAGTGTTAATAATAATAATAATACACTTTGTCAAATTTGTTTTAAAATAATAAACAGAAAAGACACACGTATGCGGGGTGTCATATTGTAAAAATTGCAAAGCGATAATGCCTGTTAGACATCTATGTTACGTTCAACCGATCAAAAATACACAACATGCTAAACCAATTTTGTTTGTTTTCAACAATTTAAAATTCAACAATCCTTACCTGTGTTAGGTGATGAGGATAGAAAAATACACGTGCCAAACTTATGTATGGTGCAACACGTGTGTACATATTGTTTGGATGAAAAAGGGAATGTTACCATTGGAAGGTTACCGGCTAAAAGACAAGCAGTCTGAAATTGCCCTAAACTGGCTTTCATGGATCGAGCAACGTGTGCTTCATCGAAATGTTGATCAAGCAGGACGGTGTCGAGAAACGAGACTATCGGAAAATATCCTGGTTGACGGTTACAATTATCATGGTATTGTACTTCAATTTCACTGGTGTTTATGGCACAGCTGTCCTCGTTGTTACCGAATAAACAGAGACACTGTTATGACGTACGGTGAGTCAATGGATACCAGATACGAGAGGACATTGGCAATCGACCATAAATTAATAATTGCCAATTATTGTGTTATTGAAAAATAGAAGTGTCAATTTAAAAAGAAAATCGAACAAACTGAGGAGCTTAAGAATTTTGTTCGTCTAAATAAAGTGAACATAAAGCGAAAACCTCTTAACCCACGAGATGCATTTTTTGGCGGGCGTACTGGCAATACGTCAAAATGTATGATCGTCAGATTGGAGAAAAGATCAAATACGTTGATGTGTGTTTTCTATACCCATAAATTTGTAAATGTGGTAGGTTTCCTGTAAGTCACCCAAAAATTTACGTTGTCCAAGAAGAGTATATACGGCTAATGGGACCACTTCATGATATCCCTCAAGTTAATGGTTTAATCGCGTGCAACATTTTACCGCTACAAAATTTATATCACCCCTTACTACCGGTAAAAATGCATGGAAAATTAATATTCCCTCTGTATAGGACATGCTGTGAGCAAATGGTGCAAAGTGACTGCCCTCATCAAGATTCCAAAGAGCGTATGCTGTGTGGAACTTGGGTGTCTAAAGAAGTAAAATCAGCTGTTGCTCTAGGGTACATCATCGAAACTGTCTATGAAATTTGGCAGTATGAAATGACGGAATACAACCAGGATGAAAATGAAAAAAAGGTAGCATTTTTATTTTTATTATGGAGCATTCACGAAAAATGGTGCTTGTACCGAACGAAAGTTTTGAACAACTGCAGAGTGTACTCACGAATGCTAATAATTCAATATTCAAGACGGTTCAAACGCCCGGTACCCCAATGACCAGGCTAGATGCTGAAATGAACAATATACTAAACTCATGTGGTGGAAAAACGAAGCGAGGGAAGTGGGCACGTTAAAGCTATGTTGCAACGTTACCACCATTTTGTGGATGCACATAGCTACGATAAAGTCGGAGATAAAGAGGACAATGTTGAAATTCAGAAAATCCATTACAATGAAGTAGATAATAATAATAATGTGGTAGACATGGGGGACAACAATTAGTCATAACGAGCCGAAAAAGAAGATCGAGTTTATGCGACTATAATCGAGAGTGTACCTAGAAAGTTCTGACAGAAGGCAGCACGGTTACTGCGTAAATTGCGAGTTAGCGGTAATGTAGGATGGGACGCAAATGGTGCATTGACAATAGGTGGTGTTCGCATATACGAGATGAATATGATCGATCTGATCAATTATGCTATGAGAAATAGAAAAGGTTCACCACCTCCAGGACACGTTCAATTTGCAGTGGCTCTTCGTGAATGCTTTGTGCCGCGCGACTACATTGGCAATAACCGTGTTTGGAAAAGTGTGTTGAATATTGGTGCTGATAGATCCATTATGGTACCACCTTATCATTCTTCACCAGATGTCACTAGCAGACGATTTCAAATACCTCGACACGATATTAGCAATATAAATCAGGCAAACAGTTCGCAGAACGAGATTGCCAGCAGTAGTGCTGAGACCAGTGCCGCTGACGAAAGTGACCGAGTACACTGTTGCAATTAATTAAACGAAAAACATCAACTAACAAAGGTGAAACCGGGACAAAAAAAGAAGAAAAAAGTTGGTGCGAGTAATAGTGACATTACATCATGGCGACGATTGAGTGAAAAATTCAGCTCAATCCGGAAACCGAAATAACCGAACATGAGAAACAAGACGAAGGAGAAAACGAACAAAATCGAGTGACAAATAGCGCGCTAGATGGATTGATTCATCTACTACCTTTCGAAATGCACGTGCTTGGATACCGATTTGGTGGTCTGGGTACAAAAGTAGCGGAGCGCATTGAACGAGGTAAACATGGTATTAATCCATTGGATGATGCATATCTTAAACGTGATTTAGTTTATGGCGATAAAAATGGAGATAGGCGTAAAGCTGATCGTATTTTAGCTGAATATGCATTTTCCCGAATGCTCTCTGATGAAACACCCGCGGACGAACGAACATAATGACAGCTTGTTGCATGGTTCGTAAAATAACTTTTGGAACATTCTTCTCCCATGTCAAGAATGCATTGAAGAGAACGACGAACAAGAAGAAAAAAATTGATAAATCATCAAAGATTGGTAAAACTAGTGATTTGGTGAAAAATGTCTCTAAAGAACGCAGTATGAAAAATCTAAAAGAGTGATGTAATACACAATGAATAGGAAAAATAGAAGATTTAGTGATATTTACTACTCACCTCCTAATCCAGCAGCTTATACCAGCAATAATAAACTTTTCCACGCTGTCCGTACAAAAAAAAAGAAACTCAATCGCAAAAGTGTTACGAAATGGCTCGAGAGTCAAGATGCTTACAATTTACAACACACAGTTAGACTGCGATTCCTGCATCGCAGTTATAATGTACGTAACTTGAATGACGTCTGGGAGGCTGGTTTGATGGATTTAAGATCTTTAAAAACTTACAAGGATAGCTACAGCTACATTTTGATTGTTGTTGATGTTTTGAGTGAGTATAGTTGGCTGAAGCCAATAAAGGAAAAGTCTTCCAAGAAAACTGCTGACGCTTTTTCCTACATATTATCGAGAAGTAACGAGCGTAAACCAATTTGGTTACAAACGGATAAGAGAAAAGAATTTGTCGGGCACGAAATGCAACAAGTTTTACGCGACAACGATATTGCTCACAGAGTAGCACGAAGTCCAGATGCAAAGGCTGCTATTGCACAGAGATTGATACGGACAATCAAGGAGCGAGTTTGGCGCTTCTTCACCTACAAAAATACATAAAGATGCATCGATGTTTTGCAGAATATTGTGCACAGTTATAATCAGAGTAAACATTCAGCGACAAAAATGACACCGGCAACCGTGACATTGTATAATGTAAATAAAGCTCGGGAAAATTTACAAAAACGATATGGAAATGGCGGATTGAAGCGAAGACCCAGGTTCAAAGTCGGTAAGTTATTGCGCTCTAGTCGTGCCAGAACTGTATTTGACAAGGGTTACGAGAGTGGATGGACTTTAGAGATTTTTAAAATAGTTCGAATTTCAACCACACGACAACCACCAATTTATTATTTCCAAGATCTTTCGGAAGAAGACACTGACGGCTGCCTTTATGCAGTGAAATTGAGTAGAGTCCACATCTCCATATAGCTTCAATCGAGGTACTGTAAATTTTACGCACTAGAGGTACAGGTCGTTTAAAAGACTATTTCGTTAGCTGAAAAGGATATCCAGACAAGTTCGATTCTTATGCAAAGGCGAGTCAACTTTCAGAGAAATGAAAGATCAATTTTACATTATTCTACCGAGCAATAGCAGTATGAATTATTTCTCGGAAAAGAGTACGACGCATTACATTACTCAATTAACCGCAACAGATCCGCTAACAAGGTTTCTGGAAAGTTGCACTCACGGAAATTCACATTCCGCTGACGTTTCAACACGTGTCAGCAATAAATGAAGATTTTCTCTGAAACGTATTCCTTTAACGAGAATCACGTCAAATCAATTACGAGTAGAAAATTTGACGGTTACAAAATCGCGTATTCGACCGGGAAATTACAAGGATATTTCTTCGCTGATGGAAGAGATAAATAATCTGGAATGTCTAGATAATCATTTGATAAAGAAATTGGAACGTGGTGGTTATGTGACGATCAACAGAGTCTGCGCAGATAGCTTATTCTCAGTTTAGTCATGAACTTTGTTTATCAGACAAAGTACATAAAATTCTGAGGTTTAAAAAGGTAGACAAATTGTCTTTGGGGGTGATCAATACTCATTTGAGGGCAATAGACCAGCTCGCCTATTTAACGGTTTACCATCGATGTTCATGATTTACAGCGACATCTGTGAACCATATGTAACGGGAGATGTCCAATCGCGATTATTAGGAGCTGTTTCCATGAATAGCGATAATCACGAATACGGTACTACCAGAATCAAAAGTTTCTCACCACCAATGTACATACCCTTGTTATTCAGCTCATTTCAGACAATCGAAATAGCTATAAGAGATCAATGCGGTCAATTGATTCCATTCAATTACGGAACAGTGATGGCAAATCGTCTAGAAATGAATCTTTACGAGGACTACTTCAACAATAAAATCGGTAATGGATATCGAGGAGGCGGAGGAGGTCATTACACAGGAGGAGTTGGACACATTTACATCGCTTTTTCCTACGAAAGAGGGCATGGTGGTATTGGTTCTATCCTAGCTGGCGTATTTAGTCGTGTACTACCGTTCCTAAGTCGAGGTGCAAAAGCCGTGGGTAGAGAGGCTGTTCTTACGGGATTCAATATTGTGTCAGATGTTAAAACGCATAACACAACCATCAAGGAATCTTTTCGTAATCGTGTGAAGGAATCTGGTCAAGTTTTGAAGAGAAAGACTGAAGCAAAATTGGACAAACTGATGAAGGGTCGGGGTATAATATGTCTCGCTATGGAAATCATGCAAGATTGCAATTGCTTGGTGCACCTATCACAACATATAGAAGCAGAAAAAAAGAAGTGTGGGTAAGAAAAAACGTAAGGTGAAAACTGCTGTAAGGAAGCGAGGTGTAACAAAGTGAAGGAAACAAACAACTTCTAAAAGTAGAAAGAAGAGAGGCAGTAGAAAAAAAAGATCGACTAGAGATATTTTTGACAGTTAAAGGTGGCCTTTCTACACACTCATTCGTGTGAATGTTTAAAGTTAGAGTTATTGTTATTTGACATTCCGCCAATACAGACTACAATTGAGGGCATGCATTGGGTTCAACGTAAACCAATATCATGACTCACCGATCGAATTTGTGATACCCGGAAATAGTTATGAATATCTTGATTTGGCTCATACTATGCTGAGTCTCCGTATTAGTATTAAATCTAACACGACAGAAGATGCTGTAGCGGAAGAAAATCAAACGGCCTTTGAACATTTATCAGGTAGAGTAGGATCAGTTAACAATTCAATGCATTCCCTCTTTAATCAAGTGGATGTTTTTTTCAATCAAAAATCCGTGTCACTACCTACCAATACTTATGCTTACAGGGCATACATCGAAACGTTATGAAACTTCGGACCAACTGCTAAATCTTCACATTTATCGATCGTCCTGTGGTGTGACGATACTGCTGGTCATATAAACGATACAGTAGACGCAAATAAAGGACTTGTGAAGAGATGGAAACTTTATCTGTCGAAAAGCCTGTGGACCTAATTGGCCATCTTCATACAGATGTGTTCGATCAAGAAAAACTTGTAATTAATGGTATGAAAGTTAGTGAGAGTACGTTTGGTAAAATCTCGCGATAATTTTTGTCGAATGGATGTGACCGATTGATCAAAGAGTACTAGAGTATAGAGGAGGCAAACCTAGTACGACGACTTGAAATCAGCCCAAGTATATTGTTAGCACATGCTCAGCCACTCAGCAACGGCTAAATATCCCTTAACACGAGTAGAAGTCAAAGCTGTCACCATGCATAGCAGTACATACGGTGAAACATTGGATAATATCATATTGGATCAGCTACCAAAGACCAAAGACAAAAACTTCCTGTGCTGGTACGTGGATGGTATACACACCTTCAAAACCACTCCAGCCCAGGTACCGGCGTACCCAAACATACTCCCGCGATCTTACACACGGTCACGGTGGTGCATAAGCAACTTACCGGATTACGCCCCGTAGATAGCCCAGCCGATCCTGTGGTCCTCGACAACCTCCTGGGCAGCGGAGGTCGGACGTCGGATGTGGTGAAGGCGGTCCAGTGCCGCGGTGAGCGCGTTCACGAACCGCGCTTGCACTCGCGCACGACCACGTCCTTATTCACACTGACACTCGTGCACTCATAACGCACTGGTGTCCGACCGGAGCTGCGTGCTCGACCCTGCTTCGGCGAAACCGTGCACAGGGTCTCGTCACTACCTGGCGGCGTAGGTATCCTCGGCTCACCGAGCGGTACTTCCGGGTAAAAATATACTGATCCGCCTCGATCGGCGGATAGATATACACTAATTAGGCGATCGCCTAATTTTCCGACAAAGGGATAAGAGTGGGGAACACACAAACACTCTCTCGCGCTCTCATCCCTACGTATTGTGGCGCGCGTAATTGTACACTCGTAAATGAAACGAACACGACGACTTACAATTAGTGAATTTAAATATTCTATTCGTCTTGAATAGATTGTGTGACGATTTCCGTCACACGGTCAATTGTATTGTATATTCAGAGTAGGATAATATTTTGGAAATTGATACTTCTCCTCAAGTCATTGTCGATTTCAGCAGTTAATAAACTTAATTGATAGAGGTCGTCACCTTGTGTTACTGTCTATACTATACATTTATACATCGGTTTAAAAAGACTTATACAGTCAGTCTGGATCGTACTTTGTGTTTGACAAGGTTTGTACTACAACATGGATGTAATAGATAGCAAATAAAGATACGTAATAAAAGAAATTGCTATTGTCCCTGTTGATAGTGAATTTCGTAGTCACTGGGTGGTGTCACCCACAGTCGCACTAGAGCATCTCGACGAAGACATACGAAAACAGAATAGCTGGTTAAATCAATATCATCGCGCACTGGACTACTTTGACGGCGAGGTGACTTTGAAGACAGTTAAAAAGATTTTACGGCAACTTATGAAAAGTGTGCGGAAAATATATATTAAAGGTAACGATAAGTATTTGATACTACAAAAAATTGTTTATCGACAAATTTTAAACCTTGAGTATGATCAGAATTGTCGACCGTTCAAAAAATTATCATTCGACGTACATTGTATGCATCACTCTGTCAAAACTTGTTTCAAAAATTATCGTTGTGCTTTACATAACGCGTATAGATTAAAATCATGATTGGCCCATCACACACCCCCAAAGACTTTCAACAGTACAAACGAAATTCATCATGGACAGTCTACAAATACTCAAGAATATGTCGAAAATCCGTTTGCATACTGTAGGTCTAATTCCGACCGATCAGACACCCCGAGTGTGGACGAAACGGACAACGTTGGTGCTAAACACGGATGATCATACAAAATCTGGTATGCATTATGTCGTTGTATGCGTCGATAAATCATGTAATGGTATTTATTTCGATAGTTTTTGACTATCACCACTCATTCCAGATCATATCAATAGATTGCGAAAAAATTGTAACTTCGTTCCAATTATAATAATATTTGTATTTTTAGCAGCTTACAGGGGATTAGATGGATACTGAAACAAGTGAAGATACTTGTCTACCACTCCTAGGTAAGTGCACAAACTTTTTTGCAATGATCATGCTAATAGATTCTACGTTATAAGGCAACAAATATATATTTCTATTAATATTTCGGGGACTTTTCCCGGATATTTTGACCATAGGTGATCTTAATGATTTAGACCCACTCTGGAAATTTTTAGGCAGTTTCTGACTATAAAAAGACATCTTTTAGACAGTATTAGGTTACCAGAGTCCAGAGCAGAATTGCTGATTTTCACTATTTAAGGTTTAAATGGCTTACAAGAGTGTGACAGCATACATTTATGTCTTTAAAAGTATTTTTAATGAAAAGTTCGGAAAATTTTACAAAAAAAGTCATACCTATGTTTTTAGTGAAAAATGCATCCCCTGGGAGCTAAAAATTCCTGAAAATGGGCATATAATGCAAAAAAGTGCTAAAATGTCAACTTTGACTCTCTGTAACTTAAAATAATGGCCCAGAAAAAATCTGAAAAAATTCAGGAGAACTACTGGATACCTCTAAAACATATTCCCACAGTTATAGCAATATTTATTTTTTTCATCTTCGATGTCACAGAGAATCACCCATATATATTTAAGTAGTACATCAATTCCCTGATATCCGTAATTTTTCCCATCTTACAAAAGGTATTTTCAATTTGAAAATAAAGCATTTTAAAATATCGCAGGGTTACCACTACAAAATATAAGAAAATATAATGCGTCCGAAATCGCACCATCTTCAACCGGGTTACGAGATAGCACCTTCTTCAATCGAGTTGCGAGATAGCATCTTCTACGACTCAAGCGTTGAAATGGGAGAATTCCAGTTTTCGAGCCTTTTGAAAAGTTTTCGTGAAATAATTACATCATGAATATATTGATTTTGGAAGTTTTAGTGACATTCGTTGTTATTTAAATAATAGAAGAATTGGAATACATTTTATATGTATAAATTACAACGCTAATAGAATAATAATAAAATTTTAGTGCAACATATAATTAATAATTCCATAACCAACATTTTCAAGTGCCAATATATTAATAAATTATAATATACATAATTAATACTGTAAAAGGAAAAGTTTTGTCCGCGATTTGGCACCTATTTTAACCGGATTTCGAGTTTACACCATTTCCAACCAGATTTCGAACTGACACCTTTCCAAGCGGAGTCAGAGTTAGCATCTTTTCCTACTGGATACCTAGTTGCCACCTATTCCGACCAAATGCCGAGTTGGCATCTTTTCCACCAGAATTTGTAGTTGGCACCTTTTCCAAACGGATTCCGAATTGGCACTTTTTCCAAGCGGATTCTGAGTTGGCACCTTTTTATTCTGAGGTGACGAAATACACAAAATAAATTACCACACATATTTAACAAAAGGCAGTCTGAAAAATTAAAATACTCAAAGGAATTCACATTACATGTGGTTAATAATGAAAGACATTTAAATTTTTCGCAACGCGATTTCACACCTCTCACAAAGCGCGAAATTTTGAATAACGGTGATTTACACATAAATGAAAAAACGATATATCTTAAAATATTATGAAATAAATATATACAAACACAATAACAAAAAATTGACGAACATCGTTAAGTCAAATTTTTTAAAGTTATTCTAGTAATAAAGATACAATTATATAACAATTAAGTAAAAATTTAAATTCTTTTTATTAAATTTTCACATAGAACATTTTTTGTATTTAAAATATAATGTAACATGAACATTTGATAAAATATATTTTAACAATTTACAGCTTAAAAACAATGCTTCGCGTATGGTTGATTCGCACATTACACATTGATCGACGATCAGCTGATCATCAGCTGCACACAAATATCTGTCAGATATATGATGTGAGGTTATGTTGTAAGGGAAAGATATTTATAACAACTTAGACTTCAACTTTATATTAGTAATAATGCCATTGTAATGTTGGCTAAGATTTTTCGTATTATCTTTAATATTAATCGCTTTAGGGTGATTTTTTTTTAATCGAGTTGGCGGAGGCAAAGAGAAAAAAATCTTAAACACAGATTTTTTTGGCAACGTTTAGTTGGAATAACAATTCAAAAATACATAAATTAAAGATTGCACGCTGAAAACACCGCAATAAATAAATCAACGAAAACTAAAGCTCCTTTAATCGGATTAAACTGATACGTCCAGTGGTTGAATGTACAAAAGCGAATTTGTATACAATAACGTGTTTATATGTGATGCGACGAGACGTCGTTGCAATGAAATAAATAATACTTAATGTATTATATTATTTCGTAGTATGTATTAAATATTATATCTTAAAATCTCGCACTTTGTTATTGTTTCGTGCGTTGCCTCTTCAAGGCCACGAAACACGCGTGTTTATGTCGACGACCGAGGATGTGTGCGAGCATCCGTATATTCGATTGTTATTGTGTGTGTGTGTGTTAGGTACTTTTCGGGAATGCGACGATTCCCGAAAAGCTCAGTACGCTGCCGGTCTTGACCGCGACAGCACCCTTTGACACCTCGTCACGTTTAAATCCGCGCGCATCAGGCCGCACCTGCAGATCACCGTCGAGGACGACGGGAAACCGGGCCGACTCCGCCGGCCAGCAGACGTCGGGGCGCCGACGCGCACCAGGGCCTATGGACAACCCAGCCCGGTAAGTACCCGACATTGGTCGGTATACGTTAGAGTGTGTTGAGTGTATGTGCTTGAATGTTTGTTCGGTAGCACACCGGTGCTACCGAAATCGATTGGTTATTGCGCGGGGCGAGCACGGGGGCAGCCCCTGCTTGCCGCATATACCACGCGACCGGGAGAACGCCCCGTTAATTATTGTCGGGCACCTCCGTGTAAATTCAGTATAAATAAATATTGTTTATTTGTTTTTATATAACGGTCGCGTTATCATTTTAACTATAAATTAACCCGCAAACAACCTTCCGATTCCCGATTTTCCCGCCACGTGTGTCGGTACGTAGGAGATCGTCCTATCTCCGCTACCGTGTCCAGGCGGGTTAACTTATTAACCCACGGCGACGACAAAGACGCGTTCTTCGGGGCCGTCGTCCCTGTTTAAATTAATAAATAACTTATAACTGGTATTAGGACGAAATACCACGTTACAGTGAGCAGCAAAAAGTAAAAGCAAGACACGTCAAGCAGTTGACAGTTAGACATTCAAATTTCTTAGAATTGGTAGATACGTTCTATTTAAAAATCTAATATCACATTTCTTATTAATGTTATTATTACCAAGTTTTATGTGCACCATCTCTGAGATAAGACGTTTATTGTAATCATAATTAAAAAGAAATGCATGTTGGTTGACTACCGATTCTGGATTTTTGTTCTATTTATGTTCATTAATCCTAGTCTTTAATGAACGTTTCGTTTCAATAATATACGAGGCAGGATACTTTTTACAACTAAACTAACTACATTTGTGTATTCAAATTTAGTCTTACCTTTACCTAAAGTAATTATTGAATTAAAGCTTTTTTGTACCAATGATAATGCCTGAATGTTATAAGAATGTAAAATACTTGATAATTTGTCACAGTTAATAGTAAAAGAAACTAATATGTAGTTAAGATAAATAATTTTTTAATTTGTCTAACTGTGTAACAATTTTTTTAAACAAATAATCATAGCTTGTTTTATAAATTGACTGCAGAATTTTTTTATTTGATAAAAGCATCCCGCTGTAGTTGGCCGTTCGAGTAAAGTCCATTAATTTCTTCTGCTCATAAGTGAGGTTAGCCACAGATACAGAGGCCACGCCCTCTCCCACTACCACTGCTTCCACCACCGCGTCCAAGCGTTCAGCCTCGCCTCCTTCGCCATCCTTATCGCAGGTTACTAAGTAACATCGCGGCACTGCACCCTCGTTCAGTATTACTGAGTCAAATATCTCTCGTACTATCGCTGAGGGATTTACTGTTCTCACGACACGGGTCGGGTCAAAGCTGGACGAGATATAAACTGAGGTTAGGCAACTACATGCTCGTGTGGATAAGGGGGAGGAATCTTCTAAGGCGCGTTTTTCTGAATTGGGAGGTAGGGTTAAAGCTCTCGAGACACAACAACATCACAAACTCCACAAGTGTCGAGCCGTGGTTTTTGTTCGTGAAATTCTTTTGCTTGGTTTACCGTAGGATAGTGGCACCTGTACCGATTTTGAGGTTGCGCGTCGGGTCTTTACTACTTTAAATTTACCACTCATAATACATCAAATTATTGGTTTTCGGTGGTGGTCCCCGCAAAATCCAAACCGTGACTTAAGCCAGGATTTATCAATAACCCACACACGTAACAACAGGGGTCTAGTTATTCAGCTGGCCTCACTGTCGGCCCGTGCACTGCTCTCGAGCAAAGCATATTTTTTAAAGGTCAAAAGGGCAAATGTTATTCTTGGGATGGGCGGCAACTTCTCAATTTATCTTCGTCCATTATGGCCTAAACGTATGTACGATCTTTGAACTAAGGCGCTCCGCAAATCATCGGAACTAGGTTATGCGAGACCTGTTGTTATTAACTCAAATGTATTTATGTGATAGGTCAGGGATAGACCTATTATTTGTGTAAACACTGAATCTGATTTTTCCACCTTACTGCCACTGCCGCGCCCTCCCCTACAGTGAGATCACGTTAGTCGTGTCAATCATCCCCCAAAATCATTCTCTATTTTTCACATTATTATTAATCGACTCAAAACACATTTATCATCCATAGAATCATTAGTTCATCCCAGATTATTACATGTGATTGCGCTTACCGAGTCTTTCCTTACTGATGTGTGACTCCTCTGATATAGTGAGCCTTCCAGGCTATGTACTTCATAGACTTGACAGGACTGGCAAGGAGGGCGGGGAAGTAGCGGCCTACTTCCGTGAGGAGTATAGGGTCCAAATAATCTCATACTCTGACCCACTATTTTCTAACTCCACTGAATTTCTTATTCTCTAGCTGCCTGGAAAGTATGACTCAATATTATTGGCCGTTGTTTATCGGAGACCTACAGCTGCGTATCCTACTTCTTTCTTTAATGTTTTTGCGAACGTAATACATTTATATGATCATATCGTAGTTGCAGGTGATTTCAACATAGACATGGGGGTATCTCGCGGTGCTGCTGCTATGGTGAGTGCTGATATAACTGCACTAGGCCAAATATTAGTTTCCTCTGAGCCAACCCATCATGCAATTACGGCAACTGGGGTTTCACATATATAGCTGGATCTCTTCATGGTTCGTGACAATAATCAGTACTATAAATGTAAAAAATCCTATGTGCCTTTTGCTGCTGAATATAATGCCATTAAACTTGCACTTATCTTTAATAGTATACCATCTAATGTAAAAAGGTTTTAGTCACGAAATCCTAAGGGGATTAATCTTCATGATCTAGCCATATTATTTTCATCCATTTGGATTCAACCATCACTCACCCCCTCATTTACCTCTTTTCATTCCACTTCACGACCATCTGTAAATAATCTTCTAAGACTCGAACAGCCAAACATATCTCATTCCTATTCTTCTTTTTCTAGTCATACCTCTTTATTTAATGATAATCATCCTTGAACTGACTATTATCATCAATCATCAATTTTTCCATAGATCCTTCTCATTATATGAATAATATCATCTCTTATCTCAATAATTCAATTATATCTACATTTGATACCCTAGCACCTAGAAGACTCCTTACTATTAAACCCTCGTTTAAACCCTGGGTTATACGTGAAATGAGGCTTGTCATTGGAGAAAAGAATGGTGCGAACAACAAATTTAAAAGGACGGGTTCTATCCGCTGACTATCAAGTGTTTAAATCTCTTCGCAGTCGTGTTTCTAATGTCATGGATTTAATGAAATTCCGATATCCTACTAATAGACTTGGTGGCGCGTGTGACTTGTCGAAGAAAGAGAAAAACTTTAAAAATATGGACCTGGGTGCTAGACCCCCACCATCACTTATAACATACTTTTCCACTCATCAACTCAACCTTCATTATACTTCTATCTCTAATGCCATCTCACCGCTTTCTTCTCATTTTGTTGACTCTTTTCTTTTTTCGCTGGATCATTCGTCTGCCACCTCTCCGCTGTTTAAATTCTCCTCTGTCACCACCAATAGTGTCCAGAGGATTATTTCTAGAGCTTCATCCCAAGCGGTGGGTGTGGATGGAATATCAGTGAGGATGCTAAAAACGCTTGAGCCGCAGTTATCACCGTTTTTGACGGACTTGTTTAATGATTTGCTGGATAGGGAAATTTTTCCGAGTTGTTGGAAGCGTACACTTTTGGTTCCCATGGCGAAGTCGAGCAGGATTGAGTCGTTTTCTGATACTCAGCCCATTGCGAAACTTTGTGAGTTATCTAAAATTCTCGAATGGCTTGTACATGAGCAACTTTCATTCCACCTAGAAAGCAATAACCTCTTAACATCGTGCCAAGCGGGATTTTGCAGGGGTCACAGTACCCAGACGGCACTCTTGGGTGTCATTGATGATATTCGCAGGGCGAATTAAGCAAACTTTATAAAATGGGTTGCTCTCACATGGTCTTCAGCTGGTTCTCTCAGTATCTGGTGGGCCGCACACAGTAGGTGGTTGATGAGGTCGGCAGAATGTCTGACTAGCTTGAAACAAACTGGGGGGTGCCTCAGGGTAGTGTCTTGGGCCCAATACTATTTTCCATTTTTATAAATGATTTACATGATATTCTTGAATACCGCAAATGCATGCTGTTTGCTGATGACGCCTAGGTGTGTCACTCGTTCTTTCCTGCAGAATTGAAATTGGGCATTTAATGTGTTTCCTATGATGCAAATCGAATTGCTTCGTGGGCCTCCTCTAATGGAATAAAGCTTACTGTTTATGAAACGAAAGTGAAGCTCCTGGGTAGGCTGGCTTATGTTTCGCGTATTGATTTCAGCACTGCCCCGAGAGTTAGACTTGGTTCTAAATATTTGAAAACTCAACATGAGGACAAATCATTGGACGTGTGGTTGTCACCTTCTCTTGAATGGTCGAAGTATGTTCTATCGATCTCACAACGGGTACATGGAGTTTTACACTAGCTCCGTCTATAAGCGAGCGCTTTCTCGTAAATTAAGAAAAATCTAGTAGAAGCTTTAATTATGCAGCATTTTGATTATGCTTGTGCGGTCTACCATAATATTGATCAAAACAGAAACCTTACGCTTCAGCGCTTGCTAAATACCTGTGTGAGATTCGTTTGAGACTATCTTCTTTGGAGAGAACATGTTACCGCGTTTAGACTAGGTCTGAAATGTCTGTCTGTTGAGTCTTACTACTTGCTTACTTGTGATTGGTTCACTAGCTTCCACTATCATTGCTCGTAATTCACATAGATACCTCTCTGATCACTTCATCTTGCCTGGCAACATCTCATCTGGCTCACGCACTTCCTCTTGTCACCCTCCTAAATCGCTTACCTATCTCCCCCCCCCCCCGCACCGAGGATTTCAACAGATCCTTTCGCATCACAGCCTCGCGTATCATTAATCAGCTTCCTTTCAACTCATTTGATTATTCCTCCATTAATTCATTTAAACAAGCATTAACCAATCATTTGTTTGAGCTCGACCAGGTAACCTGGATGACCAAAGCCATTCATGAGACCATAAACACCATTGCAATACACCAAGTCTCCTTCTTCAATATAGTATTAAGAAGACATTGAAGAAGTTTTTAGTGAAAGTAATAATGATGATGAAGATCAGTATGTATCATCAGTATATATCAGTATGTACAGACAGAAAAAAATGCCACAATACGGACGTTTAATCAAGATGATTTGAATGATTTAATTAGAGACTTTGGGCTGTCGAAAGATGGAGCAGAATTGCTAGCTTCAAGACTAAAGAAAGAAATATGCTGTCCAAAAGAACGAAAGTTTCCTTTTATCGTAACAGAGATGAGCCGTTCCGAAAATATTGTATTGAAGAAGGAGACTTAGTGTATTGCAATGATGTTTATGGTCTCATGAATAAGTTAAAAAAGAATGTATACGTACCCAATGATTGGAGGCTGTTCATAGATTCCTCTAAACGAAGCCTCAAAGCAGTGTTGTTACATAATACAAATGTGTATAATCCTGTACCCGTAGCCCATTGGGTAACGCTGAAGGAAACATATGAAAATATTGAGATAGTTTTGAATAAGATAAGTACACAGAACACAATTGGCTAATTAGTGGAGATCTTAAGATACTCACACTAATTCTGTTTCCATGCTTTCTGTGCCTGTGGTACAGTCGACATCGCAGTAGTCATTATACTAAAAAAGATTGGCCAGCTCGAGTAACAATGCTAACTGGATCGATGAACATCATAAACAAACCCTTGGTTGAGTCTTCAAAGATTCTCCTTCCTCCTTTGCACATAAAACTTGGTTTAATGAAACAATATGTAAAAGCTTTGGATAAGGAAGACAATATTTCACTTAATTGGTTAAACAGTTTCCAGCTTTATCTAGTGCAAAATTGAAAGAAGGTATCTTTGATGGACCTCAAATTCGTAAGTTGTTAAGAGATAAATCATTCGTTAACACAATGTCCGAGAAAGAACGAGCTGCATGACTAAGCTTTAAAAGCGTAGTTGAAAATTTTTTTGGGTAATCACAAGAGTGGAAACTATAGGGAATTGGTAGTCGAAATACTCAAAAACTATGAGAAATTGGACGGTTTGATGAGTTACAAGTTGCATTTTCTTGATTCGCATCTTGATAAATTCCCACAAAATCTTGGGAATTACATCGAAGTACAAGGAGAACGTTTTCATCAAGATATGAAGAAAATGGAAAGAAGTTATAAGGTAGGTGGAATGTACATATGATGGCTGACTACTGTTGGACCCTAAAAAGAGAGAACACTGACAATAGTAAAAAGCGCAAACGTAATCCACTTCGCAGGTGATTTGGAATTTACGATATAGTTTTACAGATAAAGTAATGCATTCGATGGTTTTGGTGCATTTTCAATTATACGATACATTTTCAAAATTTGACCTTGGCCTGACCTTAACCCTGACGTGACCGGGTCAAATGGCCCACTGATTCGTATTCAGCGACCCTAAAAACAAGTAGATTGTGACAAGGTATGTTATACCTTTCAAATATATAAGCGAGCGAGTCTCAATATAAGCTATCCTACCTACCTTCACATCTCTAAACCTACCTAACCTAACCATAAGCTCCCCAAATTCCCAATACTTTCCCTGGTTCCTCCAACGTAGCACAATGAGGCACCTTATCAGGAGAGGCTAAACGACTTCCAGGAGGCTTCGCACCAGGACCAGAGGAGCATCCTACGATGGTTCAGGGTGCAAGACTGAGCAGCACAAGCAACAACAAGGACTCCAGGAAGCTGTAACATATTAAGCAATTAATAATAATCCCAATTAGGAGGAGACAAGGAAGCATGTAGTTGCACACAGTAACTGACAGCTACATGCTAGGAAAGGATAGAAATGAGGTTATGGTAATCATAACATTACCATAACTCTCAATAAGTAACTAATATTAAAGACGCCCTAGGAAGCGGCCAGAAATCCCCGCAGCAACGCAGCCTCCAAGAACAGCAGCAGCAAGGACCGACGCGCACCAGTTGAGCGGCCGCCGTGAGAGCGAGTAAGAGAGAAGAGTCGAGTATCGGCCGTCCCGTCTGCACCTGTAACGGAGTGGACCTATTAGCCGATACGTTAATATAAAGGAACGATCATAAAGCTTACCTGGTCAACAGCATCACCAGGAACACCGTCCTCTCCATGGGAAGCAGCAGCCCAGGCAATATCGTCCGCTTCGGTAAACATGGCCGCGAGCACTCACTACACGAGGCGTGCGAGACGACGGCGGCCGACGGGCGAGTCGATGCGAGAGGCTGCGCGCGCACGTCGCGCCCGAGCAACGTAGCAACGAACGAGCCCAAGCTCGAGGGAGCTTATCGGGACGCCATCGAGGCAACATCCTCAAACCGATTCACGACCGATATACCGATCGATTATTCGAGTGTGTGTGCGTGTAATATAGAGCTGCAGAGCAGCAATTCCAGGATACGATCTCCACTCAAATAAGGTGGGTGCACACCCTGCACCGGTTATTCCCTTTACCCACCCTTTACTCCCCTCTCCTCCCCTCGCGCAGCAAGTCGTCGCAGCTCGCACGCAGCGAGCATCGCTTATAAATTCGCCGCGATCGTACGCGGCTGGCGCCCAAACCTTTTTATTGTTATAATTATAAATAAATAATATTTTATTTAATATAATTGTTAATTTCGCCATTGACGCCACGCCCTAATCCCCAGCGTGACCGTTGCACTGATTAAATCTGAACCTACTCACCATGCAGACTCGTCTTTACTCTCATCTCACACCTGACTCGACCTCTTCATCGTTCGTAACCCTCCGCCTGCTTGTACATATACCAAATCCTCTGAACCCTTTGTAGCAGGGCACGACTCAATTACTCTAGCCTTAAAATTACAAAGTTGTCACCGGTTGTGAAGAAAATCTGGTCGCGTAACCTTGCTCAGGTCGGCCCCAGGTGGCTGCCTCTCTATTTTCAGACACATATAATCATGTCACATCTTTCACTCGTCCTGCCTCCAGTTCGTCACATATCTCCTTGCCAATGTCATTCATTTCGTCTTCATCGCCTGGCCGCTCAATCTCACTTTCACTATCAACTTCTCTGTCTTCTCCATCGTCCTTTCCTTTCTTTTCTAACAACATTCTTTCTATTCTCACCTCATCCATCTTACGTGCTTTTGATTCACTCGCACCTGTGAAACTCATTACCATCAGAGATTGAAATAAATCCTGGATTACACCGTCTATAAAACTGAATATCTAAGAATGTAGTATGGCCTACAGAAGGTACCTAGCATCCGGCATGAGCTCTGACTACCTTATATATAAAGATTTACGTAACGAAATTAGGAATTCGATTGATACGAACAAGTTTTTATATTTCAATAATAAAATTAGGAAAGCATCGCATTATTCTAATCTACGGAAAGAACTCAGGAATATGGGCATTGTTACCAAACCTGCTCCGTCGCCTCTCACTAGCTTCTCTTTGGATCAACTAAAAACCTTCTATGCCTGTATCTCCTACTCAGATAACCCATTCACTCTCATTCAACTATATTCACGCATCTCTTCCTCTAACATCCCACATCAGTCCTATCCTCAAATTTCCTTCAATTTTATTCTAATTACTTCACATAAGGTTGTAGCAGCCATTTCCAGGGCCTCCTTTAAAGCCACAAGGCATGACAGAATTTCCGTCCCTATGCTGAAACTTTTAGCTCCCCTGATAACACATCACTTAACTGAGATTTTCAATCTTTCTCTCGCATCCGGACATTTTCCGAAGCCCTGGAAAAAATCCCTCCTCTGACCTTTGGCTAAGTTCGGCAAGGTTAACTGGTCCATAATCAACTCAATGATTTCCTGAAAAAAATAGTCTAATTATTAAGAGACAAGCAGACTTCGGACGGGGACATAGACTCTAATTAAAGCCATCTGAGTACTTAGACAACATTAGAAGAGCTATCGATAAACGAATGATCACCATTATCATCCTCTTCTACTTTTCCAAGGCATTTCATTCAGTACCACACGGTCCATTATTGCGCAAGCTGCGTTCATTAGGCTGTTCTGACCGTGTTAACTTGGTTTTACCACTATTTGGTGGGCCGCTCGCGGCGGTAGTGGATGGTTCGGGGGCGAGCTCAGCCTGGCTCGGCACATCCAGGGGTGTTCCGCAGGGCAGTTTTCTTCGCCCGTTATTATTTTTAGTCTTTATTAATGATCTATCTCAGGTTCTAAATTACTCTCGACACATTGATTTTTACAAGCTGGGCTGGCTGTCGGTCAAGCTCAGAAGATCTCTTTTTATTGGATCCTGTGCATTTAATATCATCGCTCACAAATCCTTGTCTTATATCGCACGTCACTTCATTCTACGCGACGCATTTTTCACATCCCGATCCTCCTCTCGTGACCCGCCTATGTCCCTACACTATCTTCTTCCTAGAACGGAACCCTAATCAATTCCTTCATTATCAGTGCCTCTCACCACATTAACCACATTTTATATACAGACTTGGAACCCTTGTTATCATCTTCATTTAAATCCGCTCTCTTATCGAATCTTTCTGAGCTCGACCGTCAGAATTGGGCTGCGAGAGCCTTCCGGGAGGGGTTTGTATGCCCTCCCTTGCAAGATCTCTAGTCATTTAAGATAAATGTATCTCATTAGTCTGTATTACTCCGTATTTTCTGTAAAATTGTCCCTACGTAACTACTCATCGTACATCTGTTGTTATTTATTTTTAATTATTTACTTATTTATTATTTTATTTGTAAGTTCTATTTTTAATCATTTTTTTTGTAATGCTTAATGTGGATGCGGGGTGTTTCCCTAATTACCCAATAAAATGTTTCAATCAATCAATCTTTCTACCTCACTCTCTCACTTTCACTCTCTTTTAACTTTTGGAGTTTTACTCCAAATCTCCCTCTCACATACGTACTTAAGTCTGTCAGTTTATACCGATAATTATTTGGTCTTCTAATTAATTTGATTTAATTTTATTAATTATTCTCTATAATTGGTTTATTTCTTATAATACATTGTTATTATAAAGTTTTATTTAAAAAATATGTCCTAAAACGGTGCACTGGCCAAAAATATTACATCTACCCGATTACCTTTTAATACGAAGTTTATTGTATTTATTTTATTACAGTTTATTGCAGTCAGTGTTTCGTAAATTTTCATCATATTCGATCGAATGAGGTTAAATTAATGATTTTCGCCAGCGGAACAAGAAAGACAACGAGTTTTAATACGATTTATGTTTAAGTGAAAAATGGTAAATGACTCTGATGTCGAAGAGTTTGGCCCGATCGGACCCATATCGTTTAGGACGAGCAAAGAGAATTATTATTACGCGCTTTGCAAAGCTCAATTTACAACTTTTACGAAGTGAGACAGACCACAAACTGTATACAGACTTCGGCCAGAGTGGTGTAATAAAGAGATAGTTATCTCCCCTTCTAATGTAAGTCCTCTTATGTTGTGGGGAGAGAGAGAGAGAGAGAGAGAGAGAGAGAGAGAGAGAGAGAGAGAGAGAGAGAGAGCGAATGTACCTGCGACGTATGACACTCTCAGACAAGGTGAGAATCCACAGATTCGTCATCACATAGTCTAGGACGGTACCACTAATGCCTGCTGCGACTTGTACACCGGCTTTTTATTCTTTTTCCATACCGTTCGTGTGCTCTCTCCCCTCCATTATGCAGCTGATTCCACCCGCAGTTCGCACGCAGCCGAGACGGTAATTATTCGCCGCAATTATGCACGGCTCATGTTCAAACTTATTGTTACTGTTTTATGAATAAATTATTATTTGCTTATTAAATAACTATTTTGATACTTCTCTAAGCGTTACAAAGGTTTAGCATACCGATGAAACATGAAACTGTGAGAAAGTCTGATAAATGTAGTCCAGGATCACGTGTTTGTGTAAGCGTACCCATGCTGAATGCTGGACATGTAAAGTTTTGAGTATAAAATGCTGATTCTCATTCGTTTTAGACAGCTAAATAGTGATGCAATATTCTTATCACATATAAGTTCATTTTTTGTCTGTATGATGATGAAGTATGAGCACGAATTTGACAATGTACAAGAAAACAGTATCATTAACTAATGGATACTTTATGGCATGCTGTAGAATCTCTATGGATTACTTAACTTAATCAATTAATGACTTGAGTAATTAAAAATGCTTTTACTAATTTATTTTGATATACTTTTGTAAAAACTATGATAACTTTTGGTTCAATTTATGTCAGTATTAAAAAATTTTTTGAAACTAAAGTAGTTTACAAAATTAAAATTATATCTAAATAAATAAATATATACCTTAGTCCTCTAATAGCCTCCTTATGTGCTTGAAACATTTTAACATTGTTCATGTTACTTTGCCAATATTTTACGTACCCTGCATGATCACCAGTAACCATCCAACTTTCGTTATGAGACCAAACCATAGTTCTTACTGGACTATCGTGAGCCTTTAAAAATAAAAATATTTATTTGATGAATTCAGATAAATGGAAATAGCAAAAGTAAAAATAACTGTTATTAATTTGTGGTTGTACTACGTGAGTCTGCTTGATTTGCAGATATATTAATGCCGTATTCTACAATTATAGTCAAGTCTGAATAGGCATCACCGAGTATACTTGAAAAGATCTGTTAACTAATTAGATAGATATATTCTTATATATATATAGGCACTTATGTAGACAATTTATAAAAAAAGGATATCTATATAGACATTTTCAAACTTATGCTTACGTCATTATAATTTCGCTTGCAATTAATGATACTTATTAAAGATACTTATGTTGATCCCCAAAAAATTTTTTTATAATTATATCGACACATTGTTTTACAAGTACCCTTCAACGTTATAATATGCTATACAGCGAGATAGCACAGCAGAGAATTAGCAATTCGGACTATGTATGTTGTAACGAACACAACCTATTGTCATGTTCATAACATACAAATATTAACTTTTAAAAATTTTGTGAGACACAAAAATTTGCACATTGATTTCTCTATGACAATTTAAATTGCTTGTAAATGTAAAAAATGTGTAGGCAAACTAGACTGTCTAGAGCAGCACCTTGCGCTCTTTACCTGCAGTTTATTATACGTGTAATTTAGTTGAATTATGTATAAATATTAGTGTATTAGTTTCTATACGTGTAACTTTGTTAAAATTAAATGAAATAAACAGACTTATTAATTAAAGATTATACATGACTACTGGAGAAGATACACTGCTTCCATCAGTAAATAACTTAGAAATAAGTCTAACTCCAAAACAACATAAAGGAAGTCTCGACAAAATCCGGTCTATTCAGTCTTTCCTGAACATAGTGTACAAAAATTTGGGTTCCAATCGAATCAAGTTCAGCTGTCGATTTGTTTTATTACTGACTTAAACAATTGTATCATGATAGTTGTCTTATAGATTTATATTAGTCATGCATTGTTATTTCATGAACTGATCGATTAAAAAATCTAATATACTATGTTTGTGGACTAAGTTTCGGGAAACGCAGTCTACCGTAGGGGAGGATCTCGCTACGACAGACTTCCCGAGTCATCCGTCCGTGCAAACAGGACATTGTCGCGCCACGAAGTCTGGATAGCTATTTTGTAAATTATTGAAATAAATATTTACATTTTTATTTTAATTATAGTGTTATTATTGTATCTCCCCGCTCCCGTCGACATATAAGTTATTTAATTTAATCGCTTTCGAGGCAAGGAGGATACCGTCCCAGCGAACTTGTTCCTGGCGACACTTGCCGGCATCTTTGAGAAATGTAAATAAATTGTGCACGCATTACAGAGCAACGTGGCCCAACGATTAATAATAATAGTAATCTTCAATATTTTAAATTAATCTGGGTGCCCGATTACCACGTCACATTTGATTAAGGGGCTATCAAAGTTTAATTTTATCCTCCCTACCTCACCAGAATCAAAAGTTACAGAAAAATAGTTTAACTAAAAAAGGACGATAACTTACGTAAATTGAAGCAAAAATATCGACTGGTTTTCGAGAAATCCCCTACCAAAATTTACGATTTGGTGCAATTGGAGGTTATCCGCTCGTTTAATTAAAAGGCATGTCACGATATTTGATGAGGGATTTCTCGGAAACTGGTCAATATTTTTGCTTCAAATTTTAAAGAGAGATAAATAAATACTGGAAGGGGACTGTTCTCCTAAATTTACGTAAATTAATTTTCTTTTTTAATTATAACTAATTTTATGTGATTTTTCAGCTGAGAAAAGTAGGCAGGATAAAACTTGGTTTTGGCACCCCGTTAAAGCTAAGTCATCATCATCCATCATTCTTCTAATATCCGGATTATCAAGAATACCTTCCGTCAACTTCACATCTGATTACTTGGAAATTGCTTCCGAAGTATTTGAAGCACTGACATCATTATCTAAAGCCTTGACGAATTGTTTCATCAAACCAACTTTTATGTATAATGGAGGAATAAGAACTTTTCGGGTCAACTAGTGAAATAGTTATAACGTTATTCTTCCGTCTTCGAGAGATTTTCTCTCAGGACAATTATGTTTTGTTTAGTACAAGTTGGGAGCATAAAGAGAGCGAGGTTAAAATAAAACAAATTAATAAGCACAATTGTATTAACAAACTTTATTATTTTAAGTTAAAGAGTATTTCCGGTAAATTGCAACCCACTAGATGATGCTACGAAACAAAACCTCGCCTTATTGAATCATTAAGCGACAATTTGAAACATCTATGGGAATGTTAAGTTCAGTAGTCTTCTTGATAATTTTAAAATCATACTTCTAAGTATTGAAACACAAGATATTTGCATACATATATTTAACTTAGAAAAAAAATCACTAAATAATATTCTTAAAAATATTTTATCTTGGGACATTTTTAATAAAATATACGATATCAGATAAATAACAATACGCATTACCGTGATAACTTTAATAACAAATATAATAATTAAATTAATAATTCTACGCAAAATAAAATAACAATTTTACAACTGTTGGCAGTTGGGTAAAAAATTTAACAAATATAGAGATACCTAGTAACGTAACCGACATAATTTCACTAGGAACAAAATTCAGTCTACCGTTTTCTCAGAATGATAATACATCGATAAACTATATAATATATTCAAAAGATTTTATTTATACAAATGAACTTAATTAAGATTTTGCTAATTCGTTGAGACACAATTTAGTAGATAATATATGCTCATACGTAAAAGAAAAAATGGAATATATACCTATAAAAAATAAAATTTTACATCATAAATATAAAAAACTAAAGAATTCACTAAAAATCACAAAGATATCATTATAACATATACTGATAAAAGGAACACAGTTGTTATGAATTTATCGGAATATTATGACAAAATGGACATACTCTTATTTGATAATAATTCTTACAGACTTATCAAGAAAAATCCATTAAAATCTTAACAAAATTGTACATATAAATTTCTCAAAAATAGCACGACAAAGGTTTTTTTAGATAGAATATATAAAACTTCACGTTTAACGAAAACTAATACGTCCTTGGTTTAATGTTATGGTTTACCAAAAAATCATAAAGAATATGTTCCTTTAAGACCAATAGTATGTACTGCCTGATCACCAACTGCATTTCAACCTAAACATTAAATAAAGTCCTCACTAATTGCATAAAAAATCACAATCCCATATAAAGGATAGTTTCGATTTATACAGAAAATTAAAGACGTAAATATACCGAAAAGTTTTTCACTTATTAGTCCAGACGTTCAATCTTCGTTTACAAATGTAGGCAGAATTTTACTAAGAAAAAGTATCGAAAAAAGATTTAATAAAATTATATCAAAGTAAAAAATTCCAATCCATGAAATAATTAACGCTTCCGACTTTCTTATGAATAACACATATTTTTAATTTAACAATAAGTTCTTTAAACAGTACTATGGCTTTCCGATGGGTACGGCAAGGTTAGGATTATTTGCGGATATACTAATGGAAGATTTAGAAACTGATTGATTAAACACATTAAGTTTTAAACCTAATTTTTATTACAGATATGTTGACGTCATAATAACTTGCATTCCTATAATATATTTATCGGTCTTTCAGAACTAAATGCTTTGTTTTTGTTATGAAGCAGGCTCATTATACTCTTTATCCACTATAGTTGGTGGAATTTCCCAGAGTAAAAGCCTTTTTAAAAAATTAAAACAAAAAATAAAAAGCGTTTCATCCTTGATCCCCAGTTTGGACTCCTCGGTAAGGAACTGGAGATCATACCTTAGCCGCCTGTCGCAAGATGAACTGCGACACCAGCAAGATGTTATGCTGCTATACATATAGAGGAAGACGACAATCTCTCCAACAAGTATAGTCGTCTCCATCTAGCGGTGGGAAAGCCCACCAGCCAGAGGACGACGTATTAGACCGAGTCACAGGTTTATTAAAACAAAAATGAATTTAACGTTCGGTGATAATTTATATAATATATTTATCGGTCTTTCAGAACTAAATGCTTTATTTTTGGAATAAATCAGGCTCATTATACTCTTTGTCCACTATGGTTGGTAGAATTTCCCAGGGTAAAGGCCATTTTCAAAACTTAAAACAAAAAATTAAAAGCATTTCGTCCTCAATCCCCAGTTTTTCTGTTTTATTCCAAAAATAAAGCACCTAAGTTAAATTAATTTTTATTTTAATAAACTTGCATTCCAATTGATAAAATTAACAAAATGCTATTAATTTTTAATTCCCAAAAACTAAAATTTAAAAACCAACAACTAAAATTTACTTATGAGGCAGGAGATAATAATAAAATTAGTTTTCTAGATACTGTGACGTGGTATTGACTAACCCGGAACAGTTTAAACAATAAGTAAATATTAACTTTGATTAACCGTTGGGCCGCGTTGCCCTATACCGCGAACACAAGTAATTTATTATCCGCGAAAACGCTGGCAATGTTGCCAGGAATAATTTTGCTGGGACGTACAGTGTAAAAGATTCTTGGGAGTTGCTGATGTACCCGAACACACTCTCGAGTAAGTTACTCACTCATACCCCCCCCCCCCCGCGGAGGGGGTCATAATAATATAAAAACATCTTACCGGCAGACGCCCCGTGGATGGCCCAGCCGATCCTCTCGCACGACCCCGTCCTTACACTATTCGCAAGCACTCGCACACACATGAGAAACTAGTGCCCGTCCGGAGCCGCATATTCGACCCTGGTTCGGCTAAATCGTGCGCCAGGTCTCATAACTAGACTTGGCGGCGTGTGTACTCTCGGCTCACTGAGCAGTATTTCCGGGTAGCTACTGATCCGCCTCGATCGGCGGACAGTTATGCACTGATTAAGCGATCGCCTAATTTTTCGAAAATGGATGAGAGTGGGGAAACACACACACTCACTCGCGCTCTCATTCCTACCTGTTGTCGCGCACGTAATTGTACACTAGTAATGAAATAAACAAGTGCCTACGGTTGGGGTACAATTAGTAAATTTAAATATTCTATTCATCGTGAATAGGATGTGTGACGATTTTCGTCACAAGCCCCCCCTCCTAGACTCCACTTCTCTCGGGAACCTATCCATGATCGCGCGCTGTACGCTTCTAATCAATTGCCGGGATGCGATGCGAGCCCTTAGGACACGAACCACTTCCAGACCTACATCTCGGACTAAGTCGGTTGGGAGGTTGGTAGTGGCCTACAGTAGCAAGCGACACTCTCTAAGAATATCTGAATCACTACTAGATTGTGGCCGGCACCTTTGACCCAGCGGAGGAAGCCGGTACTTCTGGCGAAGTCCCGCGCTTAGACCCTTTATCTGACTTTAACGTTGACTTACGATATGGCCCAGCCATCCTCGTAGAGGCGTCGACCTCCATCGGTGTGAGTTGTCGCGAGTCACTAGGCCGAGCCTTCTGTAACTGTTCCCTCGATGTTTTAGACAGGAGGTGTTGGTTCTGTCTATCCCGACGATGAGATGGACAGGAACTGGCTAAGCCTCGCTCTCTTCTCGGTTCTGTCTCAATAGTCCAGCTGCTTGCATGTTGGCCGAAGGAATGTGTAGGCTTTCCCTGTACTTCCTCGACATTTGTTCCGCTCTGGCCTGGACGACTGCGTCTAGGGTTTTCTTCACCTACTCGATGGGCCCCGTGCTGTCCGAGCCGAATGCAACTGCTTGGCGCCGAGTGGCCTTTTCTACCAGGCGACTCACCACCACTTTCTCGTAGGAGGGCTCGGTATCGAAAGGCTTTGCACGCGAGCCTTTCCTACTACCATCCTTGCGGGTGGGCTTCTCCATGCGTCTCATTTTTGACTCCTTCTGACTTGCCTGCTGCTTAGGCCGGTTCGGTGCCTGTGGAGAAACAGATATCTTGGCGACCGGTGCAACTGGGTTATTCGGTGAGAAGGGATAGTAACCCCGTTCCTGCATCCATTTGTTGTGGGATTCAGAACATCCGGGGCACCCCCTCACAGTCACCCCTCGGCGGCCGCAATTGGGACAAAACGTTGTTTGAGGAAACGCACATTCCCGGCGACTGTGGTCGATCGCCCAGCAATTGAAGCAGGCGTTCTTAAGGGGATCTATCGACCCATCGAATGGTATTGATACCAGTCGTCGGAGAACAATTTCCCTAATGATAACTGAGTCACATGTAGGTTACCCAGTCTAATAATAACTGCTTACATGCAAACTGATACACAAAACCCTTACTGCTTTACCTGACATCCCGAGGTGGTACATATCTTTTCACATCGAATATGTTTACCTCGGTCCGTTTCCGACCAGACTCTTCTAGCCTCAAAACTACTGGAGTACTTCTACTCAAAAGTACTTCAAAGGGGCTGTCATACTTTGGTGACAGTTTAGCAGAAATGCCCTTTGCACTTTGAGAAAGCGTACGTCACTTTCTAATGACTAGATCGCCTACCTGAAACGAGGCAAGTCCTCTGTTTAGAGCATTAAGTCTTTTAAGTCGATCTAGCCATACTTCAGAATTGTACACGATTTTTAAGTCCTGTTTTTCCACTTCCCTGCGGAAACTCTTCACAGGTTGTGGATGACGCCCAAAGCTTAAGAATGAGGGTGAGACTTTTGTACTTGACTGCATTGCCGTGTTTATTACATGGCAAAATTCATGCAAATGTGCTTCCCACCCACGATGATCCGAATCCACAAACGTCGAAATCATTGTCCTCTCGACCGGGTTAGCTTGTGGCCGGTATGGAGGGGTTCTGACATGTTTTATACCATATTACCCCAGCATTCGCGACATTATGCCATTAGTAAACTCAGTCCCATTATCCGTTATTAGGAAATCTGGTGTTTCTTAACGTAAGACTACGAGTTCTTCGAATGCTTTCGAAACCGACTTACCGGTCGTCGTACGTCATGGTTTGAGCTCTATCCATCTCGTAAACATATCTTGAAATACGATGTATTTTAATTTTGCTACATGGAATCTCCATTACGTATGCTACCACAACAGCCCTGGGTCTCTCAATATTCCGTTTACCATCAAGCCTTGAGCATATCCTTAAAATGTCTTATCTGACAGATCAGACACTGTAAGACGAATTGGTGGGTCTCGTAGTAGATACCTAGCCAACAGTAGTCTCTTGCAATACGTTCGTAAGTCTTTTCGACCCCCATATGACGCGTAGATGGGTGGAAATGAGAGTCTACTAAAACTCGGTTCCTCTGCTCTAAGGGTAGAACAAGACGCCAGCCTTCTTCTCGTTCTGTTATAGAGTTCATCGGAATTTATCGCTTGTAAAACGATACAGCATATCATCCTTAATTTTCCTTAGTACGTATTCGAGCCATTTTAGATGGTCCTCAAAATTTTCGGTAATGACGATCAGGTCGTCTAAGTAACCAAACACATGAGGTTCCACCTTAGGCCTGAAAATTGCATCTATAAACCATGCGAAGGTCATAGGAGTATTCATGAGGCCAAAAGGCATTCTCGTGAACTGCCGAAACCCCGACCCTGGTACAGCAAATGCAGTATAATGCCGCTCACCTCGACCACTAATATTTGGAAGTACGCTTTTTTAAGATCAATTTTTGACATATACCTTGCATTATGCAGCTTATCCAATATGGTATCCATATTAGAGATTTGATAAAAATTACGTTTTGTGACTTCATTAAGGTCTCGAAAATCGATACAGAAGCGATAACTTCCTCCGTCCTTGCGGACGATTACTGGAGCAGATAGCCAATCACTCGCACTCGGTTCAATGATGCCCTTGTCAAACATTTTTTTGACCTCACTGTGGGCATATTCTTGGCTTATGACAGATCAGTCTTGCACCAGGTTTAACCTCTCTGTGGTGCTCCGTTAACGTCGTAAAGCCGGGGATGTCTCCTGAGGGCAAGAGTGGACTTACAACTAACTCTTTGAGTTATTTCCGCTGGTCGACTTGTATCTCAACTATACCAGCACATTCAGCCGAAAGCCTCGAATTAATGTTGAGCTCATGATGTTGGACTTAATCAGAGCCAGGTGTAATGCGGAGAGGTTAGATCTCATCACGGCGGCAGCACAATCGTTTGCATTAATTTTAATATTAAAGTCTCCCGTTATGACAATGTGATTCCAGAGAGAAAGCTAGTCAGTAACAGTTTAGAAAAATTTAAATAAGTAAGCCGCCGTGGGTCTCCTATAAATAAGGCACAGGAGTATTGTGAAGGTGGCTTCGATAATCCTAAGAATAATAAACTCCGGTGGGTTGGAGTAGACCAGATCAGATTGAGCCAGATGATCGACCTCGTACACATCTCAAATGTATGCAGCGACTCCCCCGTCCTCCTTGCCAACTCGATCCATTCTAAATAATGATTAGCCGGGGAAACATAGTGTGTCCGAAAAATCGAGTTCACTAAGGAAGGTTACGGAGAGAGCTATAACATTGTAATGACGTGGCAAGATGAGCGATTCTATGGAAGAGAGTTGTGATTTCACACGATTTATGTTACAATGAAAGATAGAAAATTTTATCGTAATCTTACAGTCATATCTGTAGTCATGGGGATCATTGCGTCTTGGTCGGCGGTTTCGGCGGCGCCACAAAGTTGCTTATGAACCTGCGTGGATGATGACGAAGGGGGCGAGGCAAATTAGTTGGCAGCGTCGGGGGTAGTGGTAGACGTGGTCTGCGCGGCGGCAAAAGCAGATGCAACCTCGCTTAAAGTCGTCCCGGAAGGTGCTGCCCCCGTGGGGATGACGATAAAAGGATCTTGATTGAGCTCGCGCAAGTTGACAGCACCGAAGCTCGACGGAGTCTGGACAGCTCGCGATCAATTAATATGCGTATTATAATTGCACCGCGCGGTTACCTTAGCCTGGTCCTTACGATAGATTTCTAAACTGCAGATGATACAGTTATTCCTCGTTGGCTGCTGCATAATGATAAAGATGGAAGAACGCCCAGGATGAAAGGCTCTGCCACGCAGGTTGAGCAACGTTGACAAAGGCCAGTAGAGACGCTGCAACGTTGACAAAAAGCCGCCAACCAGCGCGAAATTTTCGCGAAATTAGATAGACTAACAAGGAGATGTCACACTCTCTGAAAAACGGATCCTTACCAAACTCTAGGATATAATTTCTACTATAAAATCATGCAGAAAGCCTTGTTTTTGAAAAGTTTGAGAAGCCTTGTCTTTGAAAGAGTTTTAGTGTCCAATGCCCATTTTTACGATAGATATAAGTAAATAATGAAAAATATCGCCGAAAAAACCGTTGAGTTTGAACGCTTATAACTCAGAAACAATTAAAGATGTACGTATAAAGTAAATTTTAAAAAAAAGCTGAGGTCGAGTAGATACGTTTTGAAAAAAAGGAAGCCCAAATATTTTAACCCATTAACGCCCAAAGTGACCATAATTTGACAATACTTATTGTCGTGTACAGCATCTACTTCAAATTGTCCAAATAATAGTTGAGTACTCATTTCTAACGTAAAATTTTATGTAGTTTCTCAATCGGGCATCAAAATTGTTGAAAAAATTGTTATTAAAAAGTTATAAACAAATTTTTGAAAAAAAAAACAAATTTTCGAGATAAAAAATTAGTTTAACCAAAATTTTCGAGCGGAAAGAGGGCTCACTCGCGTGTCTAACGCATGTAGATTTGGTCAATCACATGTAAACTTTATTGTAAAATAGTTGCATACACAAATTAAAAATGGCGGCCATCGAAACAACCCCTTTTCCACGAAAATTTTCCAAAAAAATTCGTGATTATTTTTCTCAGTTAGAATTGACTTGACCAAAAAAAAGTTATGGAACCACAAATGCTTAGACTTAAATGAGAAACACGTGTGCATTTTCTCAGATGTTTTTGAGCAATTTTTGGATTTTTAGATATCGACACTTTCTGAAAAATCCAAAAATCGCTCAAAAAATTCTGAAAATTTCACACGTATCTTTTGGTTAATTCTAAGCACATTTTGATCCACAACTTATTTTTGTAAAGTTAGTCTTTATTGAAATAAAAATTCGTAAACGTTTTTAGCTGATGCTAACGTTAACTGGGTATCACCACAATTAAAATTTTTTCTGTAACAAAGAACTTTGTTTTTTGTTTATCATTTAACTTTGATAAATTTATGCAATACTACAAGAAATTCATTAGAAATTAAATGTCCTACTTCTGATTAGATTTCTAATATTTTAAATTTTAAACTCGTGATTCATCACAAGTATAAACTGAAATACACACTTACGTTTTTGGTATACATAACTCGGCTTACGATATTCAAATGTCGAGAAATCGAGAAAGTCGATTTGAAATTACTGAAAAAGAAAGTTTGATGAATATGTATTTATTCCTGGTGAGCATTCAGGGGAGTCTGATAATAATGGATTAAATGATGAAGATGAACTTTCTTACAGTTAAGTATTTGATAAATATAATAATACTAAAAAAAATTGGAAAAAGGTCGTGAGTATGTTTGGAAAGAAGGAGAAAAGGTGTACAATCATTCTCTTAGGAATGAGATTTACTTTTTCGCACCAGACTAGAGAAAAATTTTAAGTAGTTCTCCTGTCAAGATTTTTGAATTCTTCTTCTCTCTAGAATTAAAAAACTACCTTATAGATGCTACAAAAGAAAATGGACATGAGTTGTCTGTAGTAGATTTGAATACTTTTGTAGGTATTATCATTCTCTAAACCTATAATAAGAGATCATCTCAACGAGACTATTGGTCAACTGACCCATTTTTGAAAAGTGATGTAGTTAGCAACTCCATGAGTAGAAATCGATTTGAGCAAATAAAACATTTTTTACCACACCACGCGTAAAGTGCGTACTGTACTCCCTCATTTCGAGGAGTAAAGTGACTCGAGTATGCCCTGCAAACTATCTTCGTGTTTAATAAGAGAAACAAAAGCAAATCGGAAATAAGGTTAGACCCAATCGTATTATCGATGGCACTTTACTTCTCAAAATAACGGAGTACAGCACGCAATGTACGCGAGGCGTGCTAAAAAATAGTATATGCACCACGGGAGTACAGTAAGCAAACCGGCACTGCAGAAATGCTGCCCTCGCTTCGCTCGTGCAGCAACTTCACGCAGTGTCGCCTTTGCTTACTTTACTCCCTAGATGCATAATCTACTATTTTGAAATGTTTGCAGTTGCAAGGATAAAAATGAATTGGAGAAAGTTTGGCGTGTTCGAGCAATTACAGATATATTTAATAAAAATATAAAGAAGTTCGGCTATTTTTGCACAGCATTTTCTATCGATGAAATGACGGTAAAGTATTTTGGTGGATGTACTTTGAAACAATTTATTAGAGGAAAACCAACTCGATTTGGTATTAAGCTTTGGGCGCTATGTTGCTCTTTTGGTTACCTCTTTCATTTCGAAATCTACTGCGGAAAACATGAAACAAATGATATTTTAGCAAATTGTGCTTCAGGCAGTAGAGTGGTTATTCGAATGCTGGAAAATATGTTGAAATCATTATCTTGCCGTAAATTGAAACTGAATAATATTTATTTCGATAATCTTTTTAGTAGTCCCGATTTGCTGGTTCATCTAAAAAAAATTGGTATTCAACCTACAGGGACAGTTAGAGAAAATCGGGTGAATGTAAAAAATGTCTTAGACAAAAAAGCTCCTAAAGGGACTTTTCCTGTACAACATGACGAGACTAGTGGTCTAACTTTTATTACTGTACAAAATTCTAAGCCTGTTTGAATTCTGTCTACTGCAGCCGGTATCCAGCCCCATGGTACTGTAAAAAGATGCGGTAAAACTGATAAACAGAAAATAGAAATAGCATTTCCGAATGCTTTTAAAATGTATAATCAATTTATGGGCGGAGTTGACATCCACGAGCAGTACTGTCATAACATTTTACCAAATGTCCGTTCCAAAAAATGGATGTGGTGTATTTTGATGCGAATAATTCAAGAATCTATTACTAATACTGTCCGACATAATAAAAAATGTGAAATAAAAGAATTTGCCATAGAAATAAGCAAGCATTAATTGCATAGGGCTTTATTGATAAAGCATGAGCTTGCAAAAGGAACTAAACGATCGTATTGTTCAGAATGTAAAGGAAGAAGTTCTAAATGTTGTGAAAAATGCCGTGAAAAATTTTATTGTGAGCCATGTTTTAAAAAAACACTAGTAGCAGTTAGCTTCTTTGAGTATATATTTACTTCTTTGACTCTAAATAAAAAATCTCAATTAAAAATAAATACAAAAATAAACAAAAAACAACATAAAAAAATATAAAAAACAAAAAAAAGAAAAAAAACGAGGGTTTTTAATGAACGTTCACCTTCACGTGGTGAAACCCGGGCAACGTTACATTCAGCAGCAGCTAAGAACGTTCACGAAAATTTAATTTAATAAAGACTAACTCTGGAGCCGCGGTGGCTCATGGGTAGAGTTCCCGACTCTCACACCGAGGGTCGTGGGTTCGATCCCAGACGTGTACCTCTGAAAATTTTTTCATGTGCATTTTTCGAACACCGCGACTCAGTGGCCCGGCGTGTCACTATAATGTGACGCCAGTTCAGGTGCGCGTGCGTTTCGTGCATTTTTCAGTGCATGAGAGGCACGGGCATCTGAACTATAGGGAACGTTAGGGACGCGAAGATGTAAAGAGGATCGCGGTGGTTCCATCGGGAGGACAGGAAACTGTAATTATTAGACTAATTACAGTGACCGATGATATCTTCCGATGGACACAAGCACCACTGTTTCAACTACATGTGCTTTGTTTACAGACACACCGTTCACCTCCGTCGCTGATTAGCCCTGGCAGCATAAATAGAGCGACGTTAAATAACATAAAAAAAAAAAAAAAAAAAAGACTAACTGTACAAAAATAAGTTATCGAACAAACAATGCTTAGAATTAACCAAAAAATATGTGTGAATTTTTTCAGAATTTTTTGAATAACTTTTGGATTTTTCAAAAAATGTCGATTTCCAAAAATCCAAAAATTGCTCAAAAAATTCTGAAAAAATGCACACGTGTTTCTCATTTAAGTCTAAGCACTATTGGTTCCATAACTTTTTTCGTTAAGTCAATTCTAACCGAGAAAGAAAATCACGAATTTTTTTGGAAAATTTTCGTGGAAAAGGGGTTGTCTCGATGTCCACCATTTTTGATTTGGAAATACCTCAGGAGTACCATACCGTTCAACTATTTTCTCTTTGAACTCGTTGAGAATGGTTTTTGCGAATTGGTACACATTCCGCCCACCGGGTGAATAGATCCAAGAATATGAGGATGTACTCGTGTCAGCCCTTGCCCCGTACAAAGGGTCCGGTGATATCCCCTACCACGACTTGCCAGGGACGTTCGACCGTGCGTTTTCCCATCAGTCCTGCAGGCGGTCGCTGATCCACTTTGCATTGTTGGCAGACGAGACAGCGACGCACGTAGTCCTTCACGTCGGCATAATAACCTGGCCAGTAATAATACTTAGCCAGACTGGCAAACGTCTTCTCACGTCCATCATGGCCAGACGTAGGAGAGTCGTGGTTTTCTTCGAGGACCACTTTTCGGTGTTCCTTCGAAATCACTAACTTCCACGCGTCCTCGTCTCCGAGTGCTTCGTCGATTTACTCGGTTGGCTTGTGGAAGTATAGTCGTCCTTCGACACACTTCCAACGAGGGAAATCTCTTGGGCTAGATTTTCCTCGTTTCAGCCAATTCTGAAACCACTCGTCTTGGGACTCCTCTAACCAAGATATTGTGTCGATGGCGAGGGCCTCCTTCTCGCTCATCCGCGATAGCGCGTTGGGTACGTAGTTCAGGGCGCCCTTTCGATATTCGACATCAAAGCTGCATCCCTGCAACTCTAATGCCCATCGCGCTAATCTACCCCTAGGGCTGTGTTCTTCGTCTGCTTGTTTGGTGCTATCAGTTGTACCGCTGCAATCTTCGTTTTGGCCCTTTTTTCATCCTTCGGCTTTTAAGCCGACTCAGGGATTAGGGCCGTCTCGAGTGGCGGAGGGTGTCTATACGAATCACAATGCGTCCTGCGCACCAGATTTTGTATTTCGGGGCGCAGGTTGCCGTGCAGTGTGTCTAGCTGTTGCTCGATCCTTGGGATTAGATCAAGTCTTCGTATCATGTGGACTAGACATGTGATATAATCTCGCGTCTTCTCACCAGGTCCTTGATAGCGAGAATTTATTTCGGCAATCAACCTCTTCTGAAACCGTCTATTCGTTCTGAACCAGTGACGGGCTCCTTTTTGGAATTCGGACCATGTCGACCACGTATCTTTTTCGTTATTAAACCAGAGTGCTGCAACGCCATTGCATAACTCTGGCAATGAGCTTAGTAATTCGGCTTCCGAAAGATTAGCCAGGATTCGCCATTCTTCGACTCGTTCGAGAAATGAGTCAATGCTCTGGTCATCATCTGCTGAGAATTGTAGTCCCCATTTCCGGACAATTTGACCGACGTCTCTCATCGACTATCCTGCACTTCTCTGCCACGTGCTGTTCTCGGTCCTGGTACCACTCGTATTTCCAAGTCTTTCCTGACCTTGGAAGTGGCCCCCCCCCCCCACTTCCCAGGCTCTGCCGACTCCTCTAGAGAGTGGTGCTGGAGAAATGGGCTGTGATGGTCCAGTTCAATTGTCCAGGTAATGGTACGTTAGCGTGTCCTGTAATCCTACCTGCTGTCATTGGTTACAGACTTCGTGTCGTGGCTGGAATAATCTAATGCTCGTTAATATAGGTTAAGCCTGCGCTGCCGTTAAAGCGTTTACTTTTTCGGTTAACTGTTTAACTGTGTCTGACATTCCCTGCATGAAGCTTGCGAATTCTAGTGGGATTTCGAATGGTCCTCCGTCTGTTGCAGTGAGTCTTATTCTGCTTGGATTTTGATCACCGTTTGTAATACTGTCGGCAGTTTTGTTATTTGTTGATGGTGATTACGTGGTTTCTTGCAATATTGCAGTAGTTTCGTTATATTGGTTTTGTTGAACTCGTTATTTTACGACTTGTTTCCATATTTTCCTTAACTTTTTCATCATTGTTAAGAGTTACCAATGGGTGACTTGTGTTGTCGTCAATTGTCGAATTCTCCCACGGGTGTTCTGCCGAGCTGTATGTATGAATGAAATTTTGCCTGAGTTCTTCCCGATGGTGCCAGACGGCGATTTCATCCTGCTCAGGTTCTTCAACGAAATCCCTTAGCTCGTAATCTCTTAGGAGCCATTTTGTTAGACGACTTAATTTATCAAATTTATTGCCTGTATCTTCAAGTGACAGGTCGTTAAGATATTGACATATATCTTTGTCTCTACAAAACAAACACCAGTCTTCGATCTTCTGTTGTGTCGAACACCTTATATTTAAAATAACGATTTAAATAAATAATTTACAATAAATATAAAAAATAATTTATTTCGCTTTACCGGAGCAGTCCAATTGCGCGGCTATCGTGGGGTCGTTCGCTCGCGTTTTCCCTAAGGCGCACAATTATAATCGCAAAATACAAAAATATATATGATCGGACTATACGGCCTAATTATTGGATTGCTCTTACTTCGTCCTACCGTGACTAACGATTTAATACTTAAATAATAAATATTAAATGTGGGTAATACAATCACCTCTTTATTTAATAAAATTAAAATAACCCGAATAAAACAATCAGTGTTTTATTTCTGCCCGCACAATCTTTCAGCACGTCTATTAAAATTTATTGAGAAGTGTAACAGAAAAATTCTAATTGATGTAATGGTAAGTGATATTCACTCACCATTATACGAATTAGGTAGGTAAACACGAGCGCTAAATATAGATATAGGCATAGCCAACGACGCGAACGGCTGATACCCGCGCAATGATAGTCAGAATTTGGGAGAGAGTCGCGCGCGCAGGACTACCGAGTTTAGAGAGATCGTGACAACACGTGTAAAGACGCGCTATATAGACTTGATCGTGATACTCGGATAGTGTTTTCCGGTGCATATTTTGTGTGCAGTTTGTGATACGTACGCACGAGACGGATTGATCGGTGGTCGAGGGATACTCCCACCGACATTTCCAATCCAATAGGAAAAGGATAGCGAGCGAGAGGAAGCACTTCGTTCTTTTGTATTCGTGAACCGAAGAAAGAAATAAAAGTAAGTGGTACCACTTTCGCGCGGATAATTATTGTATGTCTTATTCAACTCGATCGTTCGAATATTTTTAAGTTAGTTAGTTCGCGTACCCCTTTTTCCTCTCGTGTTGAGTCGATGTTTTCGACTCAACCTTCGTGCGCATAAAGACCTCAAACATAATAATAAATGTTATTGAATTTAATCATTTGTTTTTTTATCTCAATAAATCTGATAATCGTTAACCTATTTTCAACTCGTGTTGATTTATATTTTTCTAAACGGCGTATATATTTGTTCCTCCGTCTTCCTTCGAGTCGTATTTCAAGATACGAATTCTCGCGGACTCACGTTTAATTTTCTTTCCACGGTCCATTTTAGGAAAGATTAGCATTGTTTTACCTGTTGTTGTTGGAAATCGAAATTCGATATCCATACAACTTTAACGGCAAGTGTGCGGACAGGTAACCGCAGCCGCTGCGCGGGAAAGATTTTGTAAACAACGTATGTATAGCTACGAATTGCATTGAGTCATCGAGTACTTGATATCTAGTTCGCCACGAACTACAGGTACGTAAGACGGGCGACTCAATAAGTTTTCCCCGGGCAAGCACACCGTTATATTGATTAAAGAAAATTAATAAAAAAGGGAAGGAATTCAATTATAAGTCTTTTTATTTTTCTAATACTAGTTTTATGCCAATTCATTAGCTAATTAATTAATTGGTTAAAACTTAGCATACACTTTACACCAAATCTATTGCCTCTCTCTCTCTTGCCTATTGTGCTACGCAGAAATATATAACGAGAAATTACAATCACTATATGGTATCGTTCGTGATGTCTACGATTTTACGGCGCACACACTTTATTTTTCGCTTTGTTAAGTACTCAATTTAAGAAATTATTAAATTTCCGTGGAAAATCAAAAATGCAAAGAAAATTTCGAAAATTCCAAAATAATTTAAAAAATTTAAAAACCTTTAAAATTTTTAAAAATTTAAAAATTTAAAAATTTTAAAATTTTAAAAAATTTAAAAAATTTGAAAATTTTGAAAATTATGAAAGGTTGGAAATTTCTAAAAAAAACTTAAAAAAATTCGTAAATTTTGACAAATTTGAAAATGTCTAAAAAAATTTGAAAAAATTCGAAAATCTTCAAAAATTTGACAAATTTAAAAATTTCCAAAAAAATTTGAAAAAATTCGAAAACTTTGAAAAATGTGAACAAAAATTGTCGATATAGAACAACTTGAAAAATTTTAATTTGTTTATAAAATTTTTAAATATTATAAACTATCAATTTGAGAAGTTTATCTATTTCATATTTTAAATTTGATTTATATCGAAAATAATAGGTATTATTTCGGTTAATTTCTGAGAATTATATTATATTGAACTCAACTCATGTTGTTGTTTACGTGTGATCGTCGCGACGAACTCGCAACGCACTCGCAACCACTTGTTGCGGTTTACACGTGTAATAATGCAAAAAGTCGATAATTCCAATTAAACGATTTTTTCTATCCCAAGGAAACTCACGTTTTGGGCGCCAGTTGTAACAGGGTAGGTTTTATTCGTCAGCAGAGTTTTAATCGTCCTACTCAATATATACTCAATGCACAGGAAATCTCCGCACTATTATGATCAGCTGTTTCACCAAGCAGCTGATAAGTCGGCGAAATCTATCGGTACCACTGGAGCTAGCCTCAAGCTCCGTATGACGTGGTCTGCCCTGTGCACAGCGTATGTACTTACCTAGTACACACTCGTCTTGTATAATGGATAATTAAAGATTATTAGGCCAAAAGATACAATAAATTTTTATATTAAATTTTGGTTAAGATTTTTTCAATTTCTTATTTTCTTTATAACTTTTGTTGAGTTTTGAGTGCCTATCTTTATTTGTTTTCGAGTTGTAAGCGATCAAATTGGAAGTAATTTTTACTGATATTATTATTAGATGACGAATAACTCTCGTAAAAGTGGCCATTGGCAAGAGATAACTTGACTTTCTTCACATTTTTATATTATAAACAACATACCAAAGTTAGGATAAGATCCGTTTCCCGGAGGTCAAGTACTCCCCTTGTTAGTGGAAATAAGGAAAAATAAGAGCTTTGACGAGTTTTTTCCTGGTCTACCGAGAAAAGGCACGCTTTAAATTTGACCAAATGTAAAGTCTTGTATACGCGATGAAACCGCCGTAACCTGCTTCGATTCGTCCGGGGTAGGAGTGATTTTACAAAACTTTCATTATCAAGGAGCTGATTCTTGATCTTCACACTCATGACAGAGTTAAGGTTGATAGAGACAATGAAGACTTGACTGTCCCCGATCATCACTTTCGTTTTATTTATATTTAATTTAAGTCCGTTACTCCTGGCCTAGTTAGCTACGGCACTTGCATCTTCTCTGATCAAACATGGCGGAATGAAACAAATGATAAACCTGGATGTCGTCTGCGAAAATCATGTAATTTGAGCGTTGTAACACTAACGACAGGTTCTTAATCAATATAAGGACCAGGATGGTGAACTACTACTATAGAAGGAAATAAAGCGTATTAATTGAAGGCATCAAAGTACAGGAATAAATTGACGCAACAAAAATAGGAAGTTATAACAACCACGAAATAAAAAATTTTTTACTATAGTTGGAAAAACAGCTCGAAAAAAAAAAAAGATAAAATACAGGAAATACTGCACACAAGTCAAAGAGAACGTCGGAAGAAAATAAGAGGATAATAACTTAAAACAGTAATGGGCTAGACTGAGGTCCGGCAGCATGAGCAAAGAAGGAAGGAAGGGATTCACTCATATTCAGAGATGCGAAGTAGAAGAGGAAAGTTTATCACACATGTGGAAATGTAGTGGGACAAAAGAAAATACATAAATAATGAGATCAGTACTACAAATAATGAAAGGAAAAATAATAAAGTTTTATGCTTATACACCAAAGAATTTGAAAGGATACAACAATTAAAAAATAAGAGGAAATATATGAATAACAACGTAGCGAGAAGAGATTAAGACTGCAAGGAACGTTCTTATTAGGACTTAAGTGAATATACATAAAGAAGAAAAGGCTACATGAATTATAGACTATGTTATGTAAATAAGCTTTATATTTTAAATTATACTTATACATATATATATATATATATATATATGGGTGGTTCTCTGTGACATCGAAGATGAAAAAAATAAATTTTGCTGTATCTGTGGGAATATGTTCTGGAGGTATCCAGTAGTACTCCTGAATTTTTTCAGATTTTTCTGGGGCCATTATTTTAAGTTGGCCATTTTCATGAATTTTTAGCTCCCAGGGGATACATTTTTGACTAAAAACATAAGTATAACTTTTTTTGTAAAATTTTCTGAATTTTTCATTAAAAATACTTTTAATGTCATATAAATAAGCTGTCACTCTCTTATGAGCCAGTTAAACCTTAAATAATGAAAATCAGCAAATTCGCTCCGGACTCTGAAAAACAAATATTGTATAAAACATGTCTTTTTATAGTCAGAATGTGCCTATAAATTTCCAGAGTGGGACTAAAACAAGACCACTTTAATCTAAATATCTGGCTAAAATGCTCAAAATATGAAATTACATGCTTATTTATTGTCTACGATAATGAATCTGTCAACACGATCATTACTAAAAAATCCATGCAGTTAACTTGGAGTACAGAAAAAGCATCTACATCTTTTCCAGTATCTATCTAATCTCCTGTAAGCTGCTAAAAATACAAATATTATTATACAATTATAATAAAGTGATTGAAATTAATATTTAAACATTTATTATGATGCCGTGCTTTTGGTTTTACAATCACTACAAGAATTATGATAGTAATCTGAAGGATTATTATAAAGGTATCAACATCATTATCATAATTGTACACATATCTGTATTAAATTTCTACAAACCTAACCTAACGTGATTTACTGTCAAAAGCACTTTTTTTATAATAATTATTAAACAACGATGGGAGCAGTTAACTGTCAACAAACTTTAGCTGTTTATCAGATAAGTTTTTCTTTCATGTACTTATACAAGTAGTTATTGATACAAAAATGCTGTTACTTTGTGGTTAAATATATTTTGATTATTGTTTTCACATAGACTTCAGCACATAATTCATATATGCACTTCCAAAGACGTCAATAGGTATAGTTCAATCTGTCATCAATCTGCATTACATTTTATAGTGGCATGAAAGGTAAAGAAAGATAATTTATAAAGGTTCTATAATTATACAAATTAGTGGTGTCAATCAGAAGCAGCATTATGTATTCTTGATAAATGAGTGAAATAAAAGATATGTTTGTCTAATTGCAGTTATTAGTTTAAAGTTGTGAATACGGTTATTATATTTAATTTCTATTTAGCGATAGAGTTTTTACAGTTGTACACTAAAGATTTTACTTTAATTAGTTCTTGGCTAACCATTTGATATTTCATTATTTACAATGTAGTTGCAAGTGCATTGATTGAAATGTAAGGTTTACTTTTATTACTACATATTTATTTAAACTTGAATGTTTTTAATTAAATTAAAATATTGTTTTCTTGAAAATAATTGAAATATTTCTGTTTATGGGACTTTTTGAGACAATTTTTTCTAAAATAATATAAAATAACTATTAAAACATAATTCTTTTCAGGACATTTACTTAAACATATTTTGTACACACTCTTACGTGAACTGTATATATTATTTTTCATGTTGTATGTATCATTTTTCATAGTTTTCATATGTGTGATAATACGTACCATTGTGCATTACTAATTTTAATAACGTGTCTTAATATTTAACAATTTTGTATTTGATGGCATAATATTATTTTAAGAAACAACGTTATTAGTACATACATTCCATGTACTTGATAATATATACTGTAACGGTTTTGCTATTTTTAAATATAAATATAAAAAGATAATAACAATTAACTACCGTTAAAATAATAGTCTCATTTACACGATCGGCCGCTCAATAATAATACGACTATAATAAGCCGTATAGGCGGAGGCGGCGGTAATCTTCACTTAGCGAAACGCGAGAAAAAGGGGTAAACAACTAAATAAGCAATAATGCGATATTCAATTAATAACAAAAATAAATGTATTCGGGAAAAAGTAATACAGGCGCGTCGCAGCGCGCGAAACGCAGGTCGATGTATACGCGAAATAAATAAAGAGAGAAAGAGAGAGAGAGAGAGAGAGACTACAAAACTGGCACTTACAGTGCGTGAGCCGCGGTCGATGATTAAACAACCAGGTGAAGTCTGCGTAGTCGCTACCCTTTAGCTTCCTGGGCTGCGTCGTCGCCAAACAAACTAATATAACTCCACTGGATCACCAGCACAGCACCAGGATCACAAGCACGGGGCGATCAAAATATGGAGAGAACAAATCACAAGGTTTCTCACGACAGTTGAAATTAATCGCACGGTTGAATTTTAATCTCTCGGCGGTTGAGATTAGTTTAAGTGCTCTCGCACTTACGAACCGAAAACTCTCTCTCTCTTTCCCTACTTTACCTTTACGAAGGTCCGCGAAAATCGCCGAAAATCGTCGAACGTCGACCTGTAACATCTGTAAAGATTAATACACAGGCTAGACAGAGAGAGAGAATGTAATGAGCAATGTAATATAATCAAATATTACATTGATTCGTTACAATACACAATGAAGAATTTAATAATTTTTCCTTTCTATATCAAACATTTTTTATTCTGTAACATATAATTTAGAATATCACAGACTTGTCATTGTCATTTTATCGTATTAATGATTATAATCTCAGAATTCATTCATTAAGATTTTTTGTACGAAATACGTATCTTCTGTTATTATGATAATGATGTTGATACCTTTATAATAATCCTTCAGATTACTATCATAATTCTTGTAGTGATTGTAAAACCAAAAGCACGGCATCATAATATAGTGATTGAAATTAATATTTAAACATTTATTATGATGCCGTGCTTTTGGTTTTACAATCACTACAAGAATTATGATAGTAATCTGAAGGATTATTATAAAGGTATCAACATCATTATCATAATTGTACACATATCTGTATTAAATTTCTACAAACCTAACCTAACGTGATTTACTGTCAAAAGCACTTTTTTTATAATAATTATTAAACAACGATGGGAGCAGTTAACTGTCAACAAACTTTAGCTGTTTATCAGATAAGTTTTTCTTTCATGTACTTATACAAGTAGTTATTGATACAAAAATGCTGTTACTTTGTGGTTAAATATATTTTGATTATTGTTTTCACATAGACTTCAGCACATAATTCATATATGCACTTCCAAAGACGTCAATAGGTATAGTTCAATCTGTCATCAATCTGCATTACATTTTATAGTGGCATGAAAGGTAAAGAAAGATAATTTATAAAGGTTCTATAATTATACAAATTAGTGGTGTCAATCAGAAGCAGCATTATGTATTCTTGATAAATGAGTGAAATAAAAGATATGTTTGTCTAATTGCAGTTATTAGTTTAAAGTTGTGAATACGGTTATTATATTTAATTTCTATTTAGCGATAGAGTTTTTACAGTTGTACACTAAAGATTTTACTTTAATTAGTTCTTGGCTAACCATTTGATATTTCATTATTTACAATGTAGTTGCAAGTGCATTGATTGAAATGTAAGGTTTACTTTTATTACTACATATTTATTTAAACTTGAATGTTTTTAATTAAATTAAAATATTGTTTTCTTGAAAATAATTGAAATATTTCTGTTTATGGGACTTTTTGAGACAATTTTTTCTAAAATAATATAAAATAACTATTAAAACATAATTCTTTTCAGGACATTTACTTAAACATATTTTGTACACACTCTTACGTGAACTGTATATATTATTTTCATGTTGTATGTATCATTTTTCATAGTTTTCATATGTGTGATAATACGTACCATTGTGCATTACTAATTTTAATAACGTGTCTTAATATTTAACAATTTTGTATTTGATGGCATAATATTATTTTAAGAAACAACGTTATTAGTACATACATTCCATGTACTTGATAATATATACTGTAACGGTTTTGCTATTTTTAAATATAAATATAAAAAGATAATAACAATTAACTACCGTTAAAATAATAGTCTCATTTACACGATCGGCCGCTCAATAATAATACGACTATAATAAGCCGTATAGGCGGAGGCGGCGGTAATCTTCACTTAGCGAAACGCGAGAAAAAGGGGTAAACAACTAAATAAGCAATAATGCGATATTCAATTAATAACAAAAATAAATGTATTCGGGAAAAAGTAATACAGGCGCGTCGCAGCGCGCGAAACGCAGGTCGATGTATACGCGAAATAAATAAAGAGAGAAAGAGAGAGAGAGAGAGAGAGACTACAAAACTGGCACTTACAGTGCGTGAGCCGCGGTCGATGATTAAACAACCAGGTGAAGTCTGCGTAGTCGCTACCCTTTAGCTTCCTGGGCTGCGTCGTCGCCAAACAAACTAATATAACTCCACTGGATCACCAGCACAGCACCAGGATCACAAGCACGGGGCGATCAAAATATGGAGAGAACAAATCACAAGGTTTCTCACGACAGTTGAAATTAATCGCACGGTTGAATTTTAATCTCTCGGCGGTTGAGATTAGTTTAAGTGCTCTCGCACTTACGAACCGAAAACTCTCTCTCTCTTTCCCTACTTTTACCTTTACGAAGGTCCGCGAAAATCGCCGAAAATCGTCGAACGTCGACCTGTAACATCTGTAAAGATTAATACACAGGCTAGACAGAGAGAGAGAATGTAATGAGCAATGTAATATAATCAAATATTACATTGATTCGTTACAATACACAATGAAGAATTTAATAATTTTTCCTTTCTATATCAAACATTTTTTTATTCTGTAACATATAATTTAGAATATCACAGACTTGTCATTGTCATTTTATCGTATTAATGATTATAATCTCAGAATTCATTCATTAAGATATTTTTTGTACGAAATACGTATCTTCTGTTATTATGATAATGATGTTGATACCTTTATAATAATCCTTCAGATTACTATCATAATTCTTGTAGTGATTGTAAAACCAAAAGCACGGCATCATAATATATGTTTATTGATGATTAGATAGATACTGGAAAAGATGTAGATGCTTTTTCTGTACTCCAAGTTAACTGCATGGATTTTTTAGTAATGATCGTGTTGACAGATTCATTATCTTAGACAATAAATAAGCATGCAATTTCATTTTTTGAGCATTTTAGCCAGATATTTAGATTAAAAGTGGTCTGAATGTTTTAGTCCCACTCTGGAAATTTATAGGCACATTCTGACTATAAAAAGACATGTTTTATACAATATTTGTTTTTCAGAGTCCGGAGCGAATTTGCTGATTTTCATTATTTAAGGTTTAACTGGCTCATAAGAGAGGGACAGCTTATTTATATGACATTAAAAGTATTTTTAATGAAAAATTCAGAAAATTTTACAAAAAAAGTTATACTTATGTTTTTAGTCAAAAATGTATCCCCTGGGAGCTAAAAATTCATGAAAATGGCCATATAATACAAAAAAGTGCTAAAATGTCAACTTTGACAGTCGGTAACTTAAAATAATGGCCCCAGAAAAATCTGAAAAAATTCAGGAGTACTACTGGATACCTCCAGAACATATTCCCACAGATACAGCAAAATTTATTTTTTTCATCTTCGATGTCACAGAGAACCACCCATATATATATATATATATATATATATATATATAATTTGATGCATTTTTAAATTTTGATTGTATCACTTGTCGTGGAATAGCCCCTGCAGTAACATTGTGTTTCAAGAGGAGAATGGGTCGTGCGCGATCGTCGGAGAGCGCCCCGGTTTTAATTTATTTCGATCCAAATGGAATTTTTAAATTCGTTTATCTATTTTCCTCGACCTTGCTTCCGATTTCAATACAACATTATTACAATTTTAATAATTTAATGAGAAATATATATTCGCAGTTTAATTTATTTATTTTCACCGATTATTAAATTAATTTAATAAAGCATTATCGTATATTTTATCAACGTGATCATTAATGAACATCATAACATAATTAATTGCGATAATAATCTTATAGTTTTGTAAGAATAATTATAATTAAAAAAAGAAATAAAATAATTATTAATAAATAATTAATTAATGAATTATTATTATTAATAATTGATCATTAATCGCAAATTTTGTATTATATATTCTGTGAGGTAGTAAATACCTCACATATCAAAATAATATTAAAAACATTGCCGTTGCCTTGTACCTGAAACAAATATATATATATATATTGTATTAATGTAAGCACCGAGCAAGAAATACTATTATTGAAACAACTTACCTAACACAGGTAATGCCCGTGCATTACCTGTGTATAATTGATGTCGATACCTCCTCCTGGGTCAGGGGAACTCTCCTGCTTGGCTACGTTGACAACTCCTTCGGCACTGGCTTCCGTTGGTCCTGGGACTCGTTACCTGCAGAGATAATAGAGAGGAATAAATATTAAATTAGATAATTATTTAAACTAAATAAGGAAGTGTTAATGATAAATGCATTATGTAGGATAAGTTAAAGGTATGGTTAACATGTGATATTAGTGAAGTTAGGAAAAAGTAAACAAAAGGGTAACAAGAAAGCCTGAGCCATCTTTATCACCGCATTGTAAATAAATAAAAGGAAAGGATGGGAACTAATAGAAGTGATTTGGTTTGTTTTATGTGTTGGAGAGAGAGAGAGAGAGAGAGAGAGAGAGAGAGAGAGAGAGATTGAAAAATTTTATTCGGCCTTTAGGATATATACCCCGTAGGCACTTACAATGATAAAAACAATTAGCAAAATACAAATAGTTTAACAGTATAACAATAATATATATAACACTAATAACAATAAAATAAACTACAAATAGTCGTTTAAAAATATAACAAAATAAGTTAACAATAATAATAATATAATAAAAACAATAAAATAATAAAACAATAGCAGAACTTATGCTTGCTTGCGCGACGTAAACATTTTATTCTAATTTATTCTATTCTATTCTATTCTATTTGATTTTATTCGAGGCGAGGGATCAGCGTTGGGGTTATCCCCTCATATTGCTTCCTGGTGGCCCAGGCAGTTTGGTCGAGTCCAAACAAATAATGATATAATGAATCTTTAAATTTGGCGATGGATGATGCTAAAAGCAAGCGTACACAAGCATTCAGTAGTCTTTGCAGCTTTAGATTTCTGGTCTGATCAACATCGTTGTAGACCGCACACGCATAGTTAAAATGAGGAAAGACAAGTGCTTCTACCAGTCTCTTTCTAAGACCACGTAACAAAGTTTTTCTATAATATGGCAATGAGTGTAAAACACCATACACACGACTCGAAATAGATAACACTTGCCTTGCCCAATCAAGAGATGGAGTAATCATGACCCCAAGCGATTTAACCAAACATTCATATTCCAAGAAGTCCGTTTCCAGTTTTTCCTTAGGGGCAGTGTTCAAGTCAATGTGCGATAAAAAGGCCTGGCTACCCAGAATCATAACCTTCGTTTTTTTTACATTTAGCTTAAGTCCGTTTTTGTGAGCCCATAGGGCTATTGCATTTGCATCCTGTGTAATACGTTGCACTCCCATTTCAAATTCTGCAGGAAAAAACGAATGGTAGACCTGGGCATCATCGGCAAATAGCATATAGTTGCTATGTGTAAGTACTTTCGGCAAGTCATTGATAAAGATAGAAAAAAGAATTGGGCCAAAAACACTGCCCTGAGGCACACCAGCATTAATTTTCAGCCAATCCGAAAGCTCGCCAGATTCATTCTCCACAGCATGCATGCGACCCACTAGATACCGATAAAACCAAGTTAGCACGTTATCAGAGCAACCAATATCACTTAATTTTTTAATTAATTTATCGTGAGGTACTGTGTCAAAAGCCTTGGAAAAATCAAACAGAACAAGAATTGTGATCTTTCTGGCGTCAATGGCTCTCCTAACATCATCCTAACATCTCTCCAAAATTTTCGAAAGCTCACAAAGCTTCGCAATCGACCTTGTATCAGAGCACGATTCCACCCTTCTTGACTTCGCCAAAGGAAACAGTAGCACCTTCTTCCAGCATTCATGAAATACCCAGCTAAGAGCATATCGTTAAAAACATCTACAAGGTGCAGAGTTAATTGAGGCTCTAACAACTTTAACATTTCCACAGATATGCCATCAATCCCCACTGCCCTCGAGGATGCTCCCCGAATTGCATATTGAATTTCTTTTGCAGTTATATTGGAAAAGTGAAAAGAGGAGGAAGAGGGTGACAAAGGACATGAATTGCATAATGTGGTTGAAAATGACTGGAATCGTGATCTTTCTGGCGTCAATGGCTTTCCTAACATCATCTAGAATACCCAGGAGTGCCGTCTGGGTACTATGACCCTCATGAAAAACTGCTTGTCTCTCAATGAGAATATTATTCTTCTCTAGGTATTCAGATAATTGATTATGCACAAGTCTTTCCAAGATTTTCGAAAGTTTACAAAGCTTTGCAATCGGCCTTGTGTCAGAGCACGATTCCGCCCTGCCCGACTTCGCCAAAGGAAACAGTACCACTCTCTTCCAGTATTCAGGATAGTATCTAGCTAAAAGCATATCGTTAAAAACATACACGAGGTGCAGAGTTAATTGAGGCTCTAACAACTTTAGCATTTCCACAGATATGCCATCAATCCCCACTGCCCTCGAGGATGCTCCCCGAATTGCGTTTTGAATTTCATTTGCAATTATATTGGAGAAATGAAAAGAGGAGGAGGAGGGTGACAAAGGACACGAATTACATAAAATAGTTGAAAAAGACTGGATAGACAGTGGCTGGACGTGATTTGAGACAGAAGCGTAGTGACTGTTAAGCTGTTGCAATATGAAAAATTTAAGTGGCGACGGATTTGTCTTTGAGCAGAGACCCATGTTTTTGAGGCATTTCCAGGACCTCTTGGGATCGTTTGCACTGTTAAGTTTCTTTGCCTGGAAATGAAATTTACTCGAGTTTACAGTATTCGAGACATGATTTCGGAGACCTTTGTATACATTGTAATCTTCAGTTGAACCAGTAGTACGAAATCTTCCGAAAGCTGCATTTCTGTCCTTAATTTTCACTTTAATATCCCTAGTAATCCATGGCTTGTGTTTAGTTTTTATAGAATAGAATTTTATTGGTGCTAACAAATCAAATGTCGAGAGAATTGCCTTGCTTATGAGTGTTACATTATTTGAGATAGTGCTGTGATTTACAATTGATGGATGATTATGGTGTGAGAGCGGACCATGCTGGTAGTTAGACAAAGACAAATCCATGGAAACATGCTGATCAGGCCTAGAATTATTGAATGATTGTGATGAAGACAAATAGGTGATAGATGAGGTGAATGTGATTGCGAGGTCATGAAGGTTGATTTCTCCCAGATTTCGTTTTCCAAATTCCCTCACGTCTGTTTGCGTGTTAGCAATCCTTAGAGTAATGCTTATAGCATCGTGACCTGCTGCGAAGGGAGCTGTCGTTTTAATATATTTGTAATCGGGTATTGGTTCACGAATTAGGGAGAGATCCAACCATGTATGAGAAGGCCCGCCCGACGTCATTGCGTGATGCGTTGGCACTGACTGGATGAGTGCAAGTCCCAGTACCGATGTTTGCCCTAAACCTATTTGCCATATCACTAGAGGAATTCATATCGATGTTAAAATCCCCAGTGACTATGACATATTTGTATCTCGGTAGTATGTCCGACAAAACTTCAAACCAATCTGTAGGGTATGCGGCTGTTGTCCTGCGGTGTACCACTGCTAACACCAATGAATCGGTTTTGCACGTCAAACATAGAACCAGAAATTCTGGAGTATTCGAGAAAACGGGTTCAGAGTGCGCGATGACCCTTACCCCAAAATCTTCCCGAACATAAGCCGCCACATCACCCCCCTCCTTACCCTCTCGATCCAAGCGATGCAAAGTATATCCCGTTAGTCTAACAATTTCAGAGGAATCGCGCTTAGTAAGGAAGGTTTCGGTGATTGCAATGACATCGTGAGAGGCCGGGTGAACTAATGCTTCAACGGATGAAAAATGTGTTTTGAGACGATTGATATTTGAATGGAAAATGGAGACTGATTTTGGTGATCCTGATGATTTGGCCCGACCAGCTCTGTCTCATTTAGTATGAGGAGGAAGAGGAGGAAAGCTAGAAAGTTCCGCATCCGAGCTTACCGACCGTCCCTCACCTCTCGCATAAATACTACTAAATCTAATACTATGGGCCTCGCGTAACCCAGTTCGCTTGATTTTCGAATAGCTGCTTGCCACAGCTTAAACACCGGTTTTGGCCAGAGAGACCTTATAAATAACGAGTTCTCGTCACCCTCACCAAAAACGTCTCGAGCTCTTCGTCCTTTTAAAAGGTGCGCCTTCTCCATCACTGCATCTCTGGAAATGATTGATGAAATCTTGACGACCAATTCACGCGAACGCATTTGAGTAGGGGGAGAACCCGTTGACTTTGATTTCTGTTGCGGAGTCCAAGGTCGAAGGTCGATCACATGATTTAATAGCTTTGGTAACTTAATTGTCTCCAAAATATCCGCAATCAGCTGGTTTTCAGTTTTTACGGTTTTACCCGGTAATCCCGTAATAAGCAGCTCACAAGTATCTTTCAGCGATGGAGATTGTGTAGCATTTACGTCTTTGCTACTTGCTTCAAAGCTGCTAATCCGGTTTTCCAGCTTGTTGATACGCTCATCCAAAACTAAGTATTCTGCTTCAATTTCCTCTTCAATTAAGCTGACCTTCGCCTTTAAGTCCTTTAGCTCAGATCTAGCCGCCCAAATTTCTGTCACTTGCAAATTCTTCCGGTTAACCTCCAAAGTTTTGCAGTCGATTTTACGTGATTCCTGGACAACTGTCTACAGCAAAAGTGCAACTAATTTACTAGGTACGAGCTGTTGACAGCGGCCGTCCGATTTGCAATATGCTAAAACTCGTGTTTATATCGTGAGTAAAATAATCTTATTTGCTATGTGGAGATCTATAGACAAACGTCTTTGTACTCACCGCGCCGGAGAGAGAGAGAGAGAGAGAGAGAGAGAGAGAGAGAGAGAGAGAGAGAGAAAGAGACAGAAGAATAAACAAAAGAGACTTACCGTAAACGTCGATGTAGTTGAAGGCAGGGGAGATTATTCGCTGTTGATGACGGAACCTGATGGAGACGCCGACCCGCACGAATAACACCTCCGGATGATGGAAGCTCCTTCCCTCGTAGACGTTGTCACCGTAAAGTCGCACTGGGTTCGGGCTATTACCAAAAGCACTAAGTCTCCCGTACACACGAAAGTAAGAGAGACAGAGAGAGAGAGAGAGAGAGAGAGAGAGAGAGACCGGACTCGCGCGCGTAACAGACTGCCGTATGCGTCCACATAGGCAGCGGCGGAGAGGGGAGAGCTCACTCGCTTGCACAACGAGGAATCAACTCCCGTGCATAAGAGAGAGAGAGAGAGAAGAAGAGTGCGAATTGCGCAAGTGGAGGCGCCAGCCCAGTTAACACTTGGGATTGACTATAATAGTCGCACCGCTAAATTCAAACGTATATTACGGACGGAATATAGGTGGCAGCAGGATCGGCAACTTCTTTGACCTGCCAATAAGGGAAAGCGGGTGCCATATTCAAATTAAGGAAGTTAACAGCGCCGCGGGTCGGCCTTGATGGAAAATGACAAAAAAAGGAAGAAGAAAGCGAAAAAAAAAGGAGACATCATTACTAGCTGATCCGTAAGAAGTGACTCCGGAGCCTTTTGATAATTTTGAGCAGTATTTTGAGTATTATTGGTGAAGAAAAATATTGTTGTTGGCAGTTTCTCGCGCAGAGATATATAGATATTGAGATTGGAGTTATTGTGTTGGGACCATTTTTCTGTGGAGAGATGTAGAGGAAATATTGCATAAATATATTGTTGGACTAATTTATTTGTAAAGACTCGCGAGCAGTAAGTGGACTGCCCGCCGGCCACATTTACTTTTGTTCGTGATAGTAATAACGTTGTGTGTGTGGATTATGTTCGGTAACGCGATTAATTATTTAATGGGAAATGTAATACATTAATTAGATAAAATTATCGTCAACGTGAGATCTTATTCTATTTTTCCTATGTTGGTTGATATTTGCGACTTCGTCTGTGATGTAAGAATTTGTAATATTATGTTAGGGTAATGAATAAAGTAAATAAATAATTAATTGTTTCCATTACACGGATTATCAAATTTATTTATAACTTTAATTATCCCTTTTGATTGTGGTTAATTAAGTGGAAAGGAATTTAGTTAGTCCCGCCATTTTCCCGTCGGCGAGACAAGGATCCACGGCACAGGTAAGAGATTCGTGCACGTGCTGAGTCGGCCATATTACAAAGACGAAAAACGAATATTGATTTCCCTGTTTATTTAATTACGATATATATATGGGTGGTTCTCTGTGACATCGAAGATGAAAAAAATAAATATTGCTATAACTGTGGGAATATGTTTTAGAGGTATCCAGTAGTTCTCCTGAATTTTATCAGATTCTTTCTGGGCCATTATTTTAAGTTACAGAGAGTCAAAGTTGACATTTTAGCACTTTTTTGCATTATATGCCCATTTTCATGAATTTTTAGCTCCCAGGGGATGCATTTTTCACTAAAAACATAAGTATGACTTTTTTTGTAAAATTTTCCGAACTTTTCATTAAAAATACTTTTAAAGACATAAATGTATGCTGACACACTCTTGTAAGCCATTTAAACCTTAAATAGTGAAAATCAGCAATTCTGCTCCGGACTCTGGTAACCTAATACTGTCTAAAAGATGTCTTTTTATAGTCAGAAACTGCCTAAAAATTTCCAGAGTGGGTTAAATCATTAAGATCACTTATGGTCAAAATATCCGGGAAAACTGCCCGAAATATTAATAGAAATGTATATTTGTTGCCTTATAACGATGAATCTAGTAGCATGATTATTGCAAAAAAATTTATGCACTTACCTTGGAATGGTAGAAAAGTATCTCCACTTGTTTCAGTATCCATCTAATCCCCTGTAAGCTGCTAAAAATACAACTATTATTATAAAATTATAAAAAATTATTTTTTAAACATTTATAATGCTGGATTTTTAGTTTTACATCCCTTACAAAAATTATAATACTAATCTGAAGGATTACTATAAAAGTATCAACATTATTATTATTATTATTCAGCAATACATTGTTTAGATTTCACAAACTTGTCACTGTCACGTTATCATATTATTCATTATAATTATATATCCGATTTATTTATATATCTTTTGTATTAAATACGTATATTCAGTTATTGTAATAATGATGTTTATATATTTATAGTAATCCTTCAGATTAGTATTATAATTCTTGTAAGGGATGTGAAACTAAAAATTCAGCATTATAAATGTTTAAAAAATAATTTTTTACATTTGTATAATAATATTTATATTTTTAGCAGCTTACAGGGGATTAGATGGATACTGAAACAAGTGAAGATACTTTTCTACCACTCCAAGGTAAGTGCACAAATTTTTTTGCAATGATCATGCTAATAGATTCATCGTTATAAGGCAACAAATATACATTTCTATTAATATTTCGGGCACTTTTCCCGGATATTTTGACCATAAGTGATCTTAATGATTTAGACCCACTCTGGAAATTTTTAGACAGTTTCTGACTAGAAAAAGACATCTTTTAGACAGTATTAGGTTACCAGAGTCCGGAGCAGAATTGCTGATTTTCACTATTTAAGGTTTAAATGGCTTGCAAGAGTGTGACAGCATACATTTATGTCTTTAAAAGTATTTTTAATGAAAAGTTCGGAAAATTTTACAAAAAAAGTCATACTTATGTTTTTAGTGAAAAATGCATCCCCTGGGAGCTAAAAATTCATGAAAATGGGCATATAATGCAAAAAAGTGCTAAAATGTCAACTTTGACTCTCTGTAACTTAAAATAATGGCCCAGAAAAAATCTGAAAAAATTCAGAAGAACTACTGGATACCTCTAAAACATATTCCCACAGTTATAGCAATATTTATTTTTTTCATCTTCGATGTCACAGAGAACCACCCATATATATATATATATATGGATGTTTATTATTATTTGTTGTACGTAGTGTACGGGATCTCTTATATTTATGTAGGAAACGCTACGTCACAATTCATTCCACGTAATTTAGTGTCTTCTACAATATTTACAAAATTATCAATACTATTGATGAATTGATGGTTTTTGTTACCTCAAGTCAATGAAAACGCGAATGAACTTTTTTCTTTAGTCATCAGAATGAATATTAAGATGTGTGGCAGAAATCTACAAATTCTTATAATACCGATTGTTAGTAAAGATATAATCCAATTAATTTGTAATTCTATGGATTTATTTAGAATATACTAATATATTATAAAATATCAATTTAAAAAAGATTTGGTTAATGTAAACATATTAGAGGCAGACTATAGCAAGATTATTCCCAGACTATTATATAACTTCATCTAGACTTTATCTAGAATTCCGTTACATTTTATCGAAGCGTCAATTAAATAAGTGTAACTTCTTATGCTAATTATAAAAAAAATCCTGCGACCCCTCATTCAAAAGCTATTACAACAAGCTTTCAAAGCTCACTTTTAAATAAATTGTAAGAATTTTTCCCGTAAAATTGACTGTAATATTTTGTAAAATTTTTTTAAATTATTCATCGATTTCAAATTGAATGTACCTTGAAGCACTTGCAGAAATCTACAAAATGAGCCGCCGCAGGCTTCTGTAGCATGAGTACTTCCCTAGTAACAAAAATTTTAATTTTATGTTATTTTTTCTTTGCGTGGGCAATATATATGGACAAAATACATATGGACAGTGGTATATGTATATAGTTTGATATAATTTGGGAAATTACAAACATTTTTTGAACAAATCAGCATATTCTACCATACTATACTAATACACATTTTTGTATTAGAATATATATTTTGTTTATACATTTATAAAATATACACTGCCAAACATAATTTTTTGACACCTTTGAAAATAATTGTATAAACTTTAAAATTTTATATCTTCGTGAGAAATTAACGTACAGAAATTGGCGACAGGGTTTTGGAAAGCTATTAGTAAGTACCTTAAAGTTCCCTTGGTTTCATTATAAAATATAAATTTTTTAGTTTTTTATAAGAACTTAAAAAAACTTAAATTTTTTTTTCGATAATTATACAGATTATTGTATTATATAATATTTATATTTATTCTGCCCTATAAATATAATTTGTTTATAATAATAAATAGTAATCTGTCGTTGATGTTTTTTCTTTTCCTAATAGATTTTATTAAATGATAATAAAACTTTTATATTTTTTAGTGGTCTTCGATTCTCTTGTAAAATAATAATAAATTCTGAAATTAGTATATAATTTATAATTTGTACCTACTTGTAAAATAGTTTCAAAATTGAAAGTTAAGCCATTCCATAATGTAAATTCCCCACTAGATGCTCCTGTAACAAGACGTCTGCCTTCCGGCGTCCATGCCATACAAAAGATAGGGCATCGCATTTTATTTGTAGCTGTTTTAACAAATCTAGTAGTAACGGCATTTATTGGATTATCGATATAACTTGGAGGTGGTAATAAATCAGGATAATAAATAACGTCTGGTTGAAGAGCTCGTCTATCTCGATAATCACGTTGCCAAATACGATTCTTCAATCGTAACATACAATAACATAGATATGAAAAATTTTAAATATTAAAAAGTGTTATTATGTATATTTATACACACCTCTAAAGTTTTAATGATAGCCGAGTTATAATCAACAGTTTTACGCATAACTGATTTACGAAGCCTTTTACCATCAAATTCATCCTGCATAGCTTCTTGGCCACCAGAAATTAGTTTAGGTGCATGATAAGGTCTAAAAGGCTTGAAGAATCCTCGATTAATTTCTCTGTGATTAGAATATCGAGGTTGATAATTTGTTGTTGTATTAATCATTGTCAATGTCGGAGGTGGAGTAGATAAATTCGGAGTCGGAGGCGGTGGAATTGACATATTTGGTAGACTAATACTTGGAGGTGGATTTGCGAAATGCATGTTTGATGACATACTGAAAAAGCTACTTTTACTATACTAATACGTGGAAATGGGAATCTACTCAAATCTGAAACAAATTTAAATATAACAATAAAGTTACACATCAGGTATTATAATAGTAAATAAATTAATAAACATTCGTCACAACGATTCTTAAGCAATTTTTGGGTCTTTATATGGGCGAGCGCACGAACGCGCGAGAATCGTGCGCAAGAGAATAATGGAGAGGGTTCGCGCGCAATCGGCAACAACAACGTGTTGGTGACCGGCATAGACTGTTTTACGGGATAAAAGAGCGAAAGGACTGTTCTGCGTTGTGTGTGGGTGTGAGAATCTTCTCCCCACTAACCTCCACGTCGACGTGTGCAGCAGCACCTCTCACAGGCAGTGAGAAAAGAAGGCACGGTGAATCCAACCTTCTCGACCGTTGGAGAGAGAGCGAGAGAGAGATACACGAGTACGAGCTCTCTCTCAGTGGCACAGCCTTTTCCCGCCGGAGCGAGATATTCAGATACGCGGTAAGTGGTGCACCACGTTTGGACCCGCGTGTCTATCTAATATTCGCGTCCCGATTTACCTGGTACGGTCCAGGTGAGGAAGCGTTCCTCCTTTCCCCCCTCTCGTGACAATACCCGCACGGATAGACAGGTCGGTGGTTCGCGGGAGCCACTTCACGAGAGAAGGCGCGCGTGACGTAGGAAGCTTCTACGTCAAAGCTCTCTACGTCAGAGATACATACGTCACACGGTGTGCCGTATGCCATCAGGTTAAGCAGCCGATCATATCCGGATCGGTTGCTCGTAACTCGACAGTTAAACAGATTTTAACTAACTTGTTTCGCGCTGACCTCGGGGGTAGTCATCGGTACGACTCCCCGTCAATTGTTAACGTTAATTTATTCTTAATTTATTATTATTTTATTGGTAATTTAATAAATTGACTCGGCGAGACACCCTTTCTCGCAGATTAACGAATAATATCGATTGTTGATAGTATTTTACCGGTTAACGTCCTATCCTACGAATACCACCCTCTCCGGTGTTTATCCTAGTTGGCAATTTTGGGCATAGGGCCCAACACACGGTATCTAAGTCAAACGAGGTGTTTGACGTTGTTAACGGCATTGCACGGGAATCAAAGCGATTCCCAGCCGCATCGTGGAACTGCACACTTAAGGTTGGTAAGTTGGGACAAATTGGGCCTAACCGTGGGCCTTACATATCCCCAGTACCCACCCCGTTACAATCCATCTTATTATTATGTAAAATATTCAATTACGTCTATGATTTGATTTATATTTTGAGGTTAAATGTATTTTTTTTCACATTACTTATTCGTTATCATTAATTTCCAAGTACCTAATGTTTCTTTTCAAAGATAATACGTAATTTTTGCATTATATTCTTATAGTAAACAAAATTATATATAGAAAATACAACGGTATCATATAAGACTCCGTGTTAAAAGCTTCGTAATAAAAGTTTAATATTTTGTTTCGTTTTTACCCTCGGCTTATAAAATTTTAACTGATTTATATCATTATCAAAAAATGACTGTATATCGTCGGCTGAATGGAAGAACAGTCTATCTCGGAACTTGTTTGGAAAACGCCCTATCTCGCGATCTGCTTGGAAAACGCCCTAACTCGGAACTTGCTTGAAAAACGCCCGATCTCGGAACTCTCTTGGAAAACGCCCTATCTCGCACCTCGGTTGAAGAACGCCCTATCTCAAATGAAATTTTTCGCTTTCAAATTTTGTAGTGGCACCACTGCGCAACTTAAAAATTCTAAGCTTAAAATCTCCGTTCTCTCAACGTTTTTTTTAACCTTTATTAACTTAAAACATTATTTAAATTGCACACAGGTCGGCTGATATAATAAGTACTCGATACATCGCCGCTGATAGACAGATAAAGTCACAGACGTCTCTTTCTCTCAGGAGTCCCGATGACGCCTAAACAATTTTTTTTTGAATTTTAAACACTTCAGTAATTAATTTATTTTAATTAGAAAGACCGTATTTTGAAGTTGCACAGTGCAGGTGCCACTACAAAATTTGAAAGCGAAAAATTTCATTTGAGATAGGGCGTTCTTCAACCGAGGCGCGAGATAGGGCGTTTTCCAAGCGGATCGCGAGATAGGGCGTTTTCCAAGCGAGTTACGAGATAGACTGTTCTTCTACTCAGCCGACGATATAGAGTTTTAGCAAAATCTGTTTGTTAATTGTTAACTGATACAACCTCTTTAATTCTAATTCTTGCAATACTTTTTTTTTTAAATAGTTACGCACGATAAAACTGTTTCCCTCATTGTAAATGTTTGATGTCTTTGGCAGCCACTTACGAATTAAACTTGGCGGAATAACCCTTCCAGCTTACAAAATACTGTTTCTTATTTTTTTTACCTCTACTGTACAACACCTTGTCAATTTCGAACACGCTATCTAGCTCTTTGCGTACTCTGCTCAACTGTTCCTCATAAAATAACCATCAATTTTTTCCCGTCAAGATTCTCCAAAATATACATAGGAGGATACTGTTTACACAAATAATTTTAAATATTTCTAAAGCCCAACCACCTTTCAATGCTTTATTAAAGGCTATCTTGGCTCGACTGACTCGAATCAAGTCGCCAACATCGTATTTAGGTTTGCGTAAGCGTTTCACTCCGTAGCGCCGCGCTAAATTTTCGCAGGCTTTCCCCGCATTATACAAATTGACCGTGGATGGAATCATCCGTATACCATTGTGCCACGAATTATTGTTCGAATTGACAATATCTTGCAAAACGTTAATGTACTGTCTCGTGTGCAAGTGAGTAAAGTACTTCCAAATTCGACCTTTTAACGTTGTGATAAATCGTTCCGTTATCACGGCTTCCACGTCAGAATCGCGCGCAGTCCGATAAATAATACCACTTTTTTTCAAAATCTCGCTAACTCGCATCCAACAAATTCTTGACCTCTATCAGTCTGAAAGTACAATGGGCCTTTTCCCTCATTAGCTGCGAAAATCCGTGCGAAAGCTCCTGCAACAGATTTTGTACTCTTGTCCTAGAGCGGTTCAACCCAGGCAAATTTTTGAAAGTACATAGATAACATCGAGCAAGTATGTGTACTCGTCAATGTAATTTTTAACGATCTAAAATCAGCCCAGTCAGCCTAACACACTTCGGAGGGACTAAAGACATTATATCTACGTTGAGGGACTTTATGTCACACCAGCTTGTATAAATTATGAGCATTTTGAATTTCGAGCCATTTACTCACCTATTGCGGTCGGAATTTTTTACGAGTCTCGTGCAAAAAAATACTTAGGCCCGCATAGGCTGTCGGTTCTGACAAACCGTAATACAAATGCTTAATCGTTTTCTCCTTCTTTTTCATTTGTTTAACCCATTAACGCCGAGGTGATCAGAATTTTTATTATCTTTTCAACGTGTTTATTTATTACGCTACCGGACCAAAAAAATTTGCAATACCACTTTTCCTACGTAAAATTTAATGCTCTTTCAGAATCTAAACTCAAAATTTCGATTAAACACCGAGAAAAAAAATATGGCTGATATAAACGTAAAAAACGTGAAAATTTTGTAAAAAAAATTTTTTTTGCATTTTTTTTTCATAATGATACCGCAAAAGTATCTACTTAATACTATGATCAGATGTGATCATGTCACGTAAACATTAAATGAAATTTTTTTCTTAAAAACTATATAATTGATGCGCCTAAAGAGAATAATTATGATTTAAAATTACAAGATCTTGACACTTTGATATGTATAGTTATTTTCAGTTCATTCAATAAAAGAAAGTCTCAGAGATTATTGGTCATCTGATCCATTCTTATCTAATGACATTGTTTCTTCTGTAATGACTCGCGATAAGTATGAAGAAATTAAAGCTAAAATAAAATATTCAAAAGCTAAAGACAAGGATCCAAACGATAGAGGGTGGCGGGTTCGTTCGATGTTGAAACGTTTTCAAAACAACCTTCTAAAGTTTGGAATATGGAAAACTTCTATATGTATTGATGAAATGATGGCCAAGTCTTATGTAAAAAATGTATTGAAACAATTTATTTTAGGCAAACCAATTAGGTTTGGGGTTTATGCACTTCAGACGGCAATCTGCTGAATTTAGATCTATATTGCGGTAAAAATTCCCAAACCGGCAATAAATTAACAATATGTGCTTTAGGTACACGTGTAGTATTGCATTTATTAGAACCTTGTTTTCGGCTAATAAATTATAATAAAATCCCTGCATTTCATTTATACTTCGATAATTTTTTTACAAATATGGATTTGATTTTACACTTGCAAAAATTACGTTTGAAATGCACTGGCACTATCAGAGACAATCGAGTCAAAGAAAAGCATATACTTGAAAAGAAAGCTCCACGAGGTACTTATATTGTAAAACATGATCCAAATAGTGGTATAAATTTCATCACTACTATGGATTCGAAGCCCGTTTCAATAGCTTCAACTGCTGCAGGTGTAACTCCACTATCAACTTCGAGAAGATATAGTTCAGAGGCTCGATCCAAAACTAATATACCTTATCCGCAAGCTTTTCATTCGTACAGCAAATTTATGGGCGGTGTTGACGTGCATGATGGGCAGTATTCTATGACTGTTCTAGAGTCTTTCCTTAGGGCAATATCACCGCATCAATCCGCAGTATTTGCTGCCCCGGAAACCCTCGTCATCTAAGTTTCACAGTTGGTCGGTTTCCCTTGTCGGCGATGGTGCCTAAAGCTTCCCCGATGTGTTCGAAAAGTGAAACTCTCTGAGAGCCTCCTATGGCATCGATTAACCCCGATGAGAGGCCACTTAGTAAGTGTACCGAAGCTCTTTACGATAGCACGCCGCCTTGCGACGGTTTGCCTTAAGCCGTAATCCTCGGTAGGAATGCGGGGGGGGGTTTAGCTCACCGCCGTCGTTCGCTTTCGAACATAAGCGGCATCCGGGTCAACTTCGCTTCACCCGTCAAGCCTGCTTGCAACCACATAACCCGCAGAGTCCAACCCAATACTGGGGTCACGCTGGCGTTTCACTTTCGGCTCAGAGGTACGCCAACGTGGGGCACGGTCCCAGTCTCTGCGTACCATAGTAAAGTCATATTGGTCCAACTGTCGACATGCCGAAGCACGTCTTCCTATTACTCCCCGGATCCCCGGGGAGGTTTTGCGGTAGGTGGCCTAGCGTTCGAATGTTTGTAAAGGGTAAAACTTTCGACAATCCCTTCACAAACTCTCTAAGGGATACCGTTCAAAAATCCCCTGAAAGAGAAAAAAAAGCGTACAAACCAAAAGGCTTGTACGCTATGGCTTGTGAAGGATAAAACATTCGACAATCCTTCCACAAGCCTTCCAAGGGATATCATTCGAAAAATCCCTTGAAAGAGAGAAAAATCGCGTACAAACAAAAGTTTGTATGCGATGGTGTTTTTAACATCTCACCCAACGCAAAGTCTTCAGTTTGGATGTGTATCACAACTCGACTTACTGACTTTATACGAAGAGATTTTGATGAAAGGGACACCCTTCTGTGAGACATCCCAGCAACTTTCAACTGGATGAGAAACTACTTCGGTCCGGATGTGCCCCAAGGCAGACCTTGAGAGGCCCGCCTCAGTATTTTGACACTGCACGTAGTTCACCCCGAAGGATGTCCATCTTGATTTAGCGGCCGTCCCTTCATCCCTAGGTAGAGTCTCCCTTGACGAAGTCGCCCAGATGAATAGAATAATCGTTAACAGCGTATCTTCGACAAACTAAGCGTGTTAGTGAACCAAATATAGCAAGTTAAACAGTGAATCGCCGACACAGGCTCGACGAAACAGCTCGATTTCGGGGCGCACTAGTGGCAATCCTCTTCCTCCACTATTGTAGTAGGTCTATATCGGACTCTCGGAATTGGGGGCCGAGTCACTCACCCTCACCCAACTCAGGAAATCTAAGAACGGGTTTCCGCTAAGTGTGCATGATGGGCACTGCAATAATGTACTTCCAAGTATACGTTCCAAAAAATGGACATGGGTCGCTTTTATAAGATTTATACAGTCATCCATTACAAACGCCCACGTAATTTTCAATGCTACACGTGATGGAAAGAAAAAAGTTGGAATAAAAGAGTTAACTATTTCGATTGCTAAATAAACTTCGCTGCCATTTAGAAAAAACGCGTCGATAAATTTTTCTGAAAAATATTCCACTTAATGTTTATGTGCTATGATCACCTCTGATCATAGTATAAAGTTGATACTTTTGCGGTATCATCGTGAAAAAGAATGCAAAAAAAATTTTTTTTACAAAATTTTCACGTTTTTTACGTTTAAACCGGCCATATTTTTTTCTCGGTGTTTAATCGAAATTTTGAGTTTAGATTCTGAAAGAGCATTAAATTTTACGTACGAAAAGTGATATTGCAAATTTTTTTTGGTCCGGTAGCATAATAAAAAAACACGTTGAAAAGATAGTAAAAATTCTGATCACCTCGGCGTTAATGGGTTAACTCGTGTTAACTGACCTTCTACATCGTCGTCTACGTTGTCTTATACATTTCTTGAAATGTTTAAAAATTTTGTCAACCACAATTTTCCCAACCATGCAAAATACAATAATCACAGCTGCAACTTTCTCTTCCCCGTCGGAAGATCTAGATAGCATTCTGGAAAAAGCACGTTCAGCCAAACATCGATCAGCTTGCGATAGGTGACAATTTTCATCGGAATACGCGAGATCGTGTTCGAGACACGCCCCGTCGAGTGGATTGATACTAACCTCCCCACGAGCGACACGCTCGACAACGTCTGTGCCGAGACTGAAAAACTGGTATGCCGGTAAATCTCATTCAAAAGGCATTGCATTAATTACGTTGTCGAGGGTGCTATTGCCTGAATTTACTTTTTCCCTAGACGATTCCATTTCACCGTTTTACGCGGTACTACCGATGTATTCGCAATGTCATCTGCACCCCACCTCCTCTTTCTCACACCTCTCTTGTAATTCAAAAAAGTAAAATTTGAATTGTTTTTTGTTTTCTCTTCCTCCTCCACCCCCTCTTCCTTAAGACTTGCAGCAGAAACAAACGATGTAGACTGAGCGGAATACTGTGATGGCGGTTGTGCTGCGATAGCCTTCCAGAGTCTTCTATTGCCGATATATTCCCGAGGTACAGCTGTTTTTCGAAGGATACGCGCAAACTGGTGATAAACGTGTTACGGTGCCCCTTTTCTACGCCTCATAGCCTCGTTAACGAGATCCAGTAAATTATTAATGCGATGAAGTAATTGACCATCTAGAAAAAATTATACCATATAAATTATACCATACTGATCCCACGTAATATTATTCATTTTTAAGAGTCGATCAGTAAGATTCTTGGTATGCTATCGATAATTTGCTGTTCCAATTCATTTTCTGTCTTATACACCACTGCCGCCAACACCTCGGACAGGTATGTATCCACCTTTTTAACGCTACTGTCGTGCGTCTTTGCGTAACATAAATATCGTTGCAACGCTTGCTCGTATAATAAGGATTTATCGCGATCGTTCAAGTTTGGTCAACGATTGCTGATTTGACTCACTGCGGCATTCAATCTCGTCGCTTCCGTTCCCGAAGTTTGAACGGTATTGGAATGGTCTTTGTAATTCAAATGAGGCATTTTCAAATTACCGTTTTCTTTCACTCTACTGATACACTCTTCCGTCGCCAAAATCATTTTTCTTCATCCCCCCGCCGAAAGTACGTGTTTCCCGGCCACATATGGATACGGGAAGCGCGACTTTTGCTGTCGGCCGGAGTCTCGCGCGCTCTGATTGGCTCATAGATTTTCGCGGCCTCGATTCATAGCAACGGCTGTAGCTATGGCCGCAACGTTCCCAATATAACATGTACGTTGCTTAACCTCTCAAGTAAACATTGCAAAAATATTTCAAATTTATTAATCGATTTACTAAAAGCACTTATGTTTTTCAAATGTAAAATGTATTTTAATGTTGCCTTATAAAATATCTTGTATAATTGTTTTGTTTAATAAAACGAGAGATAGAAAGAGAGAGCGAGAGTATATATAGAATACTTATGTTGACTGTGTTCATTCTATCTACTTCGTGTCATTTTCAAATTTCACAATATCAATTTAATATTGATTTAATATCGGTGATGTAAATACATGTGAAAGAAATATATTTCATTACTTTATGTTCAAATTTTAATAGTGCAATTGATATTTGACTACAAATGTAAATTTTATTAATGTAAATTCGACTTCTTCTATGCACGCTGTTTATCGCAACTTTGCATTAAAACCGCTGCTAAAGTAATACGATTTTACAATAAATATATACATGCTTATGTATGTATGTTATATTTTTGATGCCCGCACCCGACCAGCGAAAACCTCGGCTTCCCCTCGGTTTTGCAAATGTCGGACGGGCATCAAATATATAACAAACATCGAATATCGCGTGTCAGGTCGCGGTACGAGAGGTTACATCTAGATGGCTCCAAAGCAGGCCACAAAAGATGTTGCAGACGAATATTGCGGCACCGGGCATTTTCTATTAGATTAATTATTAGATGTACTTTCGGACTGGGATGAAGAAAAATAGTATACGACACTCGGCCAGAATTTTGGATGCTCTGGCCTGCGTGATAAAACGCAGGCCAGGAAATTCAACTTTCTGGCCATGTATCGTAATATACTATTTCTGACATGTGCCATGTCGATGAAACGGGTTTTGCAATTAACGGTAAAACGGTAACAGCTTTAATCAACAGCTTGTTTCTCGACAACGATGTTTTACCGGCTACCGCCAGGACACGCAACAACGTGGCGTTTTTACATAATCATCGTTTACCTGATTTGGTGAGAGGTATGTTACCACGTAAAACGTTGAGTGCACACTCGCATATACACGTTATCAGTTTAGAGTCTGCGTGTCTTTAGCACGAAGAACTATTTTCGTCCAAACGGTTGACGTCCTAGTCGCTCCGTTACAGACGCACAACTGCAAGTCTGTTGCTCGAGGCACCAAATTTTATTTGTTTACGCGTGCTGATACTCGTTGTCGGGAAACAAACACGTGCAAAATCGATAATTTTCGGGTGTATCTTGTTTTAAATCTACGAGTAAATAAAGATAAGGTTCGGTCACCGCGTCGTAGTACGCCTCCTACAATAATTTTGAATTCGCCAAGTGTTGAATTTGTGTTGGATCGCGTGGATTCTCAAATAATACAATATAATTCGAATTTAGAGATATTTCGTGTTGATGAAAAAGATTTTGCGTAATAAACATTACGCTCAAGTTTTGGTGATGACTACCCTTAGTAAGCAATTATAGAGTGTGGCGCATGACGATTCGCGCATCAAATCATCAAGTATCAAGAGTTTCGGTCTCGAATACGCACTGTAATCTCCACTCTTTGGAAGACCTTCGTAAAATTCGATATTTCGACCCAAATCTGTGTAGGTAACCTGCCACTCGCTATAATACAAGATTATACTGTCAAAGTGTGTGTCGCTCATACTGTCGATATAATGTAAAAATTTCTTGACAAATGCGGTCTTTCCGCACGAGGTAGGACCACAAATCATCGATGTCCATGGGTGTTTCCAACGTACATCCATGATTACAACTGATGCGACTACCACTCTTACCCCTCCTTATATATTATGTTATCAATATCGTAGGAAGCTCGATATATATCCGGGGGGGGGGGAGTGACCCGGCCCGCGCGCGCGCTTGTCAAACCGGTTTGTACCAAAAGCCAGTCGGTAGACGATGTAGCAAGTTTTTGCGGACGCGTGTCTAGCTTTGCAAACGCGTTGCTAGCCGCTGTAGCACGCGGTTGCCATCGAGCTAGTCGCTCTAGAATATCTGTATCCGTCTTGCGGAATTATACCAATCATCTCGGGTTGTAAAATTTGTTTTCTGTATACGCGCATGCAAGAAGAAGCTATTGTGCAGCATTCGTCAAACGGATCCGTCGCACCACAATAATGCTTGCAATATTTAACAATTTCCTCTTAAAAATTAAAAATAACGTTTTGTTGCCGAGTCTCGTTGTACCACTGTAAAAATTTATCCCTCTGTTTGGTGTTCATCGACTCTGGTTTATATCTGATCTGATTTTCCGGTGTGTTGAATAGGTAGGAAATGTACCTTTCTCAATGGCTTCGAATCCGTAAGCTTTCGGTAATGCGTGTAGAGGCATATGTAAATAATTCAAGCTATCCAATAATTTTACGTGCAATATGCGCATAACCACAATCTTTGAATCTTTGAACCGTGCCCGTCGGTGGTTAAACTATAGACAATATTAGCTCTCGTCCTAAAAGTTGGAAACGTTGGAAATAAAGTGTTGAAATTGTAGCATAAAGTCTACATACGGTGATTAAGTAAAATCAGTATATCGATAATCTGATTAATTCGCGGTATTACCCTTGTTTTAAAGATAGACTAGAGACGAACAAAAAACTCTTATACCGCGAATGATTGGACCGATAGTTGGTGATTGATAAAATCGACAACTTTTTCAATAATGGTTTTAACAATTCGTGGGATAAGAATATTTTGTTTGTCTCTAATCAATCGTTACAAAAGTGTAATACCGCGAATTGATCAGATTAATATTTAAAGATTATCGATTATCGATCATCGAAATATCGATTCAATCAATTCGCGGCATAACCATTTTTTCCTGTATTTTAAACACTTTACTAAGAAAATCACTTTGATATCGATTTTAGTCGATTCTATATCTATATTTCGACGGTTGAGAGGAACAACAGTCTATTTCGGTAGCCACTTGGAAAAGAGGCTATCTCGGCGACCGCTTGGAAAAGACGCTATCTCGGCGACCGCTTGAAAAAGAGGCTATCTCGGCGGCCGTTTGGAAAAGAGACTATCTCGGCAGCCGCTTGGAAAAGAGGCTATCTCGGCGATCGCTTGGAAAACACGCTATCTCGGCGGCCACTTGAAAAACGTCCTATCTCAAACTACATTTTTTGTTTTCTAAATTTGTAGTGGCAGCCCTGCCTTGGATTTGAGTACGACATTTAAATAAAGTATTAAATAATATTAATATAATAAACATACACGGAGAGAAATGTTGTGGTAAATATTACAAACTAGTATGGTAAAAATTCTTGAATTTTCTAGTAATGTGTTCACAGACTGCGAAGCTTGTAATTTTTACTATACTGGATTTTAATTTTAATTTTTTTTTAAATATTGAAAAAATTTTTATTTCTTCCGTATATTATTTATTTTAGAGTTTAGGTATATTATTTAAGAGATATGAAATTTTAAATATTTTAATTAAATGTTATTTGTGAAAAAAATTTTTGATGTCATCGGGATCGAACCTGCGAAGTTTGGGTTAAGAGTCGAAGTCCTTACCATTGCGCTACGGCGTCGCTTGCGTTTGGTTCACCGTAATGTCCTTTTGTAGTAAACAAACAAAGACGTGACTCCAATATACATTTTTCAATATAATTTCCTATAACAATATAGGAAAAAATGCGAGTTAAAAAAAATTACATGCTTATTTGTAAAATTTAGTACGTAAATTGCTATGGTAATTTTGCGGGGTTTTTTCGGTCTGTGATCATATTACTCGACAGTATGGTAATTTTTCGTAGCTGGTTTGTAATATTTACAGCGCCATTTCTCTCCGTGTAATGTAAGGTGTTCACAATGTTTCGGAAGCCGAATTGTTCGACATTATTTCAAGAGATTTTCTTATTATGTCAAACAAATGTTCAATGATATTGGATGTGCCGGCGTCTACTAGTTTGCAAAGGTAAGTATGTAATGACATGCATAACCTCATGGGCAAATAATAAACAAGGATAACGCCAGAGAGATCAAATAATAAATTGTGTATGTCATCTTCAGTAAAAAAAATATATACATTTTTATTAAAGCATATTTTATATTATTAAAAATGCAATGTATTACTAAGTAAATAATTAAGAAATAATTATAAACTATACTTATTCAGTTAATGATTTATAAAACTCATGATAGTCAGAAGGAATTATTCCTTTTGAGCACATGTGCTGCAAATCTTTTTTTTTTCATTGTCTAGATCAATTTTTTTAACGTGCAATCTCACCAAAGGATATTCCTTATACTTTATATATAATTCAGGCAATTAAAGTTTTTTAACAGATTCTACAGAAAATTTCCAAACTTTTTTGTATTTAACATGTATAACAAAAAATCAATAGGATTTGAGTTATAAAGCGATAAATATGGTAAAAAAATAAAAAAATTAAGAAAATTTCAATTTTTTGATTGCTAGCAGCATTAAACGTAATTAAAATAGCGCTCTAAAAATTTAGCTGCATCTATTTTAACCCATTTCTGACAGATTCCACCAGAAAAAATAAATTTTTATTTTTTGACTGAATCACTTCCGTGGAATACTCCATATATATAAGGTATATGATAAATTAGGAATTAATGCAAGTTAAATGGTGATTACACAAAATAGATTAAAAAAATTTACCGGACAAACTAATTTAAGGGTTTTTGTCCTAGTAGACGCCGGCACATCCAATATCATTAAACATTTGTTTGACATAATAAGAAAATCTCTTGAAATAATGTCGAACAATTCGGCTTCCGAAACATTGTGAACACCTTACATTACTGCATATTATTTAAAACATTTTTTAATTATATTACTATGTTTATTATATTAATATTATTTAATACTTTATTTAAATGTCGTACTCAAATCCAAGGCAGGGCTGCCACTACAAATTTAGAAAACAAAAAATGTAGTTTGAGATAGGACGTTTTTCAAGTGGCCGCCGAGATAGCGTGTTTTCCAAGCGATCGCCGAGATAGCCTCTTTTCCAAGCGGCCGCCGAGATAGTCTCATTTCCAAACGGCCGCCGAGATAGCCTCTTTTTCAAGCGGTCGCCGAGATAGCGTCTTTTCCAAGCGATCGCCGAGATAGCCTCTTTTCCAAGCGGCCACCGAAATAGACTGTTGTTCCTCTCAACCGTCGATTTGCATCAGTAATACGACGTTTTATTTGAATTAGAATATTTTAATTATATTTTCGATTGTTTACATCGGTAAATCGAGGTAATTAATTTTAATTATACTTGTATGTGGGTCTGCATTATCGTCACCCTCGACACGTATTCTTTCAATTCGTCGTACGAGGTATACTCCAATTTCGTCGGGATTCCATTTAATTATTTTTTAAATTTATAACTTTTAAAATTCCATTTTAACGATTGTATTTCATCTATATCGTTAAAATACGTAAATTGATATTTATACAAAGGAAATATTCAGAGTAATAAGTCACAGAGTTTCGACAAATTTTTGTAACTTTTGCAATATTTATCAGAACTGTTGCGTGCGACACCAATTCTTGCGATGGTTGTAATATTGTAATATCAGCAGAATTTATCAGGCACGTATCGATATTTGCGTGGAGATGAAAAGCAAAGTCTTTCTCATGTTCTTTCTCACCTCTAATTTTGATGATATTGATTAGTTTTAATAAATTTATATCGTAATGTCTACGTTTGTGTAATTTCAACCCCAAGAACTAAGCTTTCTCACACGCAAATATATTATTTTTTAAACTTGTGTGTTTTTGGATATAATCAGAATCTAGTAGAGTTCATTTCGATCTTCAAATTTCTTTAATAATATTATATTTATGTCGAGTAAAATCTTTCTACCCTGGAAGATTTTATGCTGAAGTCCAGTCAGTATTTGTGTATCTCTCTCTTTTTATGTGTATGTCTATTAAATGCGTACGTTCGCTTTGTGTGGGGAAACATTCCTTGGCGCGAACATGTAACACCTTACCGTCTCAAGCTAGGATGGCTATCGGTCAAGCTCAGGAGATCTCTATTCATCTGTAGTAGTGTCTATAATGTCATCTCGCACAAATCCCCATCCTACATTGCCCGTTACTTCATTTTACGCGATGCTTCATTTTCATCTTGATCCTCCTCACGCCACACACCCTTGTCCCCTTTTTATCTCCCTCCTAGAACCGAAGCTCTAAATAATTCTTTCATAATCACTGAATTTCGCCTCATTAATTATGTACCTTTTACAAACTTTGACCCACTCCTATTTGCTCCATTTAACTCCGCTTTGGCATCTTACCTTTCTGAGTTCGATCGACAGGCTTGGGAAGTGAGGGTTAGTAACGAGAGGATCGCGTGCCCTCCCTTGCCTAATCTTTAATTTATTGTACATGCCGTGTTGCCGTTAATCACTTTTTGTAATTGTTTAAGTACTTATTTTATTTTATTTCTACTTATTTTCGGCTTATGGATGAGTGAGACTATTGCTTAAATTTTTCTACGCAATATGTGTCTTTTTACTTTTCTTTTTATTCGATTTGTTTGTTTTTTATTATTTATTATTTATTTTATAAGTATGTTTATTTTATCTTTTATTGTTTTCGATTTTACCTTGCGCTATTTATTTATTATATTGTTATTTGTGTGTTAAATATTTGTCTGCTGTTAATTTTAATTTTATTTTATATGCGCACTTTTTTTTGTAACCATTTGTGTATACGGGGTTTTACCCCACTACCCAATAAATGATCAATCAATCAAACAATCATTCTCTTTCTCTCTCACTCTCTCTGGCGAGGTAAGTACAAAGACGTTCGTCTATATATCTCCGTATATCAAATAAGATTATTGTACTCACCAAACAAACTTGAGTTTTAGCGTATGGCAAATAGGACGGCCGCTGTCTACAGCTCGTATCTATTAAATTAGATGCACTTTTGCTGTAGAGAGTTATCCATAAATCACGCAAAATCGACTGCAAAATTTTGGAGGTTAGTCAGAGGTATTTGCAAGCGACAGAAATTTGTACGCTTAAATCTGCGCACGGAGTTCAGGCCAACGTTGCGACTATCAACTTGCGAAAATGGCAACACCGTGAGGCTGCTTTGTTGGCGGAGCACGGCTGACGCGCAAGGACTATACAGATGTGTGTAACCTATGCAATAATATGGCTCACATGAATTGTTTTGAGGTCGTGCCGGGATCGTCCGAGCGGCGCTGTTGCGTGCTCGCGAAGTCAAAGTCGAAAACACTAGTAACAGTTTTAATCGACACGAGGGCGCCACCGCCCGGGTTACCGCACCAGACGATCGCGACCGACAGTGCCGCGCCGGCGACCACGTCTTACAGGATAATTGGAGAAGCGATATTAAATCGGTGTTTGATGTGGTGAGCCGTGGTGAGGGTAAGATGGACGAGGTTAAGGCTGAACTTAATGATTTGAAGGCGAAGGTCAGCTTGATTAAAGGATAGATAGAAGTGAAGTTCTCAGTTTTGGACGAGCGCATAAACAATCTGGACAATCGGGTTAGTAGCATAGAAACAAGTAACAAGGACGTAAAAGATACGTGTGAGCTGCTTATTACGGGACCACCTGGTATAACCGTGAAATCCGATAACCAGCTGATAACTGATATTTTAGAAGTAATTAAGCTGCCAAAAATGATAAATCAAGTGATCGACCTTCGCCCTTGGACCCCGCGACCGAAAACAAATTCAACGGGTTCTCCCCCTACTCAGATACGCTCGCGTGGCTTGGTCGTCAAATTGTCATCGACTATATCTAGAGATGCGGTGATAGAGAAGGCGCGCCTTTTAAAAGGACGAAGAGCTCGGGACGTTTTTGGTGAGGGTGACGAAAACTCATTATATATAAGGCCTCTTTGGCCGATACCGGTGTTTGAACTGTGGCAAGCAGCTATTCGCAAATCAAGCGAACTGGGCTACGCGAGGCCCATAGTCTTAGATTTAGTTGCATCTATGCGCGAGGTGAGGGATGGTCCGTTGAGATGAGTAAGCTCGGATGCGGAACTTTCAAGCTTTCCTCCTCTTCCATCTCATACCAAATAAGACAGGGCTGGTCGGGCCAAAGCATTGAGATCATTGAAATCATTCTCCATTTTTCATTCCAATATCAATCGTTTCAAAACACATTTTTCATCCGTTGAAGCATTAGTTCACCCGGCCTCTCACGATGTCATTGCACTCACCGAAACCTTCCTTACTAAGCACGATTGCTCTGAAATTGTTAGACTAACGGGATATACTTTGCATCGCTTGGATCGAGAGGGTAAGGAGGAGGGTGATGTGGCGGCTTATCGCGCACTCTGAACCCGTTTTCTCGAATACTCCAGAATTTCTGGTTCTATGTTTGACGGGCAAAACCGATTCATTGGTGTTAGCAGTGGTACACCGCAGGACATCAGCCGCATACCCTACAGATTGGTTTGAAGTTTTGTCGGACATACTACCGAGATACAAATATGTCATAGTCACTGGGGATTTTAACACCGATATGAATTCCTCCGGTGCTATGGCAAATAAGTTTAGGGCAAACATATCGGTACTGGGACTTTCACTCATCCAGTCAGAGCCAACGGATCACGCAATGACGTCGGGCGGGCCTTCTCATTCATGGTTGGATCTCTTCCCTATTCGTGAACCAATACCCGATTACGAATATGTTAAAACGACAGCTCCCTTCGCAGCAGGTCATGATGCCATAAGTATTACTCTTCGGATTGCTAACACGCAGACAGACGTAAGGGAATTTGGAAAACGAAATTTGGGGAAGATCAACCTTTATAACCTCGCAACCACATTCAACTCATCTATCACCTCCTTGTCTTCATTACAATCATTCAATCATCCTAAGCCTGATCAGTATGTTACCATGGATTTGTCTTTATATAACTATCAGTTTAGTCCGCACTCACACCAAAATCATTCATCAATTATCAATCACAGCACTATCTCAACTACTGTATCACTCATAAGCAAAGAAATCCTTTCTACATTTGATATATAAGCACCATTAAAATTTCATTCTATTAAAACTAAATACAAGCCATGGATTTCTAGGTATATTTAAGTGAAAATTAAGGACAGAAATGCAGCTTTTGGAAGATTTTGAACTACTGGTTCAATTGAAGATTACAACATATATAAAGGTCTTTGAAATCATGTCTCAAATGCTGTAAACTCGAGTAAATTTCACTTCCTGGCAAATAAATTTAAGAGTACAAACGATCCCAAGAAATCCTGGAGTGCCTCAAAACCATGGGCCTCAGCTCAAAGACAAATCCATCGCCGCTTAAATTTTTCACGTCTCAACAGTTAAACAGTCACTACGCTTCTGTCTCGAATCATGTCCAACCACTATCTTCCCAGTCATTTTCAACCACATTATGCAATTCATGTCCTTTGTCACCCTCTTCCTCCTCTTTTCACTTTTCCAATATAACTGCAAAAGAAATTCAATATGCAATTCGGGGAGCATCCTCGAGGGCAGTGGGGATTGATGGCATATCTGTGGAAATGTTAAAGTTGTTAGAGCCTCAATTAACTCTGCACCTCGTAGATGTTTTTAACGATATGCTCTTAGCTGGGCATTTTCATGAATGCTGGAAGAAGGTGCTACTGTTTCCTTTGGCGAAGTCAAGAAGGGTGGAATCGTGCTCTGATACAAGGTCGATTGCGAAGCTTTGTGAGCTTTCGAAAATTTTGGAGAGATGTTAGGATGATGTTAGGAGAGCCATTGACGCCAGAAAGATCACGATTCTTGTTCTGTTTGATTTCTCGAAGGCTTTTGACACGGTACCTTACGATAAATTAATTAAAAAATTAAGTGATATTGGTTGCTCTGATAACGTGCTAACATGTTTTTATCAGTATCTTGTGGGTCGCATGCATGCTGTGCAGAATGAATCTGGCGAGCTTTCGGATTGGCTGAAAATTAATGCTGGTGTGCCTCAGGGCAGTGTTTTTGGCCCAATTCTTTTTTCTATCTTTATCAATGACCTGCGAAAGTACTTACACATAGCGACTATATGCTATTTGCCGATGATGCCCAGGTCTACCATTCGTTTTTTCCTGTAGAATTTGAAATGGAAGTGCAACGTATTACACAGGATGCCAATGCAATATCCCTATGGGCCCACAAAAACAGACTTAAGCTAAATGTTAAAAAACGAAGGTTATGATTTTGGGTAGCCAGGCCTTTTTATCGCACATTGACTTGAACACTGCCCCTAAGGAAAAACTGGAAACGGACTTCTTGGAATATGAATGTTTGGTTAAATCGCTTGGGGTCATGATTACGCCATCTCTTGATTAGACAAGGCAAGTGTTATCTATCTCGAATCGTGTGCATGGTGTTTTACACTCATTGCGATATTACAGAAAAACTTTGTCACGTGGTCTTAGAAAGAGACTGGTATGGCGTGTCCGGTCTACAACGACGTTGATCAGACCAGAAATTTAAAGCTTCAAAGACTGCTGAATGCTTGTGTACGATTCGTGTGGGGGCACATACCGAGAAGAGAGCACGTTACTCCGTATAGCTTAGGTCTCAGGTGGCTATTAGTTGAGTCCAGACGCTCATACATCATCGTCTCACTTGCATATAGCGTCATCTCTCATAACTCCCCCATTTATCTGGCAAATCATTTCATCAAATTAAACACCCACAACATAACTACCGCACTTCCACTCGTCATCCATTAAAATCACTAAATTACCTCCCTCCTCGTACGGAGGCTTTAAATAAATCATTTATCATCACCTCATCCAAGATCATAAATGAACTCCCTCCATATGCATTCGACAAATCATCCATCACCAAATTCAAAGATTCATTATTTCATCATCTGTTTGGACTCGACCAAACTGCCTGGGCCACCAGGATGCAATGTGAGGGAATTACCTCACCGCTGATCCCTCACCTCGAATAGAAGGATACGATTATTGTGTCTCTCCACCACCATTGTCTCTCGGCGTCACACGTGCAATCTTTTTATGTATTTATTGCGTTTGTACGAACAAGTGTTACTATTGTTTTATTATTTTATTGTTTTTACTTTATTTTGTTATATTTTTACACTGATATTTTTATTTTATTTTATTGGTATTTATGCAATAAAATTAGTATTAAGTCAAATTTATATTTTATTGTTAACATTACTTTTAACTTTGCTGACTGTATTTAACATTGCAAGTGCCTACGGGGTTTAAATCCCTTGGCCAAATAAAGCTTCTCAATCAATCAATCAATCTCTTTCTGTCTCTCTCTTTCTCTCTCCGCTTTTTGGTCCTCGGGCCTGTATTTTTACAGATTCTTGCAAGCGCCTTAATGCAAGCTTTACGACAATATATCAATTGTGGATTTTCGTGAGGCTTGACGTTTCTTTTTTCCAATGTGAAATTGGTGAACTTTGGATTTGGTGGTTAGTGCGCTCATTTTCCATCTCTCTCTCCTTTGTCGCGGGAAGACAGCGCAGTCACTCCGTCACGGTCGAGAGTTCCTGTTTGTACCGCTAGATGGAGCCATCGTACGGTTTATCGACGAAGGATGTCTCGCAGGTGTTTTACATCTGCAACCAATATTTGCGTATTAGAGCACTGCTACCTCAGTGCTCCGTCTGCAAAAAATGTTTTCGCAATAAATACCCAAAGGCCTATGCAACAAAAAATAATACAAAAATAACACCTGCGAGCAGCAACAGTATTAATAATATAAGCGGGAAGACTGACAAGAAAATCGTTAATAACGATAACAATGACACCAAAAATAGTAAACTCATGATACCTGTCTGTCCCAAATGTAATACAAGTACAAATGAAGGAGAGATTTTGAGCGCACTGGAGTCGAGTCTGCCGCTTCGTACCTCTACTCCTGGTTTTAAGCTCAAAACAGGAAAGAAGCGTATTACTCACGAGTCTGCTGATCTTCATACGCCTACTCGCGGGACAGGAGTTGCCGGTACTTCAGGGGCCCAAAACAATACTACAAAGGAGACGATTGACAAGTCTTCGGACGCTCAAAATTTTAATGTTAACTTAGGCTTGTCTTTCGTTTTATCAAATGATGGCGCCACCGTAGTGACACAAACCGAGGTTGATGAAGGTGCAGTGTTCTCGACGGGTCGATCGGGTTTTCTCTCCGTGTTAGGTCGCTTTGACGATATCAGAGAATCGCTCAGCATTTTACCATCGTTGCAGAGCGATCTCCTGAGTATTATGTCGGCCGTGCGTGATATTGAGAAGAGAATAAGTGCCCAAAATATTATATCAATAGAGTGTAGAGCGGTGCAAATCGATCTATTAATCGAGAATAAGTACTTAAAACAGCAAATTCTAGACTTTTCGAGAGATTTTAAAAATAACCAAAAACTTTTGAGAACAATGTTTGAACTGAATTAAATAACAATTATTCGGTCGTATTTAACAAACTGGATGATGACTTAAAGATTATTAGCACCAATATAGAAATGCTCAACTCGGGTGTTGCCACAGTGGTAAACATGAATGCACATGTGAGAATTTAAATGTAAAAGGAGGAGATAGAGAAAATATTAATAATATTAAAATAGGAAAAATAACATGAAAAATAATATGAGAAATAAAAATAAAAATATCAATAAAAAAAAGAATAAAGATATAAGCGACAGTAAATCTAAAAATAATTGCAAAAACAACAGTAATAAAAATAAGAATATTAATGTTAAGAGGCCTGCGATGGCTCGGTCGGTAGGGCGTCGGGCTCGTAATCTGGAGGTCCCAGGTTCGATTCCCGGCCCCAGCCCATTGATACGAGCACCACTTGCGAATGTATTTTCAACAAGTGCTTTCTTCACCAAGACATCGTATGACCTCCGTCGCTGATAAGCACCGGTTTGGGAGCATAAAAAGAGCGACGTTAAAATAATAAAAAAAAAAATATTAATGTTAAAAATTTTTTAAACGATCAATCTCCAAATGCCTGTACGTCGCAAATCCAACGTGAAAACGTGCCGAGAACTGATGGCTTGGTAATTTCGAGCAACCTTGACAATCTATCACTGGATATAAGTAATGAACAATATGCCTTCGCAGTTCTCGGTACTGTTCTGCTTACTTTAACAAACGAAACCATTGTATCTGCAACCGCGCTTACACAAAGGAAGGTATATTATATACTATTATAATATTTTGAAAAATCAAAGCAATTATACTGTGTTTAATACTACCGATTTAGACAACGCGTTTTGAGTGGGTTGTAGCATTACCAAGAGCATCAATTTTTATCAACGAGTATTTAGATAAAAATAAATATGTAACATTTAAAAATCTCGAAGTAAGTGCTAAGAAACTTGGTTCTAGGTACGTATGGCACAGACGAGGCAACTTTTTTGTAAAAGCAAATGATGGAGGTACTTCAGAGAAGTTTACTTCTTTGATAGATTTGAAAAAGTTCAGTGTTCAATACAAGGTGGGTTCTATATGAATTACCACAAATCCTGATAGTCATAATGTTGTAGGTGTAGTAGGAGTTGCTGATGAGTCAATCAGCAATTCTTCAATTAATCAGGACAAAATTAAGGAGTGCCAAGTTCCGGGAGGAGGTTGCATGCTGGATTTCTCAATATGAAATCGCTTAGAGCACATATTGGGCAGCTCGGCCACTTGCTTTGGTCTCTTATGACCTCTTTGGTGTTGCTGAGTCCAAGCTGGACTCTAAAGTTATGGATCACATCATCCAAATTAACGGTTATACGATAATTAGACAAGATAGAAATGCTCAAGGTGGTGAGGTGGCACTTTATATCAGATCTTCAATAAAATGTAAAATTTTGTCTTTACCGGCAAACTGGGTGTTCCGGAATATTTGATCTGTGAAATTGCAGTTGGTAAAGCCCCACCTGTACTTGTAGCTGTTATTTACCGACCACAAAAAATAGCTTTTACTAATGATAATAACTTCTTGGATAATATCAGAAAATATTGCCTTGAATACAGCAATAAATTTGTGATGGGTAATCTAAATGCTGATCTCTCAAGGGATGGTGATGATGCAAAATTTAAACATAATCTTGCAGCTGAACTCTCGCTGCAGTTAGTTCAGCATGGGCCGACACACTTTGCGTCAACATCGCGCACATGGCTCAATGTTATTTTGGTGGACGATAATGACACTCTTATAGACTATGACAATGTACCAGCGACTTTTCACAACGATCATAATATTATCACTGCCTCTATTCTCTATAATAGGCCACTAAAAGAGGAACTGAAGAAAATAACATATCGTGATTAAAAAAGCATATCCTCTGAAGATGTTGTTGAATTTCTCAGCCGTTGTGATTGGTCGACTTATCAGGTATCACCGCTTAGCACTGAGGCTGCGCTGGAGTGTCTCTGCAAAAATCTCACTATGGCTATTGATAAATTTGCTCCGTTAAAAACTTTAAAATCATTGAAGTCAAAGCCGGTTTATATGGACACGGAGCTTTTTCAACTCCAGCGTAGGTGCGAAGCTTTGTACAGACGGTTCACCCGCACGGGAAACGAAAAAGACTGACTATTATAAGAGTAGAATCTTTGAAATTCTGGCCAACAATAACGTTTGAAAAGAGTTGCGAAGTCTGGGACTTCTGCCGGGTCAGCAGTCGAAAATGAGCGGCTTCTCATTGAATGATTTAAATGAACTCTTTGCGAGTGTATCGATTTCCTCTGGTGAGGATCTTGAGAGTCGTCAATTTATCGTCCAAATCACTAGTAATGATGGGTTTGTTTTTCGGCGATCTCTCATTTTTCCTCGCAAGGCAGGAGGATGGATAGCATCCTGTAGGGTGTAATTGTAAAAGCCCTGACAGTTATAGGTGATAACCTGGTAAAGCTATTTAGCTCCTCAATTGCTAGTGGAGTCTTTCCGATGCTGTGGCAGAGCGCTCACATTTTGCCACTTAAGAAATGTAAAACTTCATCCTCTGCTTCTGATTGCATTGAAGGCCAATTGCACTTTTGAGCTTTTTGTCTAAGGTATTGGAAAACATCACTGTAGAACAATTGCGTGAGCATACAAGCAGGAAATCTCTTACTGACCCATTACAGACTGGTTTTAGACCTTATAGTTCGACAGAAGCAGCCTTGCTAAAATTATCTGAGGATATTAGAGCTGGGATTGATAAGAAATTAGTGAACTTACTTTTATTATTTGACTTTAGCAAAGCCTTTGTCCCTACCTCTCTCACTCGATAGCTCGTTAGACTGAAACAGAAGGGTCTATCTAGATCTGCCCTCTCGTGGATAAACTCGTATTTTTCGAATCGTCAACAAGCGGTTATTTCATCTGATAATGTATCTCCCTGGATTACAACTAATTCAGGGGTACCACAGGTGTCAGTCTTGGGACCGTTTCTGTTCGGTTTATACATTAGTGACTTACGTGAATTGCGGGTTTCTACGGGAGCCAAATACATTTTGTATGCAGATGATCTGCAAATCTATCTTCAGGTTCCTTATCATGACATTAGTGAGAGGATAGCGAGGCTTGAGAGGATCACACAGAGCTTGTCTGTTTGAGCTGCGGACACCTCACTCGAGCTCAATAGCTCTAAAACTCAAGCAATTTTATTTTGATGTAAATATTGTTCGGAATTTTACAAGGAAGACAGACCATGCATTGAGCTTAGTGATGGTGTGCGCATCCCTTTTTTAGACAATGTTCTGAGTCTTGGAGTCATTCTTGACTGTCAACTAACTTGGAAACAACATTTGGATAGTATTGCGAAGAAGGTAAATAGAATTTTGTATAGCCTACGATTTTTTCGAAAATACACTAATGAAACCCTTCGCAAGCGACTCGCTGAGGCCTTACTGTTCCCACATGTGGATTATTGTTCCGTGAAGACCCCATGGACCCTCTGCGATATTAACAATACCTGCTTTGACCAGTCTAGGGTGGGTGACAACCAAACACCCAACGATTTAACCTCATTCTCGTAATCTAGATGGGCATTCAACAGCTTAATTCGGGGAGCAACAGCCAGATCTACTCGCGAAACATATGTCTGACTGCCCAGGATCATAACCTTTGTTTTGTTTACGTTTAGCGCAAAACCATTTGATACTGCCCAAGAAGCTACCGCGTTCGCATCCTGTGTAATTCGATGCACACCCATCTCAAATTCCGCTGGTAGAAAAGAATGATAAACCTGGGCGTCATCAGCATAAAGCATGCATTTACTAAATTGAAGGACGTCCGGCAAATCATTAATGAAGATGGAGAATAATAATGGACCCAATACACTGCCCTGTGGCACTCCCGAATTCACCCCAAGCCAGTCCGAACAACCACCCAAATCATCCACAACCGCCTGCGTACGACCTACTAAATAATAATAAAACCATCTCAAAACAATGTCAGTGCAACCCAACCTACGCAATTTAAGCAGAAGGGGCCCATGCGGTACAGAGTCAAACGCTTTTGAGAAGTCGAACAGAACCAAGACTGTTATCATTTGGGAATCTATAGCCCTTCTAATATCATCCAGGATCCCTAAAAGCGCAGTGAGAGAGAGAGAGGGAGAGGAGAGAGATATATAAATATATATCTATGTATCTATCTCTCTCTCTCGAGAGAGAGAGATAGAGAGAGAGAGAAAGAGAGAAGAGGGATTCCCTCGAGTGGCGGCTCCTGTCTAAAATAATAGCAGGTACTTTTTATCGCCCAGGAATCCTTATATTTCCTCCGAAAAGTTGACATCTGAAAGAGGTTAGGACTCTTTGTTCTGCAAATTGGCGGCTCATCAACGGCAAATATTTGCGCTCAGTTTTGCAGCGCCTCTATCGGTCACTACCTGTAATAAAGGGTCATCTCCTCGTCAGGGTCTCTGCTATATTTTCAAGGTCTCATTTGCATCTGTGGATAATGCAGTCAGTTAAGACTTTATTTAAGACCGGTGACCTCGACTTCCGCTGCTAATAGTAACAAATGGCTTGTATTCCGGTTTTCTTCTCCCTCAACCAGAGATCTTATCCTGGAGAGGGCGCGTCTTCTCAAGGGTATTTCGGCTGATTCACTCTTTGGTGCGGGTGAAGCTTTATCAATTTTTTTGCGTGCGTTATGACCCAAGCAGCTGCATAATTTATTGTCTAAAGCGCTTCATTGATCTATTGACTGGGGTTACGCGAGGCCTATAATTAAGAATTATACTGTATTTATGCGTGTAACTAAGGGAGGGCAGCTCCTTCCGGTACATTATGAATCGGACATTTTTAACCTCTCAACTCCCAAATCTCCTTCATCGAAATGAGGGTTGTCTGGCCAGGCTTCACCATTTTCTACCATTCTCCATTTCTCATGTGAACATAAACCGCTTAAAAACTCATTTTTCATCCTTTTAATCACGATATTATCGCTCTTTCTGAAACCTTCCTCACAGAACATGACTCCTCCCACACGCTGGGCCTTTCTAATTGTATAACTACACAGATTGGACCGAGTTGGTAATGACGGGGGGGGGGGGGGTAGTTGCGGCTTACATCAGGAGTAATCTTGATGTTAGGCTTGTTGCTCACTCTGACCCTATTTTTTCCAACTCCCCAGAGTTTTATGATGTTTCACATATACAGTACAACTAGTTCGCTGCTTTTTTGTGTGGTTTATAGGAGGCGCGCATTGGCCTACTCATCAAAATTTTTCGATTCATTGGCTAATTTTCTACATACTTGCGAACAGGTTGTTATCACCGGAGATTTCAACATTAACATGTGCAAACAAGATGGTCGTCTACCATGTTGGAGTCCTACTTAGGCTCAATAAACCTCTTTCTTGTTAAATCTGATCTTACTCATCATACGCATTCATCTACCAATTCATCCCATACATGGCTCGACCTGTTTATTGTGCGTAATCTCCAGCCTGCTTATAAATATAGCAAGTCACTCGTGCCCTTTGCAGGAGGGCACGACTCCATTGTACTCACATTAGATCTTATGAAACCATTTCCGGTTGTAAAGAGGATTTGGTCGCGCAACCCTGCTCAGATCGATCCACTGGCGGTTGCTGCTCTGTTTTCTGATACAATTGATCGTGTTTCATCTTATTCTAACACTACCATCGTATCGTCTCTCTTATCAGCATCTCATGCTTTACCTACTTCGCCTGGCCGTTCACATTCTCCTTCACTTTCAACTCCGATGTCGTGCTCTCCATCCCCTATTTTTGTCAACAACTTTCTTTCCAACCTTGTTTCATCCATACTACATACCTTTGATTCACTCGCTCCCACAAAACTAATCACCATTAAAGACTTTAATAAATCTTGGATCACCCCAGCCATAAAACACAACATTAAGGCTCGCAACATGGCATATAGAAGTTTCTTGGCCACTGGCGTGAGCTCAGACAATCTGATTTATAAGGAACTCCGTAATCTGGTTAGAAACTCTATAGACTCGAGTAAATTTACGTATTATAATAACAAAATCAAATCTGCATCTAACTCTTCAAATTTGTGGAAGGAGCTCAGGAACATGGGTCTTGCGACTAAACCAACTCGATCACCTCTCAACATTTTCTCAATCGATCAGCTCAATAATCACTATGCATCTATATCTTACTCAGCCTCTCGTTTCACTCTTACTCAGCTTCAGTTACCCATATCATCCTCTGATATCTTCATTTTATCATTTAACTTCCTCCCACTTCACTCCTATTACTTCCCATAAAATTTTATCTACCATATCCAGGGACACATCTAAAGCTACGGGCCATGATGGAATTTCCGATCCAATGCTAAAGCTTATAGCTCCCCAAATTGCGCTCCACCTAGCTGAACTTTTCAACATATCCCTCACAACTGGATCCTTCCCAGAGTCTTGGACTAAGTCTCTCCTCTTTCCTTTGGCCAAGTCGGGCAGGGTGATCTCGCCATCTGACACTAGGCCCATTGCAAAGCTTTGCGAAATCGCCAAAAGCCTTGAAAAATTGGTCCATGAATAACTCACAGAGTATGTAAATAGTAATAGTTTATTTATTGAGAGACAAGTGGGTTTCTGCCGGGGGCATACTACTCAGACGGCTCTAATAGGTGTCTTGGATGAAATTAGGAGAGCCGCGGATAAGCGCATGATCAGCATCCTCATCCCGTTCGACTTCTCAAAGACGTTCGATTCAGTACTGCACGATATCTTATTTTTTAAATTGCGTTCATTGAGTTGTTCTGACACGGTCACCACCAGGTTTTACCAGTACCTAGTAAGCCGCACTCAGGCGGTGGTGGATGAACTGGGAGCTAGCTCGGTCTGGCTTGGTACATCTAGGGGATTTCCGCAGGGCAGTATCCCTTAATTGTTTTTCAATATTTTAGAAATAATTTGCAATTTAAACTTAATACATATATAACATAATGTGTGACCTTTTATTTGTAAGTTAAAAGTCTATAAAAAATTAGACACTTACGGACACTTTTATACTTTTTGTTATTTATTTACAATTTTTTATATTTACTGATTATTTTTTTTAACGCACATTGTTGGAGTCATAAAATAAAAATACCAACGTCGAGACGCTTATTAGTTTAAAATCACATTTTATTAACTACTATATTGAATAATTGATGAAATTAAAAACAAATTTTATAGTAGAAACGCTGCACTTAATATTTCCTAAAAAAAGATTAAAAGCAATTAAATATATTAAATTAATATAAATGAATATATAAATTAATATAAATGAATATATAAATTAATATAAATTAATAATATAAATTAATAAAATATCGATGTAAACTAAAACGATTTATATGTTTGTGTAATTATTATTATTATTATTATTATTATTATTATTATTTACGAAACGTTATTTAAGTAGTATTAATTTATTTATTTTAATAACTACCGTTGACTCTTTGATATCGAAGAGATAATCTTTGCGTGACTCCATCCACATTTTGCAAATGTCTACCGATTGATCCTGTTGCACCACTGCGTCAAGAAAATTCATTGTTACAGCTATCACACATCTCACAATAGGCTGTATCATTATCTCGACGAGCATACGGCCAAACCCAACTTATTGTTTTACTCATACTTATAGATAAATATGAAAAGTTAAATAATAATCACTCAAATCTTGTCGACTTTTGTATGAAATTTATGAGTAATTAAGGAAGTTTAGTCTACTGTTTCGGTAGTTATTCTTCTTTGCTATCATTTTCAAGAAATTCAGTTAAAAAGACATTTAGTTACATTACTTCGCTGCTACATTATAGATGTAAATATAGTCAAATCAATTAATGTATATATAACAATCAATGCAAGTATATTTGGATTTGTATTATGACAATGCAAATGGTGCATGTCATGAGAAGCGGCCATAGAACGTAGCTTACGTACTTCCCCTTACTCGACCTCACACACACAAGCCTAACAGAGCCTACATACATACTTATATTACACTATCTGTATCACATTACCCTAAAAACTCCTATAATAATACCCCTCCCTGCAATACACTACAAACCACCCATCGAACCCCCCAACGAAAGTGCACATGGGAGCAGCCGAGCAGAGCATGTCAGGAGTCGAGGTAGAGCCACCGTATGCTTGAAACAAATCAAGTATGAACTGCAGGAGAAGAGCCTTGAAGAGGAGAAGATAATTGAAGCAGGATGCAGGTGTCTAATTGTAGCAAGCTGTCAAATCCTGAGACAAGCTAAACAGCGAACCCAGGAGAAGCCAAGAAATAACGAGCCAGATGAGTGAGCCAGCGGAGCCAGGAAGCCAACAGGTCCAACAGCAATCCAATAAAACTGTAAGCACCAGCTAACGTAATAATGGTTTAATACAAGGGAACAGACAGAAGCATACATTTACCTAAGTAAGTGTGCACAGAACAGGGCATTGGAAGAGGTTAAGTGAGCAATGTTATTGCTCACACACAGTATACTAAATAAATTACGAGCCGTCTTCCAAATACGTGATTATCTGGTAATTATCGCCGTGCGTCCGTCCCGAGCAGCTCGAGCCCGCCATTGTGCCTACCGAGCCGATTCGCAGCTAGAAGAGCGAGAGAAAACGAGATGCCGCGTATAGGCATCTACCGCAGCCCCGAATCGTCGAACTTGTTAGTCGACAATACTAATATGGAACGAAGCAAACTCTTACCTCAGTGGCAGTCTACATCGTAATTGTCAACTCTGTCGTGTTGCTGTCGTGGCAGACGATGTAAAGACTACGGCTGGCAGTGATCTAACTCGAACCGCACTCGAGTAATGTCACGTACGGACTGCAAGTGGGCCGTAGCGACGCATGCGCGCGCAGAGTATTCGCGTCGACGACACCGAAGAAACAGAGCTTTTCTGATCGCCGAGACACGCACGTCGTCATCGTAAGATTTTCGATGCAAAGTAATAGCAGCAAGCTAGCATTGGAGTATTTGTTGAGTTGTTCGAAAGCACATGAGCATCGTAAAAGGTCTGTGCATCCTGTTACGTACCTCATTCATTTATTTAATTCTCCGTGCTTTCCTACAGTGTGCGTGCGAGTGATCGTGTTCTCCCTCTTCTCCTCCTTTTCACGCACCTCTAGCTAGATACCACGATCGCCGGTTGTAGACACGAGGATTTGAAGCCTTCGGCTGAGCATTTTCCCGACATCGTAATTTCCAAATGCATTCGTGCAATCGGCCGCAAGCTAGCTTCCGCGCCTTTCCTACCTTTCACCCCACCCCTCCGAGCCTCAATTCGCAGCCGAGTTCAAGACCGCGTAAAGAGACGCGACTGTCACCCGAAATTTATATATTAACAGAACGGATAATAAATCTTATTAATATTATATAGCTTGTTCTATTTATTATCCACCTCATGATTCTGCAAACAAGAAAATTAAATTCAAAATGGGGGATGCAATATGGCTAAGTTTGCAAGACATTTCTAGTTCCGATGTTAATCCTACTTGATTTAAAATTTCAAATCAATTTTAAAATTTTAATTATGTGTAGGAGTTTCAGAGGTCACTAGTTACAATTTTTCATTCAGAATGCTCATGTTTTTGGGGTCGCTGAATCCGAATCTGAAGTCTCAGGGTCAAGGTCATTTGAAGGTCAAATTTTTCAAGTAATATTGATATAGAACGACCAGATAAAACCTAAATACAGCTGAAAATAAAATAAATTGTGCATTTTAACGTTTTTCTGAAATTTTGAAAATTTCAACATTTGGCTTTACCGTACCGGACCTGAATACGCCTCTAGGCGTAAGGGGTCTGACTCACCAACAACGCAACTTAGTTTGGCTCTAACTCAGAGACCTTAGACCACATTCCTATAAAAAAATGCGATTATCAAATTTTTCCGGCCCTCTAAAGGTTAACGTCCTACTGGCGAACTCTAGTACTCTCTATTACCCGTTAATCACCTGAAGAAGTACTGCGCCAATGCCAGTGCCGCTTGCATCCGTCTGTATAACGAACTGCAAGTGGAACTCCGGCCTCGCTAGGACGGGAGCAGTGGCCACCAGCGCCTTAATCTGATCGAATGCCTGTTGCTGCTGTTCGAGTCATTCAAACTTACGGTCCTTCTTGGTAAGCCTTGTCAGCGGCTCGACCAAGGTAGCAAAGTCTTGTAAGAATTGCCGGTACCACGAACCCATACTAAGTTATCTTCTAAGTTGTTTTAGATTCTTGGGCGCCGGGTAATTGATGATCAGCTCGATTTTCTCGGAATCTGGTCTTAGTCCATCGCGATTCACCAGCACTCCCAGATATCTCAACTCAGTACGTCGAAATACACTTTTATCCCGATTCACCGTGAGACTAGCCTCGTTGATTCTCTTTAGGACATACTTTAGCCACTTTTCGTGTTCTTTAAAGGTCTCTGTGGTGATGATTATATTACCGAGATACGAAAATGCATAGAGATCGAGCTCAGGCCCTATGATTTTGTCCACTAACCTTTGCAACGTGGCTCCCGCCTGGGATAGGCCCCAAGGTATCCTTTTAAATTGGAATAAGCCTAACCCAGGTACTGTGAACGCGATTATAGCCGCTGGCTCTGGTCTTAGCGCTATCTGGTGGTACGCGCTACTCAAGTCTAGTGTACTGATGTACCTCGCGTTCTTAAGCATCCGTAGTATGCCGTCCATATTAGGCAGCGGGTAAGCATCGGTTTTCGACACTGCATTGACCTTACGATAGTCAATACTGCAACAGTCCTATTTTATAAAATAAAAAATAATAATAAATAAATAAGTAAAACCCGCGAAAAGGAAATAATCAAATATTGTGACACTCTACGCTTATGCGTGACGCCCTTTACCGCGACGCGGGGTCTCCAAGTTCATGCGTGACGACGAAGATCCGCACAAAGAGGAGATCGATAACACGTGTATGAGTATTAATTAATCTAATCTTTTTTCTATTATTATTAGAAACATTAACAAATTAAACAATTTATTTTACCATGGCATTGGTGAAATCGAGATTAAACACTCTTCCATTCAATGAATCAGTAATTTCCTTTTCTATCATATTAATTAACAAAGAAAAGACATAAACTAATAAAATATTTTTGAAAATCTAGGTGCGCGTGCCTAATATATGCGTAATTAGAATTAACCCTTCGCGCACCAGATTATCTAGTCCTTTATCTAATACAGCGAGATAATTGACTCGGGAGCTGAGTATCGCCGAGGAATCTCGAGTCACGTCCGAACAATCAACGGAGATAGCTGAAGAATAAGACGCTCAAGGGAGTTCTAAATAAACGTTGCAGTAGTAAGTATGCTGCACGACAGAAACTCCTACCCTTGGTCCCTTCCCTTTTAGCAGCTGGGTAGCCCTAGCGGCGACAGGCCCCGACTGGTTTCGTGTTTTACATGGGACTGCAAAAAGTTCTTTTTTTTAACAGATAAAAGTGTTCCGACTCTTATCCTTAAGTGCGCCCCATACAGAACCGATACTTTCCGTTAGGGTTACGGACCATCACTACGGGGCTTGACCACCCACTGGTCGACGGCTCAATCACCCCTGCGTCGAGCATCTCCTTAACCTGGGCGAGCATCTCTTCCTCTATTCGCTTAGAGATGGGATAATATTTCTGTTTGATTGGCCGCGTCGCACTCACGTCAATCGCGTGCTCGATCAGAGATGTACATCCCAACGGCCACCCCGTTGTACCCAGGTATTGGTCAGCCTGTGTTCGCAGTCTTTCTTGCTCCTCTGATAATAAGTCTGCTAATCCGATTGATGCTATTTCGAATGTATCGATTCGCGATATGCTCACTACTTCCACGTCTACGGACTTGTCGACCGCTTTAATCCAAAGTTTATTCTCGTTCGAATCCAAAACTGAGCCGAATCCGCGAATAAAATTCGCTCCGACAGTCCGAAAGTCTTTTCTGACCTTGGAAGTTCCCCCCCTCCCAGGCTCTACCGACTCCTCTAGAGAGTAATGCTGAGGAAATGGGCTGTGATGGTCCAGTTGAATTGTCCAGGGTAATGGTACGTCAGTGTATCCTGGAATCCTATTTACTGTCGTTGGTTACGGACTTCGTGTCGTAGCTGGTCTAATCTAGTGCTCGTTAATATAGGTTGGGTCTGCGCTGCCGTTAGCGCGTTTTCTTTTTCAGTTAACTATTTAACTGTGTCTGACATTCCCTGCATGAAGCTTGCAAATTATAGTGGAATTTCGAATGATCCTCCGTCTGTTGCAGTGAGTCTTATCCTGCTTGGATTTTGATCATCGTTTGTACTATTGTCGGCAGCTTTGTTATTAGTTGATGGTGATTCCGTGGTTTCTTGCAATATTACAGTAGTTTTGTTATGTTGGTTTTGTTAAACTCTTTTACGACTCGTTTTCATATTTTCTTTAACTCTTTCATCGTAGTTGTTGGCGATTGGATCACCTTTGTTAATATAAGAAAAAAAGTTTGTGTTGTTTTGCGCGCTTGCGTAATTGTAAAAATTGTAAGGGCGACGTACTCAGGAGGGGGGATTCAATAAGATCTAAAATTTGACGGGAGCCCTTCCTCTCGTTGCCCACCCGAGCGCAGCTTCAACGTACGGATTCAAAATCCGTGGCATGACGAACACGAGCTTTTATCACTGCCGAGTTTTAGGACTGACGGGTTGATTACGATCCCAAAGGAGGCCACGCCCTCGGACTATGAGGATCGCCATCGAGCACAAGGAGACTTTTGTGTAGCTCCTTGGGGCCGACAGCGGAAGCACGTGAGCTCGTGGTGGAAGTACGAAGACGCGGGAGTTTCCGGAAAAGCGCGCGAAAAGCGCGGCAACCGCGAACCAACGAAAAGAAAAGCGCGGGCTTTTCACAGAGGAGTGAGAGGAAGGGACGTGGCGATGTGCACGCTTCAACAAATGATTGGTCCAAGATAGCTAGGTCCCGAGAAAACGGGAGAGACAAGGGCAATTAAAAATTCATTCGTGTGAAAAACGCGGGCAGAGCGGGAGCGCGACTATCCTCCTGGTTGCGCCGTCCGGGTCAAAGTAAATTTTGCCCGAGTTGTTCCCGATGGTTTTAGACGGTGATTTCATCCCCATATATCTTTGTTTTTATAAAACAAGCACCAGTCTTCGATCTTCTGTTGTGTCGAATACGCCATATTTAAAGTAACGATTTAAATAAATAATTTACAATAAATATAAAAAAATAATTTATTAAGCAGTCCACTTTCGCGGCTATCGTGGGGTCGTTCGCTCGCGTTTTGCCGATAAAAGGCGCACAATTATAATTGCAAAATACAAAAATATATATGATCGGACTATACGGCCTAATTATTGGATGGCTCTGGCTTCGTCCTACCGTGTACGCTAAGGTAAGATTGTGTGGGTTACTGCGAATCTGGTTTGATATTACCAGAGTAGGAATTTAATAATTAAATGATAAATATTAAATGTGGGTATTACAATCACCTCTTTATTTAACAACATTAAAATAACCCGAATAAAACAATAAGTGTTTTATTTTTGCCCGCACAATCTTTTAGCACATCTATTAAAATTTATTGAGACGTGTAACAAAATAATTCTAATTGATTAAAGAAAATTAAAAAAAAGTGAAAGAATTTAATTATAAGTCTTTTTATTTTTCTAATCCTAATATAATGCCAATTAATTAGCTAATTAATTAATTGGTTAAAACTTAGCGTACATTTTACACCAAATCTATTGTCTCTCTCTCTCTCTCTCTCTCTCTCTCTCTCTGGTGAGTAGGTCGGACGCCCTTCACCTCGCTCTGCGCACATCACACTATTTATAAGTGTATATTCCTCCTGTGTGCTTCTTTTCAGGAGGATCGGACTTCCGCTGGCTCACGCAACTCGAGCACACACAGCAGGCTTCATTTTTTAGAGCCAGGGAGCCCGATTTCTACCTGAAAGTTTTTGCCTGGTTGCTGTATTTTTGTGGATGACTGGCGATTTGGAGGGAGCTCGAGTATTGAAGATCAGCGAGATTGGCGACTCTGTGGTAACACTCGAAAGCGGTGTGACTCTTGGCGTGAGACCCGCAGAGGTACGGCGGCCCTGGTTACTGTCTAGCGCCGAGCGGTGGCGCTCTTGAATGGTGAATGCTGACTCCGATTTGCTGCGTGGACGTTGAGTGCTGAGCGAGCCCTGCAACATCTGTATCGTTACCCGCTGAACCGATCGTCTCGCCGTCGTCAGTCGCGTTTGGTTCAGGACTTATGTTGGTCGCCGCGCAGAACGCGCTCTGCCCCATCTGCAGCTGTCGATTTACTCATGCCTACCCAACTAAGGTCTGTCCTGCATGCGCATCAAAAATTCACGTTAGATGTGAGACTGTTCACGAGGAGTCGGGACTATCTTTGTGTTGCTTTTATGCGGCGAATCTTGCGCGGGCAGCACCTCCTGAGTCGCTTACCGATACCGCTCCTGTTAGCACGGCCCCCGCCGCTGACGCCGACTCGCCTGCGCTGGCCACACCCACTGCTCTCGCTGGTTCATTGAAGCGGCCGGCTTTGCCCACGTTGCCATCACTCTGCAAGGTAACCAAGCTATCGCGCGCACGTGAGGCAGTCACCCAGCCCCTCTCTTCGGCGACTGTAGCTAATACTATGGATAACGACGAGGCTCCGAGGTGGTTTACCAGCTTTGCTGAACGTTTGGAAAGGAAGTTCAACAACCGCTTCAATGAATTGAGCCGCAAGTTCGACGTTATTCAGTCGGACGTTCGAGCTATTCGTACAGATGTAGATGCACTCGCGCAGGCTACGGATAAGGTTGTGTCTGACGTACGGGACGTTCGTGGGGACGTGGACGCTCTCGCTCGTTCTACTGATTTACGCTTTGATGAATTGCGACGCGAATTCTCGACACGCATGCAAGCTGCGGAGAGCACCCCAGTCCGCACGGACGTTGCGTCTCGCTCCCATGATGAGGCATGCGAGATCCTACTGCTCGGTGTTCCGGAGGCGGTTACATTATCCGATGATGATGTAGTAAAATCTCTACTTGAAGCGATCGGTCTAAGTAGTACATTTTCAAATCGCGGATATACGCAAATGGGAGCCGCGCCGTGGATCTCGGGTGACTCGCGGGGGCGATGTGTATGGTGCAAGTTCAAGCTCCAGCTCGAATGTTAAAACGCGTGGATTAGTTTTTAAGATACTTTCCTCCTCGATTCGCGATGCGGTTATGGCGCGCAGCAGCAAGCTAGGAGGGCTTAATGCCCAAGATATTTTTAAGATGGGTGGATCCGCCAGTCTGTACATTCGGCCCCTATGGCCGAAACCTATACATGCGCTTTGGTCGCGGGCGCTGCACGAGTCACAGCGATTGCATTATGCGCGGCCGATAGTTCGCGACTCATGTGTTTTTATTAGGGAAACGAGGGAGAGCCCTCTTATAAAAGTGGACGCGAATACAACTTTTAGCGATTTTACGCCTAGGACGCGATTTAATATTAATATTAATAATAACATTAATAGTAAGAATGATAATAGAGTAAGTACTAATATGTCTATTTCAAATGATTGACTAGGTTTGGGTAACAATGTTTTTAATATATTTCACATAAACATAAATAGAATTAAGCCTCATTTTGCTGCGATTGAGGCTCTAGTCTACCCGTGCTCGCACGACGTGATAGCTGTGTCTGAGACTTTTCTTACCCCATCTGACGCGTCTGATGTTGTTAAATTGCCGAATTATAACTTTGTTAGGCTTGACCGCGTTGGCAGGGGGGGAGGGGGCGTGGGTGTATATGTCCGTAATGCTTTTAGGGTGAAGGTAGTTGGGAAATCTGATCCGATATTTGACAATACGCCGGAATTTTTTATCCTGGACATTTCCTGCGAGTTTTTTAAGGTGCTAGTGTGTGTTGTGTACAGACGCCCGGGGGCTGCATTGCCAATAGTTTTCTTTGATCTACTCTCGGAGCTGCTTCCTTCGTATGAGCATGTGGTGGTTACTGGGGATTTTAATATAAATATTTCAAGAGGTAACCACAACGTGGATTACTTAATGTCGCGTTTAAGCGAGCTCAATCTTCAGCTAGTCCCGTCAGAGCCGACTCATCATGCGCACTGTGCGGACCATATGTCACGTACATGGCTTGACCTGTTTATCCTGCGTGATTCTAACCTACGATTTAAGTATATTAAGTCCGATAGTCCATTTTTGGCTGATTCGGGGCATGATTCTATTCTTCTTTATCTTGATCTGTCTAAACCAAAGAGCATACCAAATAGGATTGTGTCACGCGGGTTGAACAATGTCAGCTATTTACAGCTCGCTGGCGCCTTTAATGAATTGTATGGGGAAATCTCTGATTCTCGGGTGCGGGGAAGTTCTTTTTACCGTGACGACCTAGATGTAGTCGACATTGATCTGGCTGTTAATGGTTTGAGTTCTGCGCTCCTGCAGGCCTTTGATCGGTTGGCCCCGTTAAGAACTTTCGTAACAACAACTAAGCGTAAAGTATGGATGACGCCGGAAGTGGGGAGGTTGATTAGGGACAGGAGGCGTGCGTATCGTAGGGCTAGGTCGACGGATAACGTGGTGGATTTTTGTGAATATAGGCGATTGCGCAGTTTAGCCTCTAATGCTCTAGAGTCTGCTAAGTTTAACTATATCAATGATGAATTGAATGAGGCGACTGATTCACGGTCAAGATGGCGTATACTTCGGAAATATGGCGTTGCGGGTCATCGAAGGCCCTCCCCTGCGTCGCTTTTCTTACTCGATGAACTCAATGAGCACTACGCTTCAGTTTCGCGACGAGCCATTCTGCTTTCTCAGCATACTTTGGCAGACGTTATTATTTTTGCGCCGTTCTCCGTCGATACGCGTTTCTCATTCGGTAATATATCGGCAGCTCAAGTACATGGGGCGTTGGGGCGAGCAACTTCGCGCGCGGTGGGACTCGATAGTATATCGATTCATATGCTTAGGTTAGCTGGGGCCTGTGTTGTGGACGTTCTCGCTGGCATCTTTGGCGCATCGCTACAGTCTGGTATTTTTCCCTCGGAATGGAAGAAAGCGTTAATCTATCCGCTAGCCAAGTCTGCTGTTTGTGAATCCATCTCTGATACCAGGCCAATTGCACGTCTGAATGAGATGTCGAAGCTGCTAGAGAGGATCGTTCATGGACAGTTGTCGGGTTACCTTGAGGAACATGGGGTACTCTCCCACCGTCAGGCTGGGTTCCGTAGAGGCCATAGCACACAAACTGCATTGCTTGGAGTTTTGGATGATATACGCCGGGGTATTGACCAGCGTATGGTCACGTTATTAGTCTTGTTTGATTTTTCGAAAGCTTTTGATACAGTACCCCATGGCGCGCTTCTTCGGAAGCTCCGAGCGATCGGTTGTGAGGATAAGGTGGTGGAGTGGTCCTGTTCCTACTTGATGGGCCGCACGCAGGCTGTTGAGGGTGATGGGGGTGAACGCTCTGGTTGGACCACTGTCCAGGCGGGAGTCCCTCAAGGCAGTGTACTGGGTCCCCTTTTATTTTCTATTTTTATAAATGACCTGCCTGCGGTCCTGATGTACTCAAACCATATGATTTTCGCAGATGTTACGCAAATGTATTATACTTTCTTGCCGGCGGAGTTCGATCGGGCTGTGGGGAGGGTTTCTCGTGACGCGGGGGCGGTTGCTGATTGGGCGGAACGAAATGGCTTATCGTTGAATTTGGCGAAGACAAAGGTTCTGCTGCTGGGTAGCCAACAATATGTATCTCGTTTCGATCTGGGTAATGCAACCAGGATTAATGTTAATGGCGTATCGCTGCCATACGAGTCTGTTGTTAAGTCGTTGGGTCTGTGGATTATGCCGACGCTCGACTGGTCGAGGCACGTGTCACAGATTTGTCAAAAGGTTCATGGAGTGCTGCATACCTTGCGTTTTTATAAAAGGGCACTTTCGCGAATTACACGCAAGAAGCTAGTCGAGAGTCTGGTATGGCCCCACCTGGATTACGCGTGCGCGGTCTATAATGACGTTGATCAGGTACGTGACTTAAAACTTCAGCGGTTACTAAATGCATGTGTGCGTTTTGTTTGGGAAATATCCCTAGAAGAGCACATGTTACCCCATTTCGGTTACAATTGGGCTGGCTGTCGATTGAGCGCAGAAGAGCATATCTTATCGGGTCATTGGCTTATAAGATCATTTCATCTTCAACGCCCTCATACCTTCATCAACACTTCATCAGAACCGACTCCCGCCCTCATATTCGTCATTCCAATCGCATTCAGTTTCGTCCCCTCACGTATCGACCACCTCGCTCGGAAGCCCTAAACGCCTCATTTCTCATCACGTCCTCCAAAATCATCAACGCCTTTCATGATTTGGACTTTGACTTGCATGACGCATCGACATTCCAGAATCAGCTTCATGATCATCTAACTGCACTCGATCGACAGGCCTGGACGAGACGCGTGGTTGAGGAGGGCCTTGTTGTGCCGGTGGTTCCGTCATTGTAGGCCGCGAGGCTGTGGTCATTGGTTGTGTATGAGTACTGTGTGTGAGTGAACTTTTATGAGACCGGTCTGTGAGTGCCATTGTTACATATCATTTATCCTTTTATCTTTTTAAGCTTTATTGTATTTATATTTAGCTTTACTCTAGTTTTTAGTCTTATGCGTAATCGTACCGCATTGTATTATATGTAAGTTACTTTTCGTGCTGGCCTTTGGCCTTAATCTTTTTTAATGTTACAAAGTTTATATTTTATTCTTTATTTTTTGTAATTTGTGCTACCATGGGGATTTACCCCCGTAGCCTAACAATAAAATCAATCAATCAATCAATCAATCTCTCTCTCTCTCTCTCTCTCTCTCTCTCTCTCTCTCTCTCTCGCCTATTGTGTTACGCAGAAATATATAACGAGAAATTACAATCACTATATGGTATTGTTCGTGATGTCTACGATTTTACGGCGAACACACATAATTTTTAGCTTTGTGAAATCGAACTACTCAATGTAAGAAATATTAAATTTCCGCGGAAAATCAAAAATGCAAAGAAAAATTCGAAAGTTCCAAAATAATTTGAAAAACTCGAAAACCTTTAAAATTTTGAAGTTTGAAAAATTTGAAAATTTCGAAAAAAAACTTTAAAAAATTCGAAAATCTTGAAAATCTTGAAAAAATTTGAAAAAATTCCAAAGTTTTCAAATAAATTTAAAAAAATTCGAAAATTTTTAAAAATTTTTGATATAGAACAACTTGAAAAATTTTAATTTGTTTATAAACTTTTAATTATTATAAACTATCAATTTGAGAAATTTATCTATTACATATTTTAAATTCGATTTAAATCGAAAATAATAGGTATTATTGCGGTTAAATTCTGAGAACTATATTATATTGAACTTGACTCGTGTTGTTGTTTACGAGTGATCGTCGCGACGAACTCCCAACGCACTCACAATAGCTTCTTGCGGTTTACACGTGTAACCATATAAAAAATCGGTAATTCGAATTAAATGATTTTTCCTATCCCAAGGAAACTCACGTTTTGGGTGCCAGTTGTAACGGGGTCGGTTTTATTCGTCAGGAGGGTTTTAATCGTCCTGTGCATATGCTCAACGCACAGGAAATCTCCGCACTATTATGATCAGCTGTCTCACCAAGCAGCTGATAAGTCGGCGAATTGTATCGGTACGATTAGAGCTAGCCTCAAGCTCCGTATGACGTCGTCTGCCCTGTGTACAGCGTATGTACTTACCTAGTACACACTCGTCTCATATAATGGATAATTAAAGATTATTAGGCCAAAAGAAGCAATAAATTTTTATATTAAATTTTGGTTAAGATTGGTTGAGATCAGCTGTCTTACCAAGCAGCTAATAAGTTGGCAAAATCGTTTGCCGTAAGCGTGATTACGCGGGTGAGAGGGTGTCGCGTCGAGATCGGCTAACCTCTCGTTCGAGTTGCGGACCGAGATACCGCGCATATCCCGTCGCCGGACTTTGCGCGTGTGTCGCTGTTATCGCGGCGTCGCCTGACCAGGCCTTACTTGATGCTCGTCGGGGACTCGGGGAACCACGTTCTTCTCCTTTCCTTAGCTTCCTCGATTTCTCGTCTCGTCCTCTCTCTCTCTCTCTCTCTCCTTCGCTTTTCTCGCTCGGGAATTGACGCGTCACGGAGCCTCTGAGCTCACTTACTCCTTCCTCTCTCATAGGCGAGACGATACTGCCGGTGTGTCGTGCACACCGGTCCTCCGGCGTGCTCACGCATGCGCCTTACGCGCCTCCGACGGTAAACTCACGCGATCGGTACGATTTCGTCTCGCGCGTACAGTTTACCGCCAACCCCCCATTTTTAATTTCGAAAAAGGTTTTTCGTAATTAATTTATTTAAAATAATGTTTTAATTTGGATTATTTTTTCACAATCATGAACACCTTAGAACAGATTTACACAATACCTTGGAAGTACTGTTATAGTGCATTGGGTTTTATACCAAAAATTTAATTTTTTTTTAAATACGATTATAATTTATAAATAAAAGTTTTTATCAAAATTTAGTGTAATGAAATCAGAACGAAAATAATAAAAAAATAGAGACATATTAAATGTTAACTGTAAATTTTAAACTATATGAATTCTTATAAAGTTTAAATTTTTATTTTAATAAATATAAATGTTAATGAAAAATTGACTTACCAAAATAGTAAAGTGCATATACTTCGTAAATTGTAGTATTTAGTAACTACTTATTAAATTTTGGATTATTTTAAACGGATCTAAATAGAACTTCACCTCTTAAAATTAATTTATTTAATAAGGAAGGATATCGCCAAAACTTCTATGTCATTAATATTTTGTACTTTTAGAGTAATATAACTTTCTTCTTGAATAAATAAATTTTTGTATTAATTTTAAAGAACTATTTATAATATTTTAGCGGCATATAAATAAAAACCTGTTTCTTCCATTTCTCCCGTAATTTGAATTTGTACCCTCTGTTAAAATTTGCGTTTTAATCCATAATTAAATCCAATTTATTTTTCCCTTTAGTTACAGAGCCCATATATTTATTTTGATTATTATAAACAAATTCATTCCTTAAATAACCTTCTGTTTCTAATAAATATATACTTGTTTATTTAAAATATTGTTTTATATAAATATACATTATCAACTCACTTATATACCCAGACAATTTTGAAATTTTAATTTAAAAATATTTAAATTAAATGCTTCTAAATTTATTAATTTTTGAAAAACTTTTCAAATGTAATTCGTATTTTATATTGCCACTGTTAAAATTTGAATGTTCTTTTGTCATTAGTGTTTATAATAGAATTATCTGAAAAATGCAATAATTAATGTATTTAATTTTTAACCCATTGTATATATCATATGGATATTGGAAAAAATGTTATACTTGATTAATATTTATTTTATTTTCAAACAATTTTGCATCAGTATTTAAAGCATTATATTGAATTTTAGATTCGTTATTATTATTGAGTACATATTTAAAAATTTTATCATTTTTATCAGGAATGAGTAAACTAATACACATTCTTTCAAGTTATATTCACAACTTTTTTTGCACACGGAAAAAATACATATATTATCTATTCTTGAAAAAACATAATTTTGAAATACATATAATGTTTATAGATTTATAGTAATCCTTCAGATTAGTATTATAATTCTTGTAAGGGTTGTAAAATTGAAAATCCAGTATTATAATTGTTTAAAAATTAATTTTTTATAATTGTATAATATTTGTATTTTTATCAGCTTTCAAGGGATTAGATAGGTACTGAAACAAGTGGAGATACTATTCTACCACTCCAAGGTAAGTGCATAAATTTTTTTGCAATAATCATGCTACTAGATTCATCGTTATAAGGCAACAAATATACATTTCTATTAATATTTCGGGCACTTTTCCCGGATATTTTGACCATAAGTGATCTTAATGATTTAGACCCACTCTGGAAATTTTTAGGCAGTTTCTGACTATAAAAAGACATCTTTTAGACAGTATTAGGTTACCAGAGTCCGGAGAAGAATTGCTGATTTTCACTATTTAAGGTTTAAATGGCTTACAAGAGTGTGACAGCATACATTTATGTCTTTAAAAGTATTTTTAATGAAAAGTTCGAAAAATTTTACAAAAAAAGTCATACTTATGTTATTAGTGAAAAATGCATCCCCTGGAAGCTACAAATTCATGAAAATGGACATATAATCCAAAAAAGTGCTAAAATGTCAACTTTAACTCTCTGTAACTTAACATAATGGCCCCGAAAAAATCTGAAAAAAGTCAGAAGAACTACTGGATACCTCTAAAACATATTCCCACAGTTATAGCAATATTTATTTTTTTCATCTTTGATGTCCCAGAGAAAAAAAAAAGAGTGTACAGATTTTTGTGTTTTTGGTTGTCTGTTAGGAACTTATGATTTCCTGACTTCTTTCGCTCTGTCTTTTACATATGCAAACCTTTGGAATCATTAATTTCCATCCCACTATTATTATTACTAGTATTATGATGGTTGCCGCGGTTGAACTTGCTCCGTATTTAACGGTGTGAAGACTATTTTTTATAGATCTATATTCGCTTATTAATCTCGCTTTTTGCGCGATTTCGCAGAGGTTTTTGCCTAATTTTAGCCCGCTCTCTAGCGAGTTGCTATTTGATATAGCTTGGTCGTGTTTTCCATTTTCGTTTATTTCGTGTATTGTGTTGTTTGTGTTTTTGGTTAGATTATTTATGAGTAATTGAATGTTTACTTTATTGATTTGTACGAACTCTTTGCTGTACGTCGCGGAATTTTCTGTCCGCGTGGAACTTATCCGCGTATCTTTGGTGGGTGCGGTGCAGTCTGGGGCCAGTTGAATGATGCCGGTGCTTGTCAAGGGGTATGATTCATAATCTATGTCTTTACATTTTACGAATATCGTCTCGTCGGTAGGGGTAGAGTATATCCATGTGTTTGGACTGTGTAATCGTGACCATAACGTTTCTATTAAATGGGTAATTTTTAGGTTGCAATTATTTGGTGCGTCCAATATGCTTTCCGTAGCTAATTGGATTTCACACGGTGAGTGATTTCTGATCTCGCGGATTGGTTCTGTATCCGAGCATATGCGTAATGCTCCTAGGTTTTTACATTTATTCAGCGCTTCGGTAGTGAATCGTATATATGACGTATCGCGAGTGTTTAGCATGAATTGCGTATGTTCCGGACAGATATAGACGAATATTTCTGTTGCGTTTTGGATGTTGCGTTTTAAGAGGAGCGCGGTTGCTTTAAATAATTTAAATTTTTGGTGTTCGATTAAGAGTACGCTAATATGATATATGAGATGGTATTTTGTAAATAATATATTTGTTTCTGCTATGTTGAATAATTCCGTCACTGAAGTCGATATTTCTATGGGGCTGATGACGTATTGGCTCGGTAACGTATCGCGCGCGTTCTCGAGTGATTTTTTTTATTGTTTCTGCGGGTACGAATCCGGGGTGTATCGCGTCTCTTGCTGCAAAAAGTATCGCGTTAGTCATTATTTCGATGTTTGTAGCGTGTTTGCCTGTATGTTCGGTTAGGATTGTTGCAGCTAGATGTGCTAGTTGGTCCTTTCGTGATTTAGTGTTTTCTACGTTGTGACGGAAATTGTCACACAACTATTCGCAGCAAATACAGTATTTGAACTCCTTTTAAATGTAAGTCGTCGGAGCCTTTGGTATGTCAAGGCCAACCGACGACATTTGTTTACGAAGATCAAGTGTACAATTACGCGCGCAATAGTACGTAGGGATGAGAGCGCGAGAGTGTGTGTGTGTTTCCCACTCTCATCCCTTTTTCGGAAAATTAGGCAATTGCCTAGTTAGTACGTCCCGATCCGCCGCTCGAGGCTGACAAACTAAATCCGGTGTGATCGAGAGTTGTGCGGCTAAGGAAAAGGCGCGTGAGGCGCAAAGCCGTCGATTTCCGGATCATCCTCGCGAGGTGAGCCGCGAGTGAATTGGTGTGTGAACAAGGACGGGAAGTGCATAAGTGAGTGTGGACGCGGTTCGCGGGACACTCGCCGCGGCACAGGGCCTACATTCAAGCACCGCAGCCGACGTCAGTCCTCCGTTGCCCAAGATACAGGGACACGGATCGGCTGGGCCATCCACGGGGCGGATCCCGGTAAGTGTATTTTATACTACCGCGCGTTTCCCCCCTTCCCGAGTGTATGTGAGTGTGTGAACTCGGGAGTGTATTCGGGTACGCCGGTCCCCGAATAGCGGAGATCGGGGCAGAGTCAACCGCAGGCGAGGATCTCGATCCGGTTGACTCCCGAGACTTCCGCCCACGCGAAAGTTATATTGTCGCGGCACGAGGCCTGGATGGCCATTTTGTTAAATTACCATTAAAATAAATATTATTATTTTTTTATTTTAACTTCTGTGTGTTTATTTTGTTTTCCCCGCTCCCGCCAACATTCTAATAATTTACGTATCGTATCGAGGCAAGGAAGATCGCCCGAATCCTCCACACCGTTCGTCCCAGCGAACTCGCGTTCCTGGCGACAGCCCGCAGTTCGGATAAACAAATAAATTAATTGTTTACGCGGTATTGGGCAACGCGGCCCAACGGTTAACTTTAATTATTAAAAATAATTAATTCGATCGGGTACGCGAATACCACGTCACAACGTTGACCGCCGATATAGCGGCGTGTAACTCGGACAATTCGTGTTTCGTGCTGTTGAATTGCGCATTTACTATTTCCGTCTGCGTTGCTAATAGCGATGCAATGTTTCGGGTCTCATTGGCGGAAGAATCTATAATTGATTGAATTTCGTCTAATGCTCCTTCATCGAGTGTGCCGAATAATATGGGGCTGATTTGACTGACAAATGGTAATACCTTGCATGAGATACATTATATGTTCTGTGTTTGCTTCGTTCTCCTCGATTTGTCTCTTTATTTCGACTGTCCGGTTGCATAAGTTCTCTGTGAGGTTACATATGCTATTAAGAGACTCCCACACATCGCGCAATTCGACGTTTTGATGGAAGAATCCCTGCAGATTTATTTTTGTATAATTATCCATTTCGAATCGGATGTGGCTAATGGGGATATGATTTCGAGTATTAGTCCTGGGTTATTAGTAATGGTCCGTATTATGTTTTGCGAGGATGCCGCTACAGTATTTGTTAATCTATAACATATATAATAATTTATGTTGAACGCATTTTCGTATATCGGGGCATTGATTTCTTTTGTCGCTATCTGCTGCGTTCGCGTTTTCGCGGTGGCCTTGCTGTGTCGGATTTTATCTTGCGACTATCGTGCGTAATTCGCGGTTCTACTTGGCGTCGTTTCCGTAATTTGGTTTCCTATTTCAGTTAATTCGGCGGAGTTTCTCGTTTACGGTCGGTTTTCTGAGTTTCGGCGGTATCGGACTTGAGTATTCGTTCTGCTTTTGCCGAATAACATTCTCGGAGTTCTATGTTACGGCCTTTCTTGGTGTTTGCCTTATTTAAACATGGTTCGATGAAGGCGTGATTTACGTCATTTTTCTCGAATGGTCCGAGTTTGCGTAAGTAGAGTTTGTTCTGTATATGGTCGTCGAGATAGATGCGTTTGATTTATTATTTTGTATGCTTCTTTTTTTGCATAGTTCGAGTTCTGGCAGTGCACGCGGTCTTAACGGCGCATACGACGGTCTAGTAACGATGCTATGTGGGCGGGTTCGCCCTGGAGTGTGCCGGAAGGTGCCGACGATTGTTGGGGTACCCATCGGCCCGTCTTTCATTGTGACGAGATTTACAGTTTTTATGTCGGATGTCTCCTGGTGTAGGTCATAAGAACGCGCCTAGTGTAATCAGGCGTGCTGATCGGCTTATCGTTCGAGGCGGTCTGGTTATTTAGTGATTTTTTGTGATCGCCTATTTTAAATAAATTATTTTTATTTTTGTTTCTACATGTTTGTTGTTTTTATTACTGTCACTACTTTTTATCCTCTATCCTCTTTTTGCACGTTTACAATTAATTCGATTTATTTGATCGATAAATTTATTATTAAATTGATTCTTTAAATTTATGTAATTCTTAGTATAATGTAACTCATTTAAGATTTTTGTTATTAATCTACATATTGATTTGAATGTAATATATAATATTATTTAATAATATTTATTAAAGTTATTTTATAACGACTTATATCATGTTTATATCATGAAACTTTATAATAATACTTATTATTGATTACAATATTAAATAATTAATGATGATATAATCTATATAATTTGTTTAATCATAACTGCTGACGCAAAATAATTTATATTATAGGTACTTTTTATTATTTACTAGCATCGCCCGTCGCGACTTCGCCGGCTCTGTAATTGCATAGAACTCGAAATATTAGAAAATAGCATAAAGTTAGGTTTACCATATTACAGTTTTCATTAGTTTTAAATAATATTTTTAAAGAACTTCACGGTAGACAAGATTTTTTGTTTGTGAACTGTTTGGTAATAAAAGAAATTGATTTTCTGATGTACCTGTTCTTGACAAACCAACATAAAATTGACCGTGTGAAAAACAATCAGATCGCAAATCAATCCCAACGTATTGAAATGTCTGACCTTGAACCTTATTAATTGTAATAGCAAACGATACCTTAATTGGGAATTGAAGTCGCTTAAATTGAAAAGGTAAATCAGTAGGGATCATTGGAATGCGGGGTATAAGAGCAATTTCTCCTGCCGCTGGGCCTGTAAGAATAGTCGCTTCAATAATATTATTTCGCATGGCTTTAATTTGTAGCCGCGTACCATTACACAATTTTGGAGGATTTATATTGCGCAATAGTATTATTGGAACCCCGATTATAAGTTGTAAGAGAATTCAGAAATTCTTGTGGATGATGAACAGCATCTTCAGTATTGACTGCAGTATCAAACGATCTGTATTCTTTACTGTCTCCTTTAACATGACCTAGAATAGTATTGTTAATTTCAAAGGCAGAAATGTTCCGGGGTGTAACGATGGCTCTTTCGCATAGCCAGGAGTATGGTTTCTCTAAAAGGTCATCAATATTCGGATAAACTGAAGAAATAAGAGTATCAATAGTTTGCACAATCTTAACTAGTTTTGAATCGACAGATATACAGTCATTTACATTGGACATTGTTCCATTTCCAACACTGAGTAATTGTGATGGAAATTGCGCATTTCCACCTCCGAGATGAACTCTCATATTTGTTTTTAATGAAGGTTTCATTCGTTCGAACATAAGCCATACGCCTGGCATTGGATGTTTTCCGAGATAAATTAGATTTCGGCATTGTACACAAAATATATTTATCTTCTATACAAATAAATTAAGAATCAATAGTAAGTAAATAATAAGAATAATTAAGAATTACAAATAAGAAGCAATATTAAAATTTACTAATAAAACCCTAAAGACAATGTGTGGTGATCTCAATGGTAGACACAATTGTCTAACATAAACTCAAAGGCACCAAGTTTTAAAAAATTTGACATTTTAGTAGCTGTGAATTATTCACCAGTAGCATGAACGGCGCAACGGCCGATCGCAACTTTGTAAAGTTTTAAGTGACACAACAATTGATAGACAAATTTTTTTGATAAATCAAACAAATAATTTAACGAAAAATGGAACTCGTTAATTCAATACTTAGAATCCAACGAAAGCTTAACGTTTACGAAAAATAAATTTTTATCGTAAAACTCAGGTGACTCGAACGACCGAGCTCGGCTGATACATATGCACTAAGTAGCGATAAATTTGTCGCGTGCAGCGCCAGACCGTCATCCACCGATCGGCCAGCGCCTGAACTACCGTGCATCCTGTAAGTGTAAAAACTTTTTTTTTATTTTTTTATTATTCTTGATTTTGTGCTCTCTTTTTCCTGGCACTTCCTACCGTTTATCCCTGGAGACTTTAACGGTGTTCACCTACCACCTATGTGTAGGTGCTTTATCCCTCCCTTAAAAACCCCACCATCTCGCATTCGCCCGGGGTTATGCCCGTGGACGAGGGAAACCTGTGAAGCAGGGAAAACCTCATCCGAGATGGCCGGTATATTCGAAACATTCTTTTTGGATGTCAAAGAAACCGAATGTTTCACACCTCCCGTTCACGTTGTGAAGTGTGAAAAAACACCTAACCCGCCACGAAAGCCAAGCGACCGAGAGCGTCACCCATCCAAGTGCCAACCGCACTCAGTGCTGCTTAACTTCCGTGACCGGCCGAGGTGCGTCTCCGCCACTCCGCCACCGTGTCGGTACTAAAACTTTTATTTTTTTAACAATGAAGCAAAACGATTTTTTATATAAAATATAGCCTATGACACTTCATAGTACATAAAGAAACTACAGTTAAAATTTGGTTACAATCGATTGTGTACTTTTTGAGATTTTTACGCACATACAAACAAACGCTTCCTTTTTATATAATAGTAAGTAAATAAAATTTTATATTAAACAGATATAATACTTATTTGAAGTAATAAACAAACAAGTTCTAAGCATATATTTTTTTTTAAATTATGAGTTTGATGGTTTAAGTTTGGTCTTCTGATTTACTTCATTTTATTTAATATAAAATTCAAAATTTTTATGTGTAAAACAGGTATTCATACTTACGTCAATAACATTAATTGTAAATGCGTGATACTCTACATTATTTTAACAAATGAAATAATATAATCAAACATAATAATAATTAATAAATGATAAATAAGTATATATAAAATTAATAAAATTCAGTGAGAATTATAAAAATATACATTATATTTTGCGAAATACAATTCATATTATTATTTTATAAAAATATATAATATATTATGTTATTATAATATACCTGTGATATTTATATATGTGTTATATATATATATGGGTGGTTCTCTGTGACATCGAAGATGAAAAAAATAAATATTGCTATAACTGTGGGAATATGTTTTAGAGGTATCCAGTAGTTCTTCTGAATTTTTTCAGATTTTTTCTGGGCCATTATTTTAAGTTACAGAGAGTCAAAGTTGACATTTTAGCTCTTTTTTGAATTATATGCCCATTTTCATGAATTTTTAGCTCCCAGGGGATGCATTTTTCACTAAAAACATAAGTATGACGTTTCTTGTAAAATTTTCCGAACTTTTCATTAAAAATACTTTAAAAGACATAAATGTATGCTGTCACACTCTTGTAAGCCATTTAAACCTTAAATAGTGAAAATCAGCAATTCTGCTCCGGACTCTGGTAACCTAATACTGTCTAAAAGATGTCTTTTTATAGTCAGAAACTGCCTAAAAATTTCCAGAGTGGGTCTAAATCATTAAGATCACTTATGGTCAAAATCTCCGGGAAAAGTGCCCGAAATATTAATAGAAATGTATATTTGTTGCCTTATAACGATGAATCTATTAGCATGATCATTGCAAAAAAATTTGTGCACTTACCTTGGAGTGGTAGAATAGTATCTCCACTTGTTTCAGTACCTATCTAATCCCTTGAAAGCTGATAAAAATACAAATATTATACAATTATAAAAAATTAATTTTTAAACAATTATAATACTGGATTTTCAATTTTACAACCCTTACAAGAATTATAATACTAATCTGAAGGATTACTATAAATATATAAACATTATATGTATTTCAAAATTATGTTTTTTCAAGAATAGATAATATATGTATTTTTTCCGTGTGCAAAAAAAGTTGTGAATATAACTTGAAACAATGTGTATTAGTTTACTCATTCCTGATAAAAATGATAAAATTTTTAAATATGTACTCAATAATAATAACGAATCTAAAATTCAATATAATAATATATAAACATCATTATTACAATAACTGAATATACGTATTTAATACAAAAGATATATAAATAAATCGCATATATAATTATAATGAATAATATGATAACGTGACAGTGACAAGTTTGTGAAATCTAAACAATGTATTGCTGAATAATAATAATAATAATGTTGATACTTTTACAGTAATCCTTCAGATTAGTATTATAATTCTTGTAAGGGATGTAAAACTAAAAATCCAGCATTATAAATGTTTAAAAAATTAATTTTTTATAATTGTATAATATTTGTATTTTTATCAGCTTTCAAGGGATTAGATAGGTACTGAAACAAGTGGAGATACTTTTCTACCACTCCAAGTTAAGTGCACAAATTTTTTTGCAATGATCATGCTAATAGATTCATCGTTATAAGGCAACAAATATACATTTCTATTAATATTTCGGGCACTTTTCCCGGAGATTTTGACCATAAGTGATCTTAATGATTTAGACCCACTCTGGAAATTTTTAGGCAGTTTCTGACTATAAAAAGACATCTTTTAGACAGTATTAGGTTACCAGAGTCCGGAGCAGAATTGCTGATTTTCACTATTTAAGGTTTAAATGGCTTACAAGAGTGTGACAGCATACATTTATGTCTTTAAAAGTATTTTTAATGAAAAGTTCGGAAAATTTTACAAAAAAAGTCATACTTAAGTTTTTAGTGAAAAATGCATCCTCTGGGAGCTAAAAATTCATGAAAATGGGCATATAATGCAAAAAAGAGCTAAAATGTCAACTTTGACTCTCTGTAACTTAAAATAATGGCCCAGAAAAAATCTGAAAAAATTCAGGATAACTACTGGATACCTCTAAAACATATTCCCACAGTTATAGCAATATTTATTTTTTTCATCTTCGATGTCACAGAGAACCACCCATATATATATATATATGTACATACATACGTAATGTATAGATTAAATACATAGCAGACTATATGATATAATAAACTTTCGATAATTCTCTTCCTCTAGTTTAGTATTATTTGTAATAATATTTCTATACTTAAAATGTTCTATTAGTAATAATTACTTATATAATTTATTCCTAATTGATTAATTCATTTATATATTAATATATGGGCTATTTCACGTCAAGTGGTACGATGAAAATTTTAAATCACTCCAAATTTTGTGAACAGACTGGAAATATCTTCCAGAAGATAGAAAAAAAATTTTAGGTGTTAAAAATAATTTGCCTAAGAGTTATTCCACCATGAAAAATGGCAATTTTTCAATTTTTTAGAGAAATTACTATTTTCAAAGCCATTTATCTCAAATCTATTAATTTTTTTGAAAAAACATTAGAAACAACTTTTGTTCAAAATAATCTTTAGAACTTATCTACCTGGGTTACAATGTAAGTTATACGCCATAAACCTCATAAAATCACGAATTTTCATGTATTTTAGGGCATAACTTGCACCAGCGGTCTTGGCCAATAATCTAACTACCGCCATTCGAAAGCTCTCAAAAAATGTGATCTTTTGCGCGGTGTTAGATCAAAATCGATTGTGGCGTGGTCGCCTTTTTATGATATTCAATATTTCCGGGCGTTCTATCTCTTCGAGATTTTAAAATTAAGAATTGTAACCCAAGTAGATAAGTTCTAAAGATTATTTTGAACAAAAGTTGTTTATAATGTATTTTCAAAAAAATCAATAGATTTTGAGACAAATGGCTTTGAAAATAATAATTTCTCTAAAAAATTGAAAAATTTCCATTTTTCATGGTGGAATAACTCTTAGGCAAAATATTTTTAACACCTCAAATTTTTTTTCTATCTTCTGGAAGATCTTTCCAGTCTTTTCACAAAATTTGGAGTGATTTAAAATTTTCATCGTACCACTTGACGTGAAATAGCCCATATATATATGCATTATAAAAGTAAATATATATTAAATTTATCTAATGTATTAGACTTTTAAATATATTGATAAAAATTGATAAACGCTTCTAGGATGGACTTTAAAATTATTTCTAATTTATTTATTATCTATTCTTTTTTGTAAATAAAAAAAATTTTTTGTTCGATAATTAGGATATTAATTATATTATTGCGAGCTTAAAACATTCTTTCTTAATGAGCTTGTAGTCTATTTTGATGATTATCTAGTAGCTTGCAACTCGGAGCGCATGCATATGCAGGTTTTGGGAACCTTCGTGGACCAGTCGGTTGTTCGGGTCAATGTTCTGTTCACGTGGTGAGTAGTGCATTTATCGTATGCTATTATTTAGTTTAATTGTGTGTTTTAATTAGTAATATAATTTTGCTTGAGTTTGCGCACGTGGATATATATGGGGTATTCCACGTGAAGTGGTCTGATCAAAATTTTAAAATGCACCAAATTTTGAGTACACATTGCAAATGTTTTTTAGAATACAGAAAAAAAATTTTAGGTACTGGAATTTATTAGCTCAAAAGTTATTCTAACCTCAAAAAGTGAACTTTTTCCAGTTTTTTTCAACACCAGCTGGGTTCATCGCTATTTAACTCAAAATCTATCAACTTTTACTATACAACATTATATGTAACATTCGTTGCTAATTATGTGTAGAATTTATCCTTCTGGGTTAGAATTTCTAATGTGAAGGTGAATGTTACATAAACTACATGTCAATATTCAACTTAAAAAAAGTGTAAGTTCGCCACCATTGATTTTTTGATCCACAAGTCTAAAAGAAAGCTTGGAGCAATACCTTTCAAATGGTCTGTAGCATTTTTATGGCCTTCAATTCTGTAAAAAGTTATGATAATTTAAAGAAACACCAAATTTTTTTAAAAATTTAAATGGGAAATACCATGTTAATTTTTGTAAATTTTGTGTCTTTCTTTAAATTATCATAACTTTTTACAGAATTGAAGGCCATAAAAAAGCTACAGACCATTTGAAAGTTATTGCTCCAAGCTTTCTTTTAGACTTTTGGATAAAAAAATCTATGGTGGCGAACTTACACTTTTTTTAAGTTGAATATTGACATGTAGTTTATGTAACATAGACCTTGAAATTAGAAATTCTAACCCAGAAGGATAAATTCTACACATAATTAGCAGCGAATGTTACATATAATGTTGTATAGTAAAAGTTGATAGATTTTGAGTTAAATAGCGATGAACCCAGCTGGTGTTGAAAAAAACTGAAAAAAGTTCACTTTTTGAGGTTAGAATAACTTTTGAGCTAATAAATTCCAGTACCTAAAAATTTTTTTCTGTATTCTAAAAAACATTTGCAATGTGTATTCAAAATTTGGTGCATTTTAAAATTTTGATCTGACCACTTCACGTGGAATACTCCATATATATATATATACCTTTATATACGTGTTATTATATGATATAGGCATGGGTATGAGTGTATGTGTGAGCTACTGAATTAGCATTGATACTGCGTATGCCTCCCTTTTATTTTACCTTTCTGAAATTGTTATTTTACGTAATTTCGTATAATGGAGTATATAGCCCTCTTCATTTATTTATGGTTGTTATTATATTAAAAGTCGAAAATGTTAATTGCTATAACTTTTGATCTATGGCCTCAATTGTTCGCGGGGAGGTGTCATATTACTCATACAGTGAGGAATTTTCATTTTTTGAGTAAAATTTGTTATTACTATTTGCTTTCATCTTTTTGGATTTTTTGTGTGTGGATTTGGTTTGGCACGTGCCCGAGATGTTAATTTTGCTATTATAACAATTTATTTTACAGTGGTTGCAAATTATACGTATTTTTAGAAAATATTTTCGAATTCGTGGAACCAGAGTATTTGTAACGATAACCGTTTTTACGATTTATTTGTTAATGAGGTTTAATTTATTTATAAATTTTTTATTGCAAGAATCACCTGCTATTCTGATTTTAGATTGTTTACTGTATAAATTATTAATCAGTTGTGAATGCCTATGGCGCGTCCGTTAGCCGCGTTAAGAGGACCGCGCTACAGTTCGTTAACCGCCGAATTCTCGTTCCTAGATTAGTATTCAATTAGTTTTACTAGTTACTTATTATTAATTAATACGATTTACGTTTTATGTATATGTAATTATAAAATAGTATAATTGTGGTTTATGATAATAGTCGTGTGGTTATAATTGTTGCAATGTGTGGCATGATACTTTTTAAGTGCTGAATAAAAAATGAAGCGGGCGTCGGGTCTTGAACCCGAGCCCCTTCGGATCCGAAGGCGTTCACGCTAACCACTGCGCTACGCCCGCACTGGTCGTAGCGCCTGCTTATTGCTCTCATATGCTACCGATACCGCGCCGCTTCGCGGTGTCGGTAATGCTGGCATCTATATGACAAGTGGATTAAATCCACCTTGTCACAATCCCCCCCACCAAACCGTCGAGTGTCTGTAAGACATCGAGACGTATTATAGGCTGGGGAGGAGGCTTTGCTTCTGCTCTTTGCTCACTAGAACAATTCCCTCAAATTATTCTAGGAGCGCTGCTGCTAGGGAAGGCTGCTTAGGAAGGGATTAGGGACTATTTACACTATGTACAAGGTTTTTTAAGCAGGTGGGTTTTTTACGTTGGGCGCCATTGTGGCATGAGACTTTTTAAGTGCTGAATAAAAAATGAAGCAGGCGTCGGGTCTTGAACCCGAGCCCCTTCGGATCCGAAGGCGTTCACGCTAACCACTGCGCTACGCCCGCACTGGTCGTAGCGCCTGCTTATTGCTCTCATATGCTACCGATACCGCGCCGCTTCGCGGTGTCGGTAATGCTGGCATCTATATGACAAGTGGATTAAATCCACCTTGTCACAAATGATTTGGTAATATGTAATATTGAAAAAGGAAAAGGTGAATAAAAAATGCACGCTTTGAGTGCGTCCGTTAGCCGCAATGATATGTCTGTGTTACGGATTCCCATTATAATATAACAGGGTTAGAGCAATTTTTAATTTATCATTTTGGATTTTTGTTATCTCGAGTGTAAAGATTTTTGTGTTTTTGGTTGTCTGTTAGGATCCTTATGTAATTTTTGTGAATGCTATAGTTTCGTTTAGTTGCTGTAGTTTGGAAGATATATTCCTGTATTATTTATGTTTAATTTGCATGTTCTACATTGTGCTTACTTTAATCTATTTATTTATTTATTTTTTTTTTTTTTCCTGATGTTCTTCCGGTAGCGGCGGCTGTGGACATTAGGCAGTCCTTTGACGCCCTAGTCCACGACAAACGAGTGGAGTTCTCATTAGTCGAGTTGCGAACCACTAGCGTCGACGGACTACTTATAAATGATAAGGCTCTGCCATCGTGGCGAGGTGGCCATACGAGTATTGCCCATACGTTAATGGTAAGTGTGGGCGTTATTTGGTTTATAGTTCACGACCTATTAAGTGTGTTTTATTTGATTGGGTTTCCTTTCTTTTCTAGATATCAGGACCTCGGGGCATTCCGGTGAGCCTGGACGCTGCCGAAAGGGCTCTCACCGATGCGATTGCGCGTGTGAGTGCTGCGGGACAGGTTCGGGCTTACGGGATGAACTTTGAGGAGATGCCCGGCTGCAGGCGTTCGTACCTTAAAGATGTCCCGCATCATATTCATTGGCGGCGTAACCGCCATATAGAATCCTCGGTCGGTATTAACGTGACGACGTTCTATTTGGCTGGGCACGAGTCCTTTTCAGAAATTCATCCGGAGGACGGGTTCCTGGACTCCTGTAACTTGTTGCACTGGGGTTTAGAGGGTGTATGTAAATTATGGTTATTTGTGCACCCGGACTACTGTTGAGATATATGCAAAGCTCTCGCCAATGCCGTTCATGAAATGCGGGCGGCTGGAGATGCTACTGACGACTGGTTGTATGGGTGTTCTACGCCTCACCATTATAAGAACTTAATACTGACGCTCGAATTTCTACGCTTGCATAATATACGCTTTGAGATCGTGGTCCAACGACCCGGTATCTTAGTGTATGTGCGAGATTTTGTTTATCACCAAGTGATTAATTTGGGAGTCACTCTCAGTGAGGCTGCAAACGTCGGTGGAACCTGTTGGAATAGTTCGGCGCACAAATTCGTTACGTGCCTGTGTCCCGGGGGGGGGGGGGTGCCATTTCTTGGATTCCTAGGGACACTGACGCGTATGAAGTTGTGACGTCGCGGCGCTCTCGGCTGTACGAGTGTCCGGAGGAGGATTGCCACCACGTATCGGCGACGAAGGCAGCGGTGCTTTACCATGCGGCACGACACCGGTGCCCTAGTACTGACGCTTTGGTCTGCGCATTTTGCGACAAACCCTATAAGGTGCCGAAGGCTCTCGTGCGTCATGTGCGTGAGTATCATAGTACGCTTCGACTCTGTGACCATTGTGGCCGCGGGTTCGGGCCGGAGGCCCTCAAACGCCATCAGCGCATCTGTGTAGGAGCTCTTTCCAGTAATTCGTGATGTGTTGATTTTTCATTAAGATTTTGATACTACTCGCCGTTTATGTATTTGTCTTGTTGTTATCTAAATTTAATTGTTATTTTTGTCGTTATTAAAATATTTATATTTACCTTGTACTTATTCTTATTATTATTATTCTCCTTCCCTCCTTCACCTCCCGGTATTATTTTTGTAATTCGTGTTCTTCGCCTTGATGCTCTAATATAACGTCGAATGCTCTTTTTATTTTGTTCATATGCACGGTTTTTATGACAGATCCGTTTTGTATCGTAACTTTTCGCGTTTTATAGTTTATCTTTATAATCTCGTAAGGACCCTCGTATTCTATATAGAATTTGCCTATTGGGCGGTCTTTTACAAGTCGTATTTCTCCTTCTCTAAAGTGCTGTACATTCAGTTTTTTATCATAGTAATATTTTGACCTATATTTTACTTATATCAAATTCATTGCAGCCATTGTTTGTAATTGAGTCAAGTTGGTAGTGAGATCGGCTGCGTAGTCACTGTAGGTTGGGAAGGTTTCCTTTGGTGGGAAGCTGGATGGTGTACGCTGTTTTTGAATAATAATTCGTGCGGTGAATAGCCGGTTGCTACGTGTTCGGTGTAATTATAAGCATGTTGGCATAATGCTGTCAATTTTTCCCAATCGTTGACGTTGTTTATATATTTACGTAAATATTCGGTTAGCGTATGATGCATCCGTTCGATTCCGCCTTGTGATTGAGGATGATACGCTGTCGTGCGATATTTACTTATACCAAAAATCTTTGTAAAGTGTTCTAATAGTCTATTTTGGAAATGGCTACCCTGGTCAGTTATTATGGCTGCTGGGGTGCCGTAATAGCAAATTATCCGTTCTGTTAACTTCTGGCTACTTCTTTTGCTGTTGCGGTTTTTACGGGTATTAGTATTGTGTATTTTGTCAACAAGTCTTGTGCGGATAATATGTATCGATAACCATTTTTTCCGGGTGGCAACGGTCCGTAAAAATCCAATGATAACTGCGCGAATGAAAATGATGGTGTATTGCTTATAACCATTGGGAGTTTGGTTTTCTGTCGTATGAGCTTGTTACCCTGACATTCGGCGCATCTTAAGACAAATTGGCGTACGTCAGGACGCAAATTTCGCCAATAGTAATCGTTTGCTAATTTCGCGTAGGTTTTGTTTATTCCGCGATGCCCTCCGAGGGCTGCTTCATGATATTCTCTGATTACTGTGTACCTTTGCTCGGTTGGAGGTACTGGTAGATTATTTGTGTACAGTACCCCTATTAGTGGTAGTCCTTTAAATATAGTATTAAACTGTTCTACAAAATAATCCTATTCGCCAGCGTTCAATATGGTGAGGTCTTTTATAATTGCTATAGATTTTATGAATTTGGCTATTACTACGTTCTTAAGGGTTTTTATGCATTTCTTTATGTCGGCTCGTAGAGGCTTGCTGTCTTCATGGTATTTTATGTAAATGCATAGTATTGTGGTGTCTTTGATTCCGTATGTATGAATTTCTCCTACGTCAAATGTTTTTCCAGCTAATTGGTCCACGTCTATGTATGCTCTCTCTATTAATGCTTCTTGTATTTCTGAGTCTAGGGATCCGTCAACTGTTGCTAGGTATGCTAGATTTTTCTTGAACTTGAAGAGGTGGCGGTTTATAACGCTGATTGTGACGAACGGTGGAGGTTCTTTCTCTTCGGAAATAGACCATGGGGGTTTTTCCCCTGGAGGCCTGGCGTTGATAGTAAGGTAGTTCATAAGTGTGTCGCTGAGGAGTAAATGCTGAGTGTTGACGTCCGACGGTTGATTACCGTTATTAGAATGATGTTGATTCGTCTCGCTGCTGTCTGCTAATGCCTCAATTGCCGATTCCTCGGAGTCGTCATCGCTGTTTTCCGATTCGGATTCTTCGCTATCTGTTTCGTCTGTATCCGAATTGTAGTCGGTTCTTGTTGATCTCTTCATAGGGTGAGAAATGGTTGTCGGAGAGGTGTAGATGTATAAATTGTACCGATGGGACCGTTTTGAAATGACAGTAGATGATTTTGTTGGGTATTTGGAAGTGTACACATACGTTTAAGTTGAATTCGCGTGTAAAGATGTAAATGCAATCCAGTGTTCCGTATTCATTTTGAGATGACGAAATACGCGTTGTTTCTACCGGTGATCCGCAATCCCGAAGTGCTTCGGAGTTTACTAGTTTACTTCTTGATTCGAGAGGGCCTAGTGTTAGGTTTGCCGCTCTTATTAATGAGTTGAATAGACAATTGCCGGGGGGCTCGATTGCTACGTCCTTGCAAGGTTGCAATTTAATGGAAGGTGTAGCGCATTTGTTATTTTCTGTGTATAGGTGTGAGCCGACATAGTTCTCCATTTGTTCTTGTTCTATTATATTTGGCACTAGCGCGATTTTGGTTGTGCTATTGTTAGTTTCGGGTTCTGGATGCTGCGAGTGATCCTTGGGTGGGTGGTCTTTGTGCTCATTAGTTGTGTCTGGAACGTTAGTAATTTGCGGTGCTAATTTCGATGTGCTTTTCGCTTCTCTTGATTCTATCGAGCCATCCTTGGTGGATGTGATGGGTCTGAATGGGATCCCTGACGGTCCTACAGGGGTGATGGGTAGTTGGGGACTCGGTACTATATGATAGTAATTTTTTGGTATTTGGTTACCTATTATCTCTTCGACTTTGAGTTCGGGTTTAGCATCGTCCTTATTTATTTCGTGTATGATTATTTGAATACCTTTTCGGCCTTCGCTCTCATTACTTTTTACTTCTGCTATAAACTTTGAGTGTATCTCGGTTATCAGTTGAGATAGCGTTTTGCGGGCGTTAGGCATTGCCGGCTCATGAGTTCTGTTGGACTCATTTATGTTTAGATACTGTATTGGGTTTGGTTTTTCCATCCTAGTTGACTGCCGAGACTGTGTAATAATTGGTAGCACGTTAATGGGTTCCATGTAGTCTGTGACAGATGGTTCCTCTTTGTTAACCGGTGATGATGATGGCGTTTGCGATTTTGTGATTTTCTGTGTTACGTTCGTTTGGGGTATGCTTGTGACTTTCCTCTTCTGGGATGTTGTTTACTTTTACGTTGTGCTTCCCTTGGCAGAGTATCGGCTCCTCCGAATCGTAATTTGAATGAGATTCCTTCTCGGCTTGGCGCTCTGCTGCTAGTGAACGGGCGAGGACCGATTCGATTGTTGCACGTTCCCGTAAACCTAGACGGTATGTGCCGTTGGCTTTTGATTTCAGGTTGACGTTGGTTAAAACGCAGTCGAATAGACATCTATCTTCGTAGTCTATTCTGTAAGTATTGGTTTTGCGCGGTAGTTGGGTGAGCCATTGTATACAGAATGCGCTGTCGCCGGGGCGAGCGGTCTCTAGGGCTATGCACAAGTAGAATTCTTCGTCTGAATTTCTTACTGCTAGGATTTCTCCTTTTCGGTACGCGATTGAATCGTCATACATTTGTTTGATGTATTTGCTTTCATTATCGGAGCTGTCGGTTCCTGATCTCGGGCGTTTAGTATTTCTCGTGCGCAGTTCTATTTTTAAGACTCTTGCTTGCTGGTGTTGGTCGATGTGAGTAATATTTACGTTCTCTTGTTTTTCGGCGAGTTCGTATAATTGAGCTCGAGGTAGTTCTGGGTTTATATCACCTTCCTTTATGAATGGATTGCGTAAAAGTGCATCTGCAGTGTTGTTTTGTTCTCCTGGTCTGTATATTACGTCAAACCTGTATCCTTCTAATGCTGCCTTGAGTCGATTAAATCTTAAATCTGGCTTTTTTGTTGTATGGTAGTGTTTCAGTGGTTCATGATCTGTTATTAACGTGAATGTCTTGTTAAATAGGTAGTGCGAGAATTGGTCTTTGGCGAATACTACGGCTAACAATTCTTTATCGTACGTGAAGTAACGTAATTCGCTGCTGTGTAAGCATCTGGAAGCATAAGCGCAAGGTCGGTCTTTTCATATTTCTCCTTGACTCAGTATCGCTCCGATTGCGTAATCCGAGGCGTCCGTGATCACTATGAACGGTTGAGTAATGTCGGGAGCGGTTAAAATTGGGTCATTGCAAAGCGCTTCCTTTAGAGTATCGAATGCCGTTTTTTGTTCCTTTTCCCATCGGAATGGCTCGTCTTTTCGTACTAATTTCGATAGTGGTTGTGCTATTTTTGCGAAATTTTTCACGAACCGTCTGTAATATCCTACATATCCTAGGAACTGTTTTACCTTCTTTGGGTTAGTAGGTGCCGGATAATTGCGAACGGCTGTTAATTTCTTGGGATCTGTTCGTATAGTACCGCTGCCCACGATGTGTCCTAACGCGCTTGCTTCGCTTTTCAGGAATTGCCATCTTTGGGTTCTATCGTTAGATTCGCGTCTACGATTCTCCTTAGCACTCTTCGTAGTCGTTTCCCATGTTCTTCCAGTGTTTGCACATTATCATCAGGTCGTCTAGGTATATTTGAACTTCGCAGCCTTGAAGTCTTGCCATTGCGAGGGACATCGCTCTCGCGAACGTCGCTGATGCGTCTTGTAGTCCCATGGCCATTTTTTTATATTGTAAGTGCTGTTGGGCGTGATTTCCGAGTGGAGCGGAAAATGCGGTGTATTTTGCTGACTCAGGGTCCATTTTCACCTGACAATTTCCGTTTTTGAGGTCCGTAACCGTAATAAAATTAGCTGATGTCATGCTCTCTAGTATGTCGACGGTGAACGGCAGTGGGTGACAGCTCCCGATTGTTGCCTCGTTGAGTTGTCTAAAGTCTGTTACTAAGCGTCATTTCTTGTTTCCTGCTGCGTCAGGTTTCTTGCGGACTATCCACATCGGCGACGAATAATCTGCTGTGAATGTTTCGACTATATCTTGATCAATGAGCTGCTGTACTTCTTTCTCCATCTGTTCTCTTAATGCTGGCGGGTATCTGTACCTTTTGGTTTTTATTGGCCTTTCTGAGGCCAGTTTTATTTTGTGTGTCAGGAGATGAGTGGCGGGGAGGGGTTCCCCCTCGAGTGCGAATTCGCTTACAATTTCCTTTATGTGCTTCACTTCTTCTTTATTAGCTTCGTCTAAATCGGCTAATTTTAGGATGGCCTTGACGCGTTCGTCTCTTCGGGCGATGTCGCGCGTCAGCATTTCGTTAATGTCACGTACCTCGGTATGAGTTTCGGATTTTGATTCTATATTCATTAGTCGTCTGATGCTTGCGCCTTGTATTTCGCACTCACTGGCGTCGTTGTCCTCCTTTATGTTTGTAGTCGTCCAATGTCGAGCTACTTCGCATACGTGCAATTTCAGTATTGGGACTGGTATCCGTATTGTTTTATTTGTTGTGTTAATGCATTCGGCGTATACTTTTCCATCGTGATTTTCGGCTACGAAGTTTCCGAATACTATTCCTTCCTTTACATGGGTTAAGGGTACCCATCCAATTTTTGCTTTTGTGTTTAAGACTCGTGCACCTATTACTCTGGATGGTGTCGAGCGTTTTGCCAGTTTAAATTCTGGTTCGACGCATTGCTTCTATATGTTCGTTCTTCTACTTGCCCGGCTGGGTACCGATTCGAGTAATTTGATCTTGGATTCATGCGAGAGTTATTTGTAGTTTTCGGAAAACGTTGAGTAGGTGTCCTATCACGCGGGTAGCACCGATTATTGCTATTATAATCGTTGGTTTTTCTTTCTCGGCGATCGTATTTATACATACACATATCGTATACATTATTGTACTCGTAATTATCCTGACGCAGGTGTTGAGGTGAACGTTTGTGATATCGTTCTGGTCCCTCTTCAAATCTGTTCGTGGCAGAGTAATTATTGAAGAGTAAATTATTGGGTCTCTGACGATGGTCGAATTTATTTTCTTCTAGATTGGATGCTGTAATTCTGTTTGTTTGAATGTCTCTTCTTAATGTATTGCAGTCCGCAAGGAGATGGCCTGGGCGTTTGCAGTAGTCGCATTTTTTAGCTTCGAATTTCTTTTTCCTGCATTCCTCTTCTTCGTGAGTGCTTTCGCCGCAATAGATGCATGTCTTCTTTTGTAGTGCATCCGCGATCATTTTTAGTATAGTTGCTGATTCGAATTCAATGGTTGATTTTCGCGTAAGTTTGTACGCCGAGCTGCCTGGATGCTTTCAAAATCGGCCGCGATTCTAATTGCCTCGCTAAGCGATATTGGTAGTTCGCTGCGTACTTGATGATCGAGCGGGTATATTAGACCGAACATGAACTGCTGTAATGCTTGATAGTCGGCATCTCTTCTACGACTTGCGCAAACATATGGTTCTAAATTTGGTACTGATTCGTATATGGTTAACAATCGATTATAGAGTTTCTGTACTCTTAAGCCGAAGTCTACGGCAGTTTCTCCTGGGCGTTGGTTCACTAACTTAATCTGCGACATTACTTGGTCCGCGGCGCCTACGTTTGTCTACTGTGTGGTTAGGTCGGCGAGTAGTGATTCCACTGATTCGTAACTCGTTAACCGACACGTATACCCCTCCCCGGCTCTGCCAGTTAACTGGCTAGCGAGCGCAAGTAAAATGTAGCTTTCGTATTCTCAACCAACTAAAGCCAATCCACGTCTTACCGAACAACAAAATAAGTTTGAATTATCGGGGTCATCGTTGAATATTGGCATTAGGTTCATTGCTTGGGATACGCTCAATCGTCCGATATTAGCGTTAGGTATTTCTTTAGGCGCGTTTTCATGATTCGGAGCGTAAATGTATTGATTAAGGTGGTTCGGTGAGATCACGCGGTTTACTAATGAATTTTTCCGCGTTGGCGTCTCAACTAAAGGGGTCGAGTCTGCAATTCTGTTTGACTCGTGAACGATATTTTCTGCTGGGAGCGTGGGAGGTCTTTTAATTTCCTGAAATGTACATAAATGTTATGTACATAACTATACTTTTGTTTTCCTTTCTATATATATATATATATCAACAATAAGTCTATGTGTAGTAATATAATTCGATAAAATTCGATATTCTTTGACATACGTTTATTTTACGTACATACGCATACTGCTGAAACTTTAGGTTTTAAAACCTAAGAAAAAATAATTATCTAGAAAATTCAAAATAATGTTAAATTTTTCCTTGTGTCAAGGCGATCACATTAGATTAGTAAAAAATCATGTATACTTAATATTTTTACCGCGCGGAAGGTTTTTTTTACATAAAAAGTCACATTTCACTTACAAAATTTTATTATGCGAATTGTGGGGTATTTTGTTAATCACGCTTTTTGTAGAATATGCAATATCAATTTTTGGTTATCTAGATGTATCTAGACATAATATATGAAATTTTTATTTGAAATATACACTTTTTATTATAGCAAATTTTGTCAAAAAAATAGTGTTTACTATCCGCTTGTATGTAGTATTATTAGGATTAATTTATGGTCAATCTACAGTATTTGAACAGCATGCATAAGAATTAAAAAAATTTAGTATGAAATTTTTGGAATTGGATTTGCGTTTTTTGGATGCTTCCGCAGCTACCTGTGCCGCATTAAAGTATACGGGAGCGCGGAGTGCCCAACATACCCTGGAGTGGACGAAGACATCTAACACGTTCTCCCTCATTGCCCAAAGTTCCTGGAAGCACACCAACAATTCCAGGAGTATTGGAACGCCCATCTAACTCTCGAGGGCTTAGGGACGTGCCTGCTTACATCACAGAGTGGATGGGATGCCGTGGTTACGGCTGAATCTCGTCAAAAGAACTGAAGAGAAAAGAAGAAACGTCGGTAACAACATCAGCCTGACGTAATATGACTGCCCCATTTAAAGTATAGCCTCACGGCAGTTCCTGGGAGGGAGTCACAGTAGAATGGAGGAACGCTGCCTGTGTAATCTGGCAGTGGATTTTTAGTGGGTATTCCTGCGCTGTTCGGTGCAGCACGGGCGAGTCCCACACGTCGTGCGTAAATGCATTTTTTGCCCCTCCACCCAATACTTCAAAAATAAATACGCGGGAGGAGGGGGCTTATAAAACTAACGATAAGATTTATTAAAAACATCAAGTAATTTACAACCGGATTTGGGCGCCAGTCGCTTGTTAACGCGACGAATGATTAAATAATAAAACGCAATCGTTCAGGGTAGCGCAGGGGGAAGAGGGGAAACGCGGGAGAGAGAGTCAAAAGCACTAAGATGGCGGGAGGAAATACACACACACGCGGGCGGACCCGGAATTCGGGACTGAGAAAAGGAGGAAGTGCACCATACGCACTCACCTTTTTTAACTGCAACCAACACGTAATCTCTCTGCACCCTTTGTCACTCTCGGGTTTCACACCTCAGATATAATTGCGGTTCGTATTCGAAAAAGGCTACTTTTGACTGTAGTTCGTGGAGTTCTGTTTTCTGTCGGAACTCGGCTCGTCTCGTCCGTGCATGCATGCGCCCTGCGCTGATATCGGTACGAGGCAAAAGTTCGTCCGTGCGATCGGCCGTCTGTGTGCGAATGCATCTCCCCTCGAGCTGTCAAGAAGACGACGCAATCGACTGCTGACGACGTAGTGGATCTCTTCCGACGCTGGCCTGCCGTGGAATTGACGTGGAGCTCTCAGGGAATATTTATAGGTAAGTCGTTAAGCCGTATGAGCTAGCTATTATTTGTTTGCCTTATTTATAGTTGAGAAAGTTAGTGTTCCCCTAACTTCTTAACTCCTGTTGACAACTTATTATTTTCCCTATTTACTGTCATAGTCTCTAGTCCCTGGTTATCTTTTTCCCTAGTAGTGTGTTTATTCTTATTTATAAATATTTTAACTCTATACGAGGTCTCAGTGGGTGACGGGTTTTCCCAGGATACGTGCTGCTACTTCTGAGGTCTGGCACCTGACGCATCTCCCAGAGGATATCCAGCCATCGAAGCACCTGCCCATCGAAAAAGAACCTGTGGTATCCTGCTTAATTCCCTCCTGAGCTCCTGGAGGAGTGCTGATGGTGTTCGACCTGGTCAACGAGGTCAATACTCTGACTACCTCTTCGTTAGAGTATCCTGGTGCTCGATTGTGGAAAACCGGGGAAGGGATGGGTTATTTAAAGTATTGTTGAGGCCTGCGATGGCTCGGTCGGTTCGATACCCGGCCCCGGCCGATGGATACAAGCACCACTGGGGAATGTATTTTTAACAAGTACTTTCTTCACCAAGACATCTTATGACCTCCGTCGCTGATTAGCACCAATTTGGGAGTATAAAAAGAGCGACGTTAAAATATAAAAAAAATAAAATAAAAATAAAGTATTATTAGGACAATCGTGGTATTTAGGGTGCTGGGTAGCCTACAGTAGGTATGTGTGTGTGCGGTATCCGGGTAGGTAGGTTTACCAAGGGGGGAAAGGCTACGCTAATGCCTTTCTAATATTTCATTATACCTTTCGTGACATGTGTTAAATCACGTTGTCACAATATATATATATATATATATATATATATATATATATATATATATATATATACACATATGCGATATTCCACGTGAAGCAGGCCGATCAAAATTTTAAAATGCACCAAATTTTGGTTACACATTGCAAATGTTTTTCAGAATACAGAAAACAATTTTTAGGTATTGGAATTTATTAGCTCCAAATTTATTCTAACCTCAAAAAATGAATTTTTTCAAATTTTTTTTAACACCAGCTGGGTTTACCGCTATTTAACTAAAAATCTATTAACTTTTACTATAGAACATTATATGTAACATTTGTTGCTAATTATGTCTAGAATTTATCCTTCTGGGTTAGAATTTCTAATGTCAAGGCGAATGTTACATAAACTACACGTCAATATTCAACTTGAAAAAAATGTAAGTACGCCACAATATCCAAAAGTCTAAAAGAAAACTTGGAGCAATACCTTTCAAATGGTCTGTAGCATTTTTATGGCCTTTAATTCTGTAAAAAGTTATGATATTTTAAAGACAAAAAATTAACAAAAATTAACATGGTAATTCCCATTTAAACTTTAAAAATAAATTCGTGTTTCTTTAAAATATCATAACTTTTCACAGAATTAAAGACCATAAAAACGCAATGTGTACTCAAAATTTGGTGCATTTTAAAATTTTGTTGGGACCACTTCACGTGGAATACCCCATATATATATATATATATATATATGGGCTATTTCACGTCAAGTGGTACGATGAAAATTTTAAATCGCTCCAAAATTTGAAAATAGGCTGGAAATATCTTCCAGAACATAGAAAAAAAATTTTAGGTGTTAAAAATAATTTGCCTGAGAGTTATTCCACCATAAAAAATGGGAATTTTTCAATTTTTTAGGAAAATTTCTATTTTCAAAGCCATTTATCTCAAAATCTATTGATTTTTTTGAATAAACATTACAAACAACTTTTGTTTAAAATAATCTTTAAAACTTATCTACCTGGGTTACAATTCCTCATTTTAAATACTTGAAGAGTTACAACGCCCGAAAATATCGAATATCAAAAAAAGGCGACCACGCCATAATCGATTTTGATCTAACACCGCTCAAAAGATCACATTTTTCGAGAGCTTTCGAATGGCTTGGGTTAGATTATTGGCCAAGACCGCTGTTGTAAGTTATGCCCTAAAATACATGAAAATTAGTGATTTTATGAGGTTTATGAGGTTTATGAGGTGTTAGATCAAAATCAATTGTGGCGTGGTCGCCTTTTTTTGATATTCAATATTTTCGGGCGTTATATCTCTTCGAGAATTTAAAATTAAGAAATGTAACCCAGGTAGATAAGTTTTAAAGATTATTTTAAACAAAAGTTGTTTGTAATGTTTATTCAAAAAAATCAATAGATTTTGAGATAAATGGCTTTAAAAATAGAAATTTTCCTAAAAAATTGAAAAATTTCCATTTTTTATGGTGGAATAACTCGTAGACAAATTATTTTTAATACCTAAAATTTTTTTTCTATCTTCTGGAAGATCTTTCCAGCCTATTTTCAAATTTTGGAGCGATTTAAAATTTTCATCGTACCACTTGACGTGAAATAGCCCATATATATATAAGTTTGCTCACGACCTCAAAATATCTATACGATTCTCTATTGCAGACATAGGTAAGGTGTTGACTTTGCGTAATTCTAATATTGTAGCTATCACGCAATAGGTCAGTCAATGCGTAATGCCCCGAATTTTTGTTCGGGGTACTCTGGTGCAACTGGTTGGTTCCTTAAAGAACCTAGGTGTCTTTCTTTCATCTGATCTCTCATGGAACCTCCAAGTGAAAAGAGTGTCTTCCAAATGAACAATCATGGAGTCTTAACCCTGCATTTTAACAAACATGGTGAAGAGTTACAAAACTCATTTATTGATCAATCTTTGTGAACCTACCAATGCTGAGTTCTGTAGATTTTATATTATTACGCCGTACACTTCGACGTACACTCTATTTTTAAACTAACATATTACGCTTATATTTTACTAGTAGAATACGTGCTTCGGGTTAGCTGTTATGATATAGCAGCGTCGGCACTTTTAGTAGGTTAGCGAATAGACTTTCTATTGTTTATTCGAATTTATTCAATTTTGATATTATTATATTTAAACATTTATAAAACGTTACAGAAAGCTTAGTTGTGTTAGGCTTACTGCAGCAGCCATATGCAGAACGAATTTAATGCTTAGTTTATTACGTACTTGCTACAATTGCCTAACAGCCCACCATAGGCGCTCATAAAAAATTAAATGCAATGGAATTTAGCATATTGTCCTAAAATTTTAAAATTGTTGATATATATATATTTTAAGGATAATTATATAAAAGTATCATAACTCAATCATAAGTTATAAATTGTAGCAGAATATAGCATTTTAAAATGCATTCTATACAGTTTAAAGAAGAATATATTAATATCTGCAAAATTAATAGTTAATAATAAATACTATTTATTGTAGTATTACCTGCTAATTTTAAAGTTGGTAACAAATCGATTAGAAAGCTGCATCATTGTATGGAATGGAAAGAATTTTATATCATCCACAGCAAATTATTAATAAACAGTTCAATAACAATTCTATATGACCAATAATATTCCTTCTGATCAAGTGTGTATGTCTATTCATACACATTACATTATCATTACCCTAAAAGAAGAAATGTAATTTATAATTAAGTTACAAGAACTGTAAAGAAAAATGTTATTACACCAGCCTACTTCAGTAAAGCGAGACTTTACATAGGCTTGGAAATGCGTAGTTTTTTAACATGCAATATTTTCTTCGAAAACTATCAATATTTTTGTATTACACTATTATATCTTAATCATAAATTAGTATACTGACATTACAGTATAATACTATACAATAAAAAGTTCCTATTTTTCGTCTCAGTGTGGAGAGTTGCAAGCTTGATCAAAGTATAATGCAACGTGTATATGTACACAGCAGATCAAGAATTTTCCCTTTGAACTGATTCTCATGATTTCTACGATTTATTACCGCGGTTGAAATTTATTAACGGACGAACAGATGTGAGAAAAAGGTGGTAGGAGAGAAATAAGATATTTAATTTTTCAGCCTGAAGAAAACCTTGAAAAATGCAATTTTCTTTTTTTCTTTAAGGTTATCTCGGCAACATATTGTAATAATAACTTGAAACTTTGTAAAATGATAGATAATTACATAACGGAGAACAACCAATTCCTGTTTTTGCGTAAATTTGTTTTTATTAATTCTTATAAGTAAATTAGTTGTTTGAGGGTTTAATAAATTACCTATCATTATTGAATGAATAGTATCAATCTTTCCATTTATTTCAAACCGTTTAGTAAATTCACTTGATACGGTTAACTTCAATTATATAGCTGTCATCATCCCTACAGGAACAATGACTTTGAATTAAATTTTGAATGATAGATCTCGCCAGCAACCCTGTAACTAAATGTTCACTGCAAAGAATTTTGGTCGTAACTTCAAATGTTTTTAACACGTAAGCTAAATTTTCTATAGTAGACCAATCCGTTTCAGAAAAAGTTTGTTGAATATTTGGCTTAGTAATGGTACGATCCCCCAAAACAGCATTAGTAGGAATTTTTTGATTTCTAAATCGCTCTAACATAGGATACGTTGATCCCCGCCGAGTTTTTACTGATTAAATCAATCGCTGACTTTAAATTTTCAACTGCATTTGTTTTTTTGCGCAAATATTCTGTTGCTAATTAGTGTTTAAAATTTCATACTACCTATGTTTATAACTTCTGCGAATAGAGTTTGACTGAGACCTGCAATAACACATAATTGTAAAATGTGTGCAACACTTCTACCAACTACTCCAATGGTATACCCTGGAACGTTCGTAACACCATTTGAAATATTTTTAGCATTATCATGCATAATGTTCTGTATTTGATCTTTTATGCCTCATTGAGATGCAATATCATGTAACTTCTCAGCTAAGTTTTATGCAGCGTGACTCCTTTTCATATATTTAGTAAAAAACGTTAATTGGTAAAAGTGTAAATTCCATAATATAACCTTTTCAGAAATATTGTAACCATTTTTACACTTTATAAAGTTGAAATGTACGATTTAATCTTTTGCAAAAGTGTAAATATCATAATTTAATTTTTGTAAAGTGTAAATTTCATAATTTAATCTTTTTAAAAATCTCGTAACCATTTTTACACTTTATAAAATTGAAAATATACGATTTAATCTTTTGCAAAAGTGTAAATACCATATTTTAATCTTTGTAAAGTGTAAATTTCATAATTTAATCTTTTTAAAAATCTCGTAACCATTTTTTACACTTTATAAAGTTGAAAATATACGATTTAATCTTTTGCAAAAGTGTAAATACCATAATTTAATCTTTGTAAAGTGTAAATTTCATAATTTAATCTTTTTAAAAATTTCGTAACCATTTTTTACACTTTATAAAGTTGAAAATGTACGATTTAATCATTTGCAAAAGTGTAAATACCATAATTTAATCTTTATTAAGTGTAAATTCGATAATTTTATCTTTATAAAGTGTAAAATCTTGTTTTTATTCTTTTGTAAAGATTAAATTGAACGTTTTAATCTTTTTGCTTCCAAATTTTACACTTTTAGACTTAGAGTGTAAGTAACATAACGATCATTCCTTTTTTTAATACTAATTTATGCGGTGGTAAACCATTTGGTATTAATGAATTTATAAAATCTATAGTTATTGTTTCATCCAATTTATTATTTTTATCATTAGTAATATTATCAATGCTTAAATATATCTTACCGTCACCTTCAATTCTTTCAATTATTTCGTTATTAATCGCTAAAACATCACTATTTATAGGTGAAAGAATTACTTTGTCTTTAAGAGTATGTAAATCATCAATATTTATTTTATTACCAAAAATATCATCTATCAAATTATTAAATGTAATAAATTCTGAAGGAATTTTTATAACGTTATTATCAATTTCAAATTTTGTAATATTGTTATAACAAAAAAAACGATTACTGTCAAGTGACTATTAATGGGAGAATATTTCCTTGTAGGTCAATATTTACTCCCACTCAAATTATAGACACAATTATGAAATGTATTAAACGTTTCAATTATGTACAAAGTTACTATCTCACTAAATTTGTTTTGCAATCAAGCCCTTTAAACTAATAGAAATATTTCATTGCTTTGAAAATTTATTATTATGTTCAAACTTTAAATCTATAGTAGAATATTTATATAGTTAGAATATTTCCTATTTTTTTTATTTTTTAACTATCTAAAGCTGTATGTATGTAATAAAATAATACGCGCTAATTGTTGATCAATAACCATTATCAAGAGATATTATATGATTATTGGGTTTTTCAGAATTTAAATCAATAGTCGTGTTATATAAATATATCCTTGATAACTATATAGAATTCATATATATATATATATATTTTAATTTATACGAACGACAATCACTTTTATCGAATCAAAATTGAGTTCTTTTTACATGTAAACACAATTTTATACTCTTTGCAAATAAGTGTTTGCAAGAGTTAAAATAAAATAAGATATATAAAAATCCCTTTCAAGCTGTATGGTTATTCTAAAGGATTCTAGAAATATTAATCTTATTTCCAAAATTCTGTTTGCTTTGCTTGAACAAGTCCTGTAGCTTATTCACTGGGAAGTTCCCTAAACACAAAAGCTCTTACTAAGTTGATCAATAAAACATTTTAGCCATGAATACATACAGAAATTACGAAACACGAACTTTCTACGCATATTATTTCTTCTTATAAATAAATAGTTTAATTAAAATATCATGTTTTTAACTAACTATGAATTTAAATTTATTCATAAAATACCTATAAATCTGAAGATAAAATAGTTTTCAATCTGCATAATTTAAATAAACGAAATATTTTAAAGTGACAATGATTTTAAAACCATTATAATAACTGTAATTTAAAGAGAATTTATCTTATTTATTATTTTTGATAAATATACAAGTAAAAATGTATTACAATATCGTAGTATTGAAACAGCTTACATATCATAAATTTCATTTATCCTTTATTTGTAGTAAACATAAAGACTATTATAATAATAGGAAGAATAACATTATTCCTTACTAAAAAGCTATTAGAATTTGTGAATGTAAGTTGTAAAATCATATGTACTTAAATTATACAAATCGATAAGCACATATAACATTAAACTTAAAAGATTATTCGCAATATAGATTTAGAATATAGTTTAACGACATATCGGGGATATTCATTATAAATAATATCATTTATATAATATTATTTGTATACATATATGTTATAAAATTTACATGATGCTGATGCTGATGATGATTTAATCCCTATTTGAATTGAATTAATCACTACAGCTTAGTCGTCAAAACACTATAGTTGCTATTATTATTGATATACCCATTATTATTCCCATTCTTTCCCTCCTCGCATTTTTCACCTATTAAAGTACATAATTGAAATAAAATTATACATTACAATACAAGAAGTTTAAAATATGTCTGAAATAGTAAAAATATTCATGCAATTAGTAACCGAAACGTTATCGACTAATAATTTAATTATAAAATGAATTCATATTCACCCATTATGCTATTATAAAAAATGGATTAAAATAGTGTAAAAAATGAAAATCTAGTTACACAATGCATTAATTGTAACCATCACGTAATTTTTTTTTACACGTAAACACAAGTTCTTAAAAACTTATAATTGTTGAACAAAAGTGTAATGAAAAGTTATATCTTGGTATCTCTTGGTCTAACTTGGAGACCAAAAAAGGGTGGGCTATTACACTAACGCTCGAAAACTTAGGATATGTACTTCATGCTTCCGACTCGATCGAAGCACGATATACGTATAGTGACGTATTTTGACGTTTTAAAGCTTTTGCAATGTGTTCGAGTGAGTGAGTTTTGAGTGTTGTTGTTTACTGTGTTGAAATGGAATGTATAGAGGGTAACTGTTCTAAACCGACAAATTTACCTTCGAAAGTTTTCTCAAAGGTGGGATTATATTTATCGTGATTTTATTTTTTATTAAGTACACATTTGTTCCTTTTTAATGTTTAATATTTACTGGCGTTAATGAATGATGAAGTTAAATTACAGTACTTATTTTATAAACAAATTGCTGAATATTCTTAATATTCTTATAAATATTTATGGCATTGTAAAAAATAATTTTTTATGTTAATAGCCGAGTATAAATTTGCAGCTGAAAACAATGAATCGTAACATTCTTACTTTTTAATCGTTTGCACAATAATTTATAGTTTTATATTGAAAACAGTGGAAGCTGAAGAAACAACTTTAATATTTCAAACTTTGTTAAGTATTGAATGTTTTGCAACATAATTTAAATTTACTTGGTTATTTATACAAATTTAGCATTTTAAAAGATTGCTAAAAATGTTAAAGTCAATAATTATACGATAGCATACTTTACATAAAAAAAAATTAAGTGTACATGCCTTTATGCTTAAATTTGCAAAAAATATTGTCACTTCCTGAAGACGATGTCCAGGTGGTCAGGGTAACCTCCAGGTTATCCTGACATCGTATACAGGGAAATCTACATGCCGTTCTGCATAAATGTGCAAAAAATATTGTCACTTCCTGGAGAGGATGTCCAGGTGGTCAGGATGACCTCGAGATCATCCGGACATCGTCTACAGGAAAGTCTACATGCTGTTCTGCATAAATTTGCAAAAAAGATTCTCACTTCCTGAAGACGATGTCCAGGTGGTCAGGGTAACCTTCAGGTTATCCTGACATTGTCTACAGGAAAGTCTACATGCTGTTCTGCATAAATTTGCAAAAATATTCTCACTTCCTGAAGACGATGTCCAAGTGGTCACGGTGACCCTATCCCTATCCCTCCACCCTCACCCTCACCCTGACCTCTTCACCATAACACACTTACCCTTATACACATGCATATATATAAAACAATAAAAAGACGCCCAATGGTGAATGTCGGACGTTTGCAAAAAAAATTTTCACTTCCTGGAGACGATGACCAGATGGTCAGGGTGACCCCATCCCTATCCCTTCACCCTCACCCTCACTCTGACCTCTTCACCATAACACACTTACCCTTATACACATGCATATATTTTTTTTTTATTCTTGATTTTGTGCACTCTTTTTCCTGGCACTTCCTGCCGTTTATCCCCCTGGGGACTTTAACGGTGTCCACCTACCACCTATGTGTGGGTGCTTTTATCCCTCCCTGAAAAACCCCACCATCTCGCATTCGCCCGGGGTTATGCCCGTGGATGAGGGAAACCTGTGAAGCAGGGAAAACCTCACCCGAGATGGCCGGTGTATTCGAAACATTCTTTTTGGGTGTCAAAGTTACATTCCGTAGGCCTTGACACCGAAACCGAATGTTTCACACCTTCCGCTCACGTTGTGAAGTGTGAAAAAACACCAAACCCGCCACGAAAGCCAAGCGACCGAGAGCGTCACCCATCCACTTGGGTACCGCACTCAATACTGCTTAACTTCCGTGACCGGCTGAGGTGCGTCTCCGCCACTCCGCCACCGCGTCGGTTTATACACATGCATATATATAAAACATAATAAAAAGACGCCCAATGGTGAATGTCGGACGCCGGACGCCGGATACTTTTGAGGAAAAATTTTAATTATAATAAGATATTTTTTTTATCATAATTTTTTTCTAGAACATAGTTTATCATAATATTATGTTTGTCATATTTTTTGTATAATTTATTTTAAATAATAAATATAAGATAATAAAATGTTTGTATATTTTATTTTATCACTATTTTATGTAAATTGGTATAATTATTTATCGTAATAATTGTATATGTTTTTGGCTAGTATAAATTTTAATATTATATAATAATCTTTTTTGTTATAAGATAAATTATTAATATTTATTATTTCTATTTTTAGTGAACTGGTGGGTTTTATCTGTACTGTTCAAGCATCGATAGAAGTAGGTAATTCAATAAAATACAATTTATTTCAATTTGGATTGAATAACGGTGACAGAAAAACAATTCAGTGTCTCATATGGGGATATGTTTCAGTATCTCATACCGTTGTTAGATTTGCATCGGTCTATCATTGTTATAAACAACGTATATTTCTATCTTTTATTTAAAATAATAATGAAATTTAAAAAAACTGTATAGTTAAAATAAAACAAATCTTAATAAAAATATAAATATACATGTGTATGTAATACAAGTTTAATATATTTTTGTAACACACATTTGATATATGATTTTTTTATCTAAATATACATTGTTCATATTAATGGTGCACATTGCAAAGATCTCGACTTCCTCTTGCTCTTGAGTCGCAAGGTTACTGCCCATTTGAAATTATTATTCAAGCTAACACTGTCATGAAATATTTGGGAATGTACGAACCAAATCCATCGCAGTCAATAGTAGAAGCCCCATCTACAATTGTTACATTTAAAAATATTAATCATGCAAGTGGAAAAATATGGAAGTTCAACATTTTGCAACAATCCTATTTCATCAAATAAAATAATAATAAATAAATAAGTAAAATGCGCGAAATGAGAAAAGTCACATATATTGACACTCTACGCCTATGTATGTTTCCCCTTATCGCAACGCGGGGTCTCCAAGTTCGTGCGCAACGACGAAAATCCGCACAAAGAGGAGACCGAGAACACGTGTATGAGTATTAATTATCTAATCTTTTTTCTATTATTATTAGAATATTAATAAATTAAACAGTTTAATTTTTAATATTGCATTGATGAAATCAAGATTAACACTCCTCGTTTAATGAATCAATAAATTGCTTCTTTTATCATAGTAATTATCAATGAAAAGTTACAAATTGATAAAATATCTTTAAAAATCTAGGTGCGCGTACCTAATATATGCGTCATTAGAATAAACCCTTCGCGCACTAGATTATCTCGTCTTTCATCTAATACAGCGAGATAATCTATTCAGGAGAGGAGTATCGAGACATTCTCATTTATTCATTCAAGCAGTTACGCCCGATCATTCAAAGAGACACTTTCGAACATTCATTCAAGGAGTTACGCACGAACCTTCAAGCAGTTAGCCGAGAATTAAGAAGCCTAAGGAAGTCATAAGTCAAGTTGCAGTAGTAAGTATGCTGCACGACAGAAACCTCTATTCCTAATCCTTTCCTTTTAGGAGCTGGGTAGCCCTAGCGGCGATAGGCCCCGAGTGGTCCCATGTTTTACATGGGACTGCGAAAAATTCTTTTTTTTTTTTTAAGCAGGTAAAAGAGTTTTGACTCTGACCCTTAAGAGTGCCCCATCCGTATGGATGACGCCGATGCCTGAGGCTAGGCTGGGTGAACCTTAAATGTTCTGCAACACCTGTTTTAGAAATCGGCATCTAGGAATCCGGAGTAGTTTATCTTCCGCGTCGCGAATTCCGTGATATCGTCGCGTATTAAATTTTTTTTATTTAAATAGTGAACATAAAAGATTGTTCGTTATGTTTCCGCGTCGCGAATTCGTTAACAGACTCAATCGATTAATTTTCTCTTTTCGAATTCTCATTTTTGTACTTAACTCGGGAATTCGCGTAATTACATTAAAAATGTTTTTCCCGCGAATGATAATTATATCTAACGCGAAATTCGTTCGTTATATATATGTAAAATTGATAATTCAAACTGTAACTTGAATGTTTTTTTTAATAAATTGGAAAAAGAGCCAAGGGCCAACAAACTTAATTTCTATTGTTTTTATTTTTGCATGCATTAATACACCCTCTCATATCCTACATATGCAAGTCCTTTGATAAATAAAATTTAAATATTTACATTTTTCAATAAAAAAAAATGCAACCGGAAGAACCCGCATCGGAGGAGAGAGACCAATTTCCAACGACGTTGAATATCCGCATGAGATATTAATTTTGTTTTATCATTCAATATTATTTAATTTCTTTATAATCATAAAGCTTATATTAAATGCATGAATTTTGTTATGATTTGATTTTATTTGATCTTATATTTTTCATTTTTCTTTATTACATTTTATTTTATTTAATTCTTTTGCTGCTTCAACTACAAGGCTGAATCGACGTCAATGGTTGCCATCGAGGGATACAGTATATAAAAATCAATTAACGATTTATATTATTATTTAATGTTTAAAAAATCTTGCACCCTCCCGAAATAATCCATAATAATCAACATTAAATGTTGCATAAAATGGTATAAGATTTAATCTATCTTTATTTTTGAATTGGTTATTTAAATCTCCTTACAATTAGCAAAAGTTAGTTGCAATTTTTATAAATTTATTAAAGAAAAGTAAATACACAAAAACAAAAAATTTTTAACTTTATGAGAACGTTACAGTATTTTTTTTAATACTATTAAAAATAAAATATGTCTAATAATCTAACAAATGAGTAAACTTACAATATGTTTTTATTAAATAAATGTAACTAGAATAGAGATGACAACATTATCTTTCTTCTATTTCTTAGCTTCTATCACATTTATAAGTCTAAAATATCTTTTATAGAAGTAAGTTTACATGTAATAAGTGATAAATGAAACAAATCATAGTATTCAAAAACTTATTTCCATAAGTCACCTTTCTAAAGGTTAATGTAAAATCTGATATTTATGCATATATTTGAGTTTTATAATTTTTGATACTACTTTAACATGTTTACGAATTTTTTAAATATAAATATTTATTATAAATTAATAAATAATTATAGAATCTTTTCTAAGATAAATTATTTATTATATACTTTTAATATAATAATTTGTTAAATTTTTCTTCACACTGTACAATAAATAATTTTACAATTTAGTTATAATAATTGAATAAATTAATTTTTTTATTGGATTCATTGAATAATTTATATTTTAAAATTATTTAACATATTTTAAATAAACAAGTAATTATTTTTTGTTTGTATCAGCTATTAGTTTTGGTGCCATTTTCTTCATGTCTATTAAATTATTCAAGAGTGTTTAGTAAATGATTACTACTGTATAACTAATTAATGTTTCAATATAATATAATTATATATTCGATTTTAAAATCTGAGTTTAATTTATTTTATGTTACTATAATTAACCATGCGCACTCTTACGTTTTTTAACAATCATTATTTGAAATATTACGCTGTCTTATTTACTTAAAACAACAATCTTTAATAATATATTTATTCATGATTTATTATACTCCGATTTTGTCAAGAAAATTCAAACATTACGTATTTCCCGCGCTGCCAAATCTAACCTACAATGTTTTAGACGCATGCGCAAAATGTAAACCATTCACATAGCCGCTTCACTTGGCTCCGCAACATCCGGCAATCACTTTTTTATATAAGGATAATTAATAAATCAATGCATTTACCAACATTCATAACTAGCAACAATTACCATTACCGAAATAATTTACATAACTGTTAACAATATTACCTTTACTAAACCTAAAAAATTAATTTAAAAAAAAGGGACATACTTAAAAACTAATTAGATAAATGTATTTGTATTATCTTCTGTATTTTTTTCTTGTAATAATTCTTAATTCTTACAATTACTAAAATAAATGGATGTAAATAATTTTTTTCACTACTACTACTATTTTAAATTTTTTTAAATCAATAAAATTGTTTATTAAGAAGACATTTTTATTGAGTCATTATCATACAACATTCAATTCTATCAATATACCTTTGAATATATATATATGTATTTAACATTTTCCATTTTTTGAGCAATGGGCAATTGAAAAGTGTTACAATATGATTCGCCCACGTATAGTTCGTACGCAAGAAGAACAAATAATATATCAAAATAATCTACGATAAAGAAGAACTGAAAATCAGAGACGTAGACGACAGGCTGCCCATAATGTTATTATTAATGAAACTATGAATAATGAGACACATGTTGAACAAAATCAATTAGAAAATTGCTGTCAAATGCTATTCCAGATTATTTAAGCCCAATGATTGCGTTATGTGTACATTGTGGAGCAAAACATATTGGAGAAAAAGTTTCAAACAAAGGATTATTTTTTCAAGATTGTTGTAGTCACGGAGCAGTTGTTTAGGAACGTACATCTACATTTCCGAAAGATATCCTTGATTTGTTTAGTAGATTCTATACAAACTTAAACGATTTTTTTCAACATATTCGCGTTTACAATAATTCATTATTATTTGCTTCTTTTAATGCTAACTTAGTGAATTTCAATTCTAGACGCCCAGGTTCATATTGTTTTAAAATTCAAGGACAAATATATTATCAAATTAACACGGCATTAAACCTACAAGTCAATGACTATCCTACTTATGGACAACTTTTCATTATTGTTCCATTAGAAGCTACAAATTTAAGCATGCAACAAAATTCTAATCTACAATATGAAACATTTGAAATGTTAGATAAAATAATAAGAGAAAATAATATATTTGCTAAATCCTATGAAATGATAAAACAAGAAGTACATAATCAACGAGCTTTGTTAAATCCTAATGAAACAGTACCAGAACTGCAACTATTGTTTACATTAACCTTTAGAGGACGGGGATGGTCGATGTTTCGACCACCCAACAAACACAAATATTTGATACTTTTAAGGAGAAATTTATGTGCTTAATAACAGAAAAATAGTAAAAATTTTTAAAGGTGTCCTTCACGTTGAAAATCATAATTTCAAAGTAAATTTTTTTTGCTATCTAAGCTTCAAAATATGTATATGGGCTATTTCACGTCAAGTGGTACGATGAAAATTTTAAATCGCTCCAAAATTTGAGAACAGGCTGAACATATCTTCCAGAAGATAGAAAAAAAATTTTAGGTATGGAAAATAATTTGCCTAAGAGTTATTCCATCATGAAAAATGGAAATTTTTCAATTTTTTAGAAAAATTGCTATTTTCAAAGCCACTTATCTCAAAATCTATTGATTTTTTTTGAAAAAACCTTACAAACAACTTTTGTTCAAAATAATCTTTAGAACTTATCTACCAAGGTTACAATTCTTAATTTTAAAATCTCAAAGAGATAGAACACCCGAAAATATTGAATATCAAAAAAGGCGACCACGCCACAATCGATTTTGATCTATCACCGCTCAAAAGATCATATTTTTCGAGAGCTTTCGAATGGCTTGTGTTATATTATTGGCCAAGACCGCTGGTATAAGTTATGATAAACTAAAGTTGTTTGTAAGGTTTTTTAAAAAAAAATCAATAAATTTTGAGATAAATGGCTTTGAAAATAGCAATTTTTCTAAAAAATTGAAAAATTTCCATTTTTTATGATGAAATAACTCTTAGGCAAATTATTTTTAACACCTAAAATTTTTTTTCTATCTTCTGGAAGATATTTCCAGCCTGTTCTCAAATTTTGGAGCGATTTAAAATTTTCATCGTACCACTTGACGTGAAATAGCCCATATATGTTTTTTGATGCGCTGAGTATAAAAAATATTAAAAAAATTCCTGAAGAGGTCTTTGACCTTGAAAATTATCATTTCAACGTCAAATATATATTTTTTAGTATTTTAGCTTCAAAGAGTGGATATCTATATTTTTTGATGCGTTGAGTTTTAAAAAAATAATGAAATAATTCCTGAAAGGATTCTTTACCTTGGAAATTGCTACTGGGAAGTCAAAATTTCTTTTTCGTTATTTTGTGCCTGAAATTCAAAATATAAATAATTATAAGTATTTACAATAAAGTAAGTACTTTTTTTCTTTTAGAGGTCTAACATTTACTACAATTGGATTGTACTAAATTCGTAACAGATCAATACAATCTATGCATAATCTATTACGATTAAAATTCTTATAGAACACGCACACATTTACTTGCATTATTATAAGTTTTTTTGATGTCGTTATATAAATATTTCATTAGATTATCTTATCTTTGATAAAATGGAAATGTATGATTGATTCATCAATATTTCAAATGATTGTAGACAAGACGAATCGTTATGAAACTCAAGATAATGCAAAACGATATACACATACAAAATCTTGGTATCCTCTTACAGAAGATGAACTTGAAAAATTTCTTGGTCTTTCGATTCTAATGGGTCATTTACGAAAAGGTTAATTGAAAAATTATTGGTCTACAGATCCCTTACTGCATACTCCAATTTTTTTCTCAAATAATGTCTCGCGATAGATATCTTCAGATTGTGCGTAATTTACATTTTCACGATAACGAAGAAATTGTAAATCGCCCTTTAGCGAAAATAAAGTTAGTAATTGATTACCTGCAAAGTAGATTTGCAGTAGCTATTACTCCAGGGAAATATTTGTGTACAGATGAATGTCTGTTACTATGGAAAGGTAGGCTTCGATTCAAACAATATATTCCTTTGACGAAAAATCGTTTTGGCATCAAACTTTTCATGATTGTAGATTGTGAAAAAAAAGATTGAACAAAACATAAAATCAACATGTCTTCAGAACTACAATAAACATATGGGTGGTATTGATAATATCGATAGACAATATTCTATAACAGAAAAACAATGAAGTGGTATCGCAAGCTTTCTTTTCACCTTCTTGATCTATGCTTTATCTAATGCTTATTCTTTATATAAAATGAGAAATAAAGAGCCTATATCCTTCCCATCCTTTCGATTACAAGTTGTTCGATCGTTATTAAAACTTGATCCTACTGATAATTGTGCTTACAGCAATGACACTCCCACTCGATTACTTGGACGACATTTTCCGAAGCGTGGTACAAGTCGAAGGTGCCACGGTGCACTTTGCGTAACGATAAATCTTGAACGATGTACATGTGTTCCACTTGTGGTGTTCCTCTATGTGTAGCACCATACTTCGAATAATACAACACACAGCAGACGTTACCATAAAGTCAAACACTTCAATACGTGAGGCGAAGAGAATCACGATAATTCAGCATCCCGAAGGGATCATTTTTCGCCACGTCCATGTCGTTGGTCCTGGGTTACGCTAAGAGCGAAAGTCGGACTATTTCTTCTATAAAATTCAACAGAATTACTAGTTTTTTTCACTATTGTTTTCAAACTCACCGTATCAAAGAACACAGATATACATACTTTGAAACTGAAACAGCAAAAAAACAAAATTTTACCTTGAAATGACGATTTTCAAGGTCAAGAACAGCTTCAGGATTATTTTTACTATTTTTTATACTCAGCACAGCAAAATACATAGGTATATCAAGTAAAACGCTTAAATAAAACAAAAAAAATTTTATATTGGTTTTTCCATTAGAGACGGGGGTAATCGAAATATCGACCACCTAGCAGGTTGGGAACTTGTACCGACTAATCCGATAAAATTATACATACATTTCGGGTTAATTAAAAAGTCGATTTGAACCAAAATTTTCCCGTCCTCTAAAGGTTAAACCCAGGTACTGATACACAAAGGTATAATTTGCAACGAACAAATGAAGTAGCTCCTATTTTTTCTGCAACAGCTGATGGTGAAATTCCAGAGTCTTACGTAACTATTAAAAACATTACTACTAAAACGTTACAGCACGTTAGTACGATAAATCCTAATATTGAATCATGGATTAGCCAAGGATGGCATAAAAATTTACAACGTATGAGTATAAACAATGATGATACATATAATCGGCGTGTAACACGATTAGCTTATACGAGATATATCATAACTATAAGACCTAAAGTTTTCTCCTTTTATTTTAGGACGTATCAAAAAGAAATTAAGGTACATTTTTTAATTAAGATACATATCAAGGGTTGGCTGATTATATGCAGCGTTCTGCTAATGATATTAATGGGCAAGTTGGAAAAACTGTAATTCTTCCGTCGACAGTTATCGGTTCATTGCGTCACATGCAAAGTTACTCTAACCTCAAAAAGTGAATTTTTCCAAGTTTTTTTCAACACCAGCTGGGTTTACCACTATTTAACTCAAAATCTATCAACTTTTACTATAGAACATTATATGTAACATTCGTTGCTAATTGTGTCTGGAATTTATTCTTCTAGGTTAGAATTTCTAATTTCAAGGTGAATGTTATATAAACTACATGTCAATATTCAACTTGAAAAAAGTGCAAGTGTGCCACAATTGATTTTTTTATCCAGAAGTCTAAAAGAAAGCTTGGAGCAATACCTTTCAAATGGTCTGTAGCATTTTTATGGCCTCCAACTCTCTAAAAAGTTATGATAATTTAAAAAAACACGAAACTTTAAAAAAATTTAAATGGGAATTACCATGTTAATTTTTGTAAATTTTTTCTCTTTCTTAATAACATTAATAATAAGTATACTTATATAAGATAATATAATAATGTAATTATTATATATGATAATATAATTATTGTATATGATAATATTCGAATCGCATACCCTGGGCCACATTATCATTTGGTCTGGAGTCGGCTACATGCACAAATACACTCTCCCCCCCCCCCTCTTCCCGCCCCCCTCAGTGCCTCTCTCTCACTCCGTCGTATTTATGTCGTGCAGTACGAACCCGAGGTAATGCATGCATTGCGCGTCCCCGGCGCGCTGCTGACGTGTACACGATATATATGTGTATATGTATGCGTGTATATACGAATGCTCTGTCTTCCTCTCCCGCGCGTTAATTACGTGGTGCTCTATCTATTGTGCGTACCTGACTTCCAACCCTCTCTCTCTCTCTCTCTCTCTCTCTCTCTGCCCCGTAGCTATACTAATAAATAAAATATTTCACGCGGGAATTCGTGAATGATGGCCGGACTACCGCGCACATTCTATATATATTATTATTATGATAAGTATATTTCTTAATATTATATTAAGTCATAAGGTTCTCAATAGTTTAGATAAACGCTCTATTCATATTCAAAATAAATGTAAAATCTCCTTTCATAATATCCGCAAAAATATAGAATTTTTATTTAATAATGTTTATTTTAGTTTCAATAATGTCATTTACAAACAAATATTCGGATCTCCAATGGTATTGACTATATCACCATTATTTGCAGATTTAGTAATGGATGATCTTGAGACCCACTGTTTAAAAGAATTAAAAAGTAAACACAATTCGATGGCTCCAATCCGACAGGTCTTATCTCGTAAAACAAAATAGAAAGGTCTTATCTCGCGAAAAAAATAGAAAGGTCTTATCTCAAATTAAATTTTTTAATTTACAATTAGTAGTGGAAACATTAATTATGTCGGACTAACAACGATAATTTAATATATAAATAATATATAAATAATAATGTTTCGCGAGATAAGACCTTTCGGATTGGAGCCATCGAATTGCAAACCAATTTTTTATTATAGATATGTAGATGACACAATTTTATTCGTGGAAAAAGTCATATAAACACAGTTTTCAATATCTTTAACAACTATACGAAATACATCAAATTTACATGTGAAATAGAAAATAATAATTGTATAAATTTTCTTGATCTCACATTAATCAAAGAGAACAATAGTATTATTACAAACAGGTATAGACAACCAACTAATTAAAATCGGTTATTAAATTTTAATTCTACTCGCACAATACAACAGAAACGTAATATTATTTATGATTTAGTAGATAGGGCAATGATATTGTCACTAAAACGGTTTCATAAAGAGAATCTAAATACTATTACAGAAATACTAAACAATGATTGAATTCATAAAAACAGCAATAAATAATAGAAAACGAAATATTACAATTAAAACCAATGTTAAAATAGATAAAAAAATCCCAATATGTACCATATCATTACCTTATAATAAAGAGCTTTTCACTAAATGTTCCCGTATGTTAAGAAAATATAATATTAACACTATTCCATTAATTAATTTTTAGACTGCCGGCATGGCTCATATATGAGCCACCTGTGACCTTGACAACTACTCTAGAGATATGAGGTGTTTTTATGTATAAATTTTGCACATGAAAAATATCAATTTATAAGGCAAAAATGCCGGCAGTCTAAAGGTTAATCACAAACTTGATACTATTATAAAATTAGGCAAAGATAAAACATCAAAATCGGAGGAGACAGGGGTAGTTTACAAGTTAACTTGTATTAAATGCCCGGCTATTTATACTGGAGAAACAAAACCCTGCCTAAAAAATCGAATAAAAGAACATCAGAACAATAAAACTCCAGAAGCCGTTATTACTGCACATATTTTAAATAACGTAAATCACAATTTTAACTGTGAAGATGCAAAAATAATAGATAAAGAATCTTGTTATAAAAAAAGACTCATTTCGGAAATGTTACATATCAATCATCATAATTCGACGATTAACAGAATAGAAGATACTCAACATTTAAACCGTCAATATAGAAATAATATGAATATAGTTTAAAGAGACTAATATACACAAACTATGACGTATAGTTTGTAAACACACACCTATTTTGTATAAACATTCGTTGATTTCGTATCAAATGTTATTCGACGAAGCTCACTTGGGCTGTAACATTATATTCATTATCAAGGTAGAAATTTAATTTTTTAATTCACAAGTATTGTAAAATTTGATATAAATATTTATAATTTTATCCAATAAATTCAGCACCTGAAGAGGTCTGCAAACCTAGCAGACGAAACGTTGTGCACTTACATAAATAAATTGAATTTATTTATTATTGACTATTTACTAATTCAACAATAGAGGGTGAAAAGTACAAATTATGCTCATAATAGTCATTTATTAAATATAAAAGCCAGAACTATAACTGATTTTCCTACTATGAAATAAACAGTAGAACAATCAACATTGGATAATAATACTGATAACGCAACTTTGTCACAATTGGTAGTATTTGATCAACATCAATATACGCAGCTGAGTAATGAACAAAAAGAAATTGTAGATGCAGTTCTGCAAGCAGTTGATCTTAATGATCATGATAGAAATAATTGCATTTATATAGATGGCCCAGGAGGATCTGCAAAGGCTTCATTTATACAAATTTACATAATTTAGTACCGCTTTAAAATATTAATGTATATCTGATGGCATTTACCAGAATCGCTGTAACATTACTTCCACATGGAAACACAGTACATAAAACGTCAACTATTAAGGCGCAATCTAAAGGTCAAATTTTAAAAGAAGCTGATGTATTTACCTAGGATGAAGCTCCAATACTTCCAAAATATGCTTTAGAAATTGCAAATCGTACGTTGCAATATATTATGAACAATAATTTACCATTTGGCGGAAAATTTTTTTTATTAAGTGGAGATTTTCGACAACATCTGCCAGTTAAGGGGGTTTCATACTCAAATTTACCGATCGAGTCAATAGAGTGATAGTATGGTTGAAAAATACTTCATTCTAGATAAATATAAAGAATTTCGGCAAACTAGAAGTTAAGAGCCCTTTCTTTTATAGCTATGTATCACTGTGCAAAAATTCTATTTATTATATTGAGGCATTAAAGAGAAAACCTTGTATGAAAATGAGTTCGTGTCACCGCGCCAGTGAGACATTGCACCAGTTCGGTAGTACGAACGGTTGAGAGGGGAGGATCGTCGCGATCGCATAGATGGCAACTTTTCGGAACTTGCGCGGACCATTTAAATCGTAGTATTCTATAATGCAGCATAAAATGAATACGCTTACCGTTAGCTGAATTTTTCGACGTTTTCTCAGGGCAAACTTATTAGTATACTATATATATTTTGAATTAATTTATTTTAAGCGCCCAAATAGTTTTTGGAATAATTATTTCTAATTTGACATACTATAATGTATTTTGCTATATGTCGATTTAGATTGATAAATTTTTATTATTTTTGTAGTAATAACTTTGGCATAAGTCGATATGATTTGACATATTTCATGTCAACTTAAATATACTTTTATGTAATATGATTAATTTAAAATCGTTTTAATACATTATAACTATTTTCATAGTTCTCGATAAAAATTATCAATATATTCAAGGCTGTACATTGTTTTTTCACATGATATTTTTCTATACAATTTCGTTATCCGGTGATAAATCTGGAAATATTGTTTTTATTAATATTGTAATAATAAGTGTTTGCGCATTGTGAATATGCATGGGTCATTCCGTGCAAACCCAGCATATCCAAAATTAAAAATTGCTCAAAAATTTTGCTGTACAATTAATTTGCCAGTATATAGTAAGTAATCAATTCTTTACACCACTACATTCAATATGCTACGAGCAAACGCAAGTCAAACATCATTAGTATCCAATTTTTATGAAATTTTTCAGCATTTTATAATTAAAAAATACACAATCTGAGTAAAAAATTTTGACACATCTTTTCTGTCATAATTGTATCTATTATACGAAAAGACAATTTCAACTTTCGTATAAAAAATTACAACTAATATTAATTATTATATGTACTTATTTTATCAATTTTAGCCCGATAATGGTTATAATTAATGATATAAATTATACTTACAATTTTCTGATTCAAATATCGCCTATTCACTAATTTACGTAATTAAACTTATTTTCACTAATTTAAACAGTAAATAAACATTAATTCAATTACCGAAAAACAGTTTAACTAAATAAATTATTTAACCTTTAGACTGCCGGCATTTTTGCCTATAAATTGAAGTTTTTGATGTGCAAAATTTATACATAAAAACACCTCATATCTCTAGAGTAGTTGTCAAGGTCACAGGTGGCTCATATATGAGCCAGTTCGGCTGGCAACGGTCGGGTGAATGTTAAACATTTAAAAATTTTTTAAATTACTATATATTCATTTTTAACAGAATTTTCTTGATATTACAATGTAATAAGACCCCAAAAATACTCCTTTAGTTATCAATAAAACCGTAAGCATCCCAACTACCCCTAGCGAGGGGGTGATTTTTTTAGCGAACGTTCTCGAAGACTGAAATATTCGACAAATTTGTGTACAATGTGTAAGAAATTTATTAGCAATATCCATATTTTACATATCTACAACATTTCTCTTCTGCTAGACCCAGAGCTAACGACGTGCACGTAGAAAGTGATGTAGCTGCATTTTTTTTTATTTTAAAATTTTTTTTATATTTTTTTTATTTTTTTATTTTTTTATTTTTTATTTTTATTTTTAGTTTTAGTTTTATATAATTTTAGTCTATAATATTTCTTTCGTATGAAATTCTTCAAAACAAGATGCAATACAACGAGCATCATCACAAGTTGAACATATAAAAAAACTCTGAGATCTGTTTTGTTTCAGAGAACATAAATGACATCTTTTTCTTTTATCGATTTTTTTTGGAAAATGCCGGCCTACTAATCGAGAAGGAGTTGCAACATTTCGGGCTTCTTTATGTACATCAAGATTCAGTAACGCTCTTATAACTCGTATACGAAAGGTTGGAAATGATATTTTACAAATTTTTCATTTTATAGAGAGCATGAGCGTTGCATTAAGCTAAATCGATCAAAGGTGAAAATAATTTTTTATACCATTTCATAGATTTCCTCACTGTTTCAGTCAAAGCCAATTGCTTATCCATAAGATCTATGCCACCCATATGTTTATTGTAGTCAATGACACAAGTTGGTTTGATTTTTTCATCCCCTGTAAGATAATGTCTTACCTGTTGAAGCAAATTCAAGCTCATGGATACTTGTGATTATGTGAACATCCTTTTTATCATTCCACTTTATTGCAAGCCAGGTCTCAGTATGGGCAACTTGTACTTCATTTTCTTCTAACTTTTCGTTTAGAACAGGCATTCCTTTTCTATTTGACTTTATTGTACAGCATACTCCTCAATCACGACCGTGCAAAAATTCTGCTAACTGAGGAGATGAATACCAATTATCTATCCACATAACGTGACCTTTGAAAAAGAAGGGTTGCAAAAACTGAGCAACAATATCTCCTGTATAATAATATCGATCTCTCCGAACCAAATGCTTTACTTTTAGAATAAAGCAGGCCTATCGTACTCTTTGTCCACTATGGTTGGTGAAATTTCCCAGAGCACGGCCTTTTAAAAATAATTAAAGGCGTTTCGTCCTCAATCTCCAGCTTGGACTCCTCAGTAAGGAACTGGAGATCTTACCTTAGACGCCTGTCGCAAGATGATATGCGACGCCAGCAAGATGTTCTGCGGCTATATATATAGAAATTAAACGACGATCTCTCCAACGAGTGTAGAGAGGTAGTCGTCTCCCTCTGGTGGTGGGAAAAACCACCAGCCAGAGCGCGAATTTTTAGACCGTATCGCGAGTTATTTGTTACAAAATTTTAACGTACCTTTAATTATTTTTAAAAGGCCGTGCTCTGGGAAATTCCACCAACCATAGTGGACAAAGAGTACGATAGGCCTGCTTTATTCTAAAAGTAAAGCATTTGGTTCGGAGAGACCGATATTATTATACATATACATATTACCGAACGTTAAAATTTTCTAACCAACAATATCTCCTGTTATGCCCAAGCCAAACTTATCATAATCCGTATCTGCTCCAGTATAAATAACAAAATCTATGATATATCCAGATTGACAGTCAACTATTTCAAACAGTTTTATACCGAAACGGTGCCTTTTCATCGGTAAATATTGTTTGAATTTGAATCTTCTTTTCCACAGCATCAAACTCTCATCAATGTACAAATTTTTTCCAGGATTCAAACTTTTTCTAAACTTATCTTTCAGATAATCTGCAATAGGTTTGATTTTTTTTAGACAGTGATTTACTACTACTGAATTATCTTGAAATTGTAAAAATCGTAATATCTGTTGATATCTATTAAGAGACATTGTTTGATTTAAAATTGGAGTATAAAGCAGAGTATCAGTGCTCCAATAATCATTTAGTTGACCTTTTCGAACATGTTCCGTTGTGTGAACAACAAGCCAAAAACTCGCAAACGTCATATATTCTTTTTTCTTATTTATTTATTTCGTTGTATCAATTCGTTCTTAATTTTTAATAGTTAAGAAAAATATTAAAATTGTCTAATGATATTCGAGCGGCTAAAAATCGTTGGTTGGGAGGATCCTTGTCTCGCTCAAAACGTTGAAACGGACCCCTTTTATATATATTTATCAAACTCTTCAAAAACAAAAATAATAATAATATAATGTATAATTAATTTGTACTGGGAAGGAAGGACGTAACCGAGAATTTCACTAAATTATGTGATGGAGAATTAAAGATTCGCAGATCTAAAGCGAATTGAAAAGTAATTAAAACGGAATAACTTAAACTATTTTTCCAAATTGTAGATCAAAAGCAACTTGTTGAATAATTTAAGTTTGCACATCATTTTGTTTCTAACTTAAAATTAAGCAGATCAACAGCTCCTAATTTCATGAGAGAAACAATCAGTGAAATAAGGTTGTCTTGGATGGGAGTGCAGAACTAAAGCACATCCACTAGGGTACACCGATTTTCGCAGGTCAACAGCGTAAATCGTCATAGAGAAGGGGGATTTGAAAACTGTCAGGAAAAACCTACGGGCTACGACAACTCGCTGATATTTATACATTAATAATCATAAAAATACATATATATATTATATGTCTATATCCGCATAGGTGCGAGTGTAGATATATAATATACTAACCATGCAAATATTGTATATATATTGTAACGGATTTGCTATTTTTAATGATAATAATAAATAAAATAATAACATTTGACTATGAAAAAGAGAGGTAATACACGCCTGCCGTTGCACGCGAGATCGCAGGTCGATACACGAAATTAATAAAGAGAGAAAGAGAGTAAAGAGAGACAGAGAGAGAGATACTACAAAACTGGCACTTACAGTGCGATGGTCGCAATAAGAAAATGAAATGACCGGGCGAAGTCCGCGTGGTCGCTTCTCTCCTCGGCTTCCTGGGCTACGTCGTCGCTGAATAAACCACCACGAATTCACTGGGTCACCAGCACAGCACCAGGATCACAAAAGGCACGAGGCAATCAAAATGAAGAGATAAGAGGAAACAAAACAACTCTCTCACGACGGTTGAAATAAGTCCAAGTGCTCTCGCACTTACAAACCGAAACCTCTCTCTCTCTTTCCCTACTTTTACCTTTACGAAGGTCCACGAGAATCGCCGAAAATCATCGAACGTCGACCTGTAACAGCTGTAAATTTTAATACACAGCCTAAACAGAGAGAGAGAATGTAACGAGCAATGTAATATAATCAAATATTACATTAATTGGTTACACTTCCCCCTTCCAGACGCTGGATAGCCGAATACGTACCAGCTATGCATTTCTACTCTCTCTCTCTAGGCCAGAAGACAAAATAAAGAATGTTTTCTTATAATTATTATTTTATGAATAAATAAAATAAAGCCTAGTATGAATTTTTCTCTCTTTATTGTACATAGATAGGAGATAAGTATAATAATAATAATAAAAAAAAACAATCGATAAAAGTTATTGGCGTGGTAACAACTGTAAATGTTAATACACAGGCTAGACAGAAAGAGAATGTAACGAGCAATGTAATATAATCAAATATTACATTAATTCGCTACAATATATATATATATATATATATATATATATATATATATATGTATATGTATATATGTATATGTATATGAAGAGGCTTGCAACGCTCGGACACGCAGAGCTAAAGCGTGTTCGAAACGTGGGATTTTGACAGCTAGTGGAAAATGCAGATCTACAGCGTCTTCTACTAGTGTCAAGAAAAAAGGAAGGGGTAAACACGCAGATCTAAAGCGCGTTTAACCTTTAGACTGCCGGAAAATCAATATTTTGACGCACCTCCTGATCAATACTTCGTGCATGATCAATCGTTGATATAAGATACCTTATATACCAGTTTTCTGAGGGCGATATGCTCTTTCAAATACCGGCAGTCTAAAGGTTAAAGGCAGTCTTAGCCGACGAATACTAGAAAATGCAGATCTACAGCGTGCTCTATTATTGACGGTGAGACAACAGAAATAAAGAATGGAGAATTTTATATAATGATTAATTTCGCAGAACTAAAGGGAAATTAATTTTTAGGAGTTATAGTAAATAGTTAAAGCAGATCTAAAGCTTCTTCTATTTACTATAAGGTAGGGAATGATATATATATATATATATATATGAGGTATTCCACGTGAAGTGGTCCGATCAAAATTTTAAAATGCACCAAATTTTGGGTACACTTTGCAAATGTTTTTCAGAATACAGAAAAAAATTTTTAGGTACTGGAATCTATTTGCTCAAAAGTTATTCTAACCTCAAAAAGTGAATTTTTCCATATTTTTTTCAACACCAGCTGGGTTTACCGCTATATAACTCAATATCTATCAACTTTTACTATAAAACATTATATGTAACATTCGTTGCTAATTATATCTAGAATTTATTCTTCTGGGTTAGAATTTCTAATCTCAAGGTCAATGTTACATAAACTACATGTCAATATTCAACTTGAAAAAAGTGCAAGTGCGCCACCTTTGATTTTTTCATCCAAAAGTCTAAAAGAAAGCTTGGAGCAATACCTTTCAAATGGTCTGTAGCATTTTTATGGCCTCCAATTCTGTAAAAAGTTATGACAATTTAAAGAAAGACAAAAAATTCACAAAAATTAACATGGTAATTCCCATTTAAATTTTTAAAAAAATTTCGTGTTTCTTTAAATTGTCATAACTTTTTACAGAATTGGAGGCCATAAAAATGCTACAAACCATTTGAAAGGTATTGCTCCAAGCTTTCTTTCAGACTTTTGGATGAAAAAATCAAAGGTGGCGCAATTGCACTTTTTTTAAGTTGAATATTGACATGTAGTTTATGTAACATTGACCTTGAGATTAGAAATTCTAACCCAGAAGAATAAATTCTAGATATAATTAGCAACGAATGTTACATATAATGTTTTATAGTAAAAGTTGATAGATATTGAGTTATATAGCGGTAAACCTAGCTGGTGTTAAAAAAAATTTGAAAAAATTCACTTTTTGAGGTTAGAATAACTTTTGAGCAAATAGATTCCAGTACCTAAAAATTTTTTTCTGTATTCTGAAAAACATTTGCAAAATGTACCCAAAATTTGGTGCATTTTAAAATTTTGATCGGACCACTTCACGTGGAATACCCCATATATATATATATACAGGGTGTCCCATTTTAAATAACGGATGAGAATATCTCAAAAAATATTGGAGATAGAAAAAACTTTCTATACAAAAGTTGTAGGGTTTTTAAGGGGCCAACTGACGGTGATATTAACCATAACCTGAGGTCAAGGGTTAAAGTCATTTGAAGGACAAAATGTTTTTTAAATAGGAATCACTACTTTTGACCTCGGAAATGGAACGGGCGGGAAATTTTACGTTCAGTATGATCTGGGCCAAGGTTATGGTCAAGGGCATGGTCAGGATCAAAACAGTAAACGCGTACAGACCTTACGAAAAAAGCCAACCATATAAAAATATTGAGATGCAGGAGCTGTAGGGTTGCAAGAAAACCAACTGACGGTATCCTTGACCGTCACCTCAAGGACAAAGGTCAAGGTCATGTGTTAGGAATTTTAAGATCTCAACCATCACTCGTTCTCAGCCTTACCCAGGATTAACGACGTAAACGTGGCGAGTTTCTAATCCCTCTGTATGTGTGTGTATCGGCGTATAGTTGTCCCAGCCACTCAAGGTAAGGCGATAGTTGTCCCATCCACTTAAGGCAAGGCGATAGTTGTCCCAGCCACTTAAGGCAAGGTGTGGTTATCCCAGACACTCGAGGCAAGGCGATAGTTCTTCTAAGGGTAAGTTATCTAATCTGATTTTAAAGACGCTTTGATCAGGAAATTTATCAAATAAGATGTTCAAACAATTGCCCGTTATTATCAAGGCATAATTGAATTCGATTTTGAAAACTTCTAATGGTGGCTAGAAGAGCGATTCTTGGAATGTTGCGACATGCAATTGTTATGCGGTCCATCATATTTTCTCTTGTAGTGGGTACTTCAGCGTAGACAATATTTTTCAGATAACCCCACAAAAAGAAATACAAGCTGGTCAAATCTGGAGATCTCGGACACCATTCTTCAAATCCACCACGTCCTATCCATTGATTAGTGAATCTGACATTTAGATAGTCACGAACTATTCTGGCAAAATGAGCAGGTGCACCATCGTGCTGAATCTACATGCGTTGTCTTGTGTGCAGATCAACATTTTCAAGTAAGACCGGTAAATAATTTCTCAAAAACCGTAAATAGTTGTGGCGATTTACATGTCTTTCGAAGAAATACGGACCAATTAAGTTTCTATTTATAATACCGCACCACACGGTCAAACTCCAACGTTGCTGATGATTCACTTGTTGAAGCGAATGTGGATTTTCGACAGACCAGTAATGGCAATTGTGCCTGTTAAGTTGACCAGTATTATGAAAAATAGCTTCATCACTAAATAGGACGTAATTAAAAAATTCTCGATCTCCTTGTATTATCATTTGTGCCCACGCACAAAACTGGCGCCTTCGTTCAAAGTCCCCAGCAAGTAACTGTTGTGTCAATATGACGTGGTGAGGATGGAATCTGTGAACTCTCGGAATTCGGTGCACCGTGGATTTTGGAATACCTAATTGTCTTGCAATTGCTCGAGTACTAATGTGGGGGTCAATTGCTACCAAACCTAATACTGCAAGCACATGTAGATGATCCCTTCTGGTACATTATTTCTCCGTTTTTCTCTCGGACCAAGTGGTCATTGTCGTTGACGCTCTACAAGTCTCGCAATGGTACGATCGTTTGGGTGTCTTCTATTAGGAAAACGATTACGGTATATTCTTGCTGCTTGAGCATAATTACCATAGCATTCTCCAAGCGCAAGAATAATATCTACTATTTCATTGGAGGTATAATCAGGCATTATGTACTAAGGGGCTGACGGATGAATGATCTTATTTCAATCAGGTCAACTAAAGCGAGGTTGTGAATTGTGCACTGACAGTATGTTCTTACTTTTTTAGTTTTTTACACTTAAAGCAAAGTAGCTACTAAATAATTTTTGTATAATTTCGCAAAAAAATTTTACGATTTTACACACACACACACACACACACACACACACACACACACACACACAAAGCCGAGAATGCAACGTGCCGCAGAGATGAAGAGGATAAGGAATAAACACTTTTTCAAATAGTGCCGAGAAGAATTGATTATTCTTAAAAATAATAATTTTTCGGATCTGCGATAAGTATTCAAAGAGTCGAACGTAAAGTGTATAGTAATAGCCGTATTGCGAGATGAAAAAGTGTGTACTCCATTGGAAGCATTTTATTTTATAAGTACTTCTTATAAAAATATTATTTATGTGGAATATCTTTAATAAGATTAGTTTTACAATTTCTAATCGATTATATTTTTGCTTTAAAATTGATTTTGTTGCAAAATATTAAATAAATTAGTTTCGACTAAATTTTTGAAAAAATTAAATGAATATCGATTTTTTTACATAGATTGTGTATTTTTTAATTATAAAATGCTGAAAATTCTCATAAAAATTGAAAACTTATGATGTTTTACTTGCGTTTGCTCGTAGCGTATTGAATGTAGTGGTGTAAAGCATTGGTTACTTACTATAGACTGGCAAATTAATTCTAGGGTGTGCAGGGTACGCACGGAATGACCCATACATATTGACAATGCATAAACAATGACTATTAAAATATTAATAAAAACAATATTTCCAGATTTATCACCGGATAACGAAATTATATAAAAAAATATCATATACAAAAACAATGTACAGCCTTGAATATATTGATAATTTTTATCGAAAACTATGAAAATAGTTAAAATGTATTAAAACGATTTTAAATTCATCATATTATATAAAAGTATATTTAAGTTGACATGAAATATGTCAAATCATGTCGACTTATGCCAAAGTATATTATATTGAAACACATTATAAAAAATATTGCAAAATACATACATAGTATGCCAAATTAGAAATAATTATTCCAAAAAACTATTTGGACGCTTAAAATAAATTCATTCAAAATATTGTAACGGGGTACAATCTTTCGCGTCGGTAGGGCTAAAGGGATCGGTTGCTACGGCACTGCCTAGTTATACTCCCTAGGCGGTGCTCCGAGAGTGCGCGGCGGATTCAAATCAGTGAACCCCGCGCACGACCTACCGTTGCGATGTCCGTTAACAACCGCGAGATCACTTGCCGATCTCGCGTCTTTGTACAGCTAAAACGTCGTGAGCTGAAATGGACCGCGAATAAAAGGGATGAATTCGCGGTAAGTTTACCTCGGCCGCTCCTGAAACGGAGAGGGCGGTATTCGGGATAACGGGAATGATGTACGCCGGTAATCAATAATCAAACTCGTATTCGGATATTGATTACATATGAATTTTTATTCAAGTTAAAGAAATATAAACAAAGTTTAACAAAGAATAAGGATTTAACAAAAGCCGTATCTAGGCCGCGTGAGGTCTCGCGACGAGGTGTAACCACCGGGGTTACTCGTGCTTTCTCTCTTTCTAGCACGCGTACGCGGTCGCCCGTTAGCTTCCTCGCCGTCGCGCGCGGACGAGATCCGTCGATCCCTAACTTAAAGTTATAGCCGTAAAGAGAGAGAGTCTTTACGGCTTCGGCGGCTCGCGAGTGGTGCACCACGTACCTTATCTCCCCGTCGATGTGCTTGACTTCGCCTGTTTCCCTACTCTCCGTCGGGCTCTCGCGCGCGGCAACTTCGCCGTCCTCGCAGGTTCCTGGGAGTCTCTGGAGCTGTGCAATTAACACCAGCACGCTCACTCCACCGAGTCACTCACTCTTCACGGCGCGAAACCCGGAACCCGAGCAAGAATCCGCGATAACGATTCTTGTTCTCTTGCCGCGAAATATCAAGGAAGGCGTTACCGGCGACGTGTCTATCTACGATGACTCGCATAAACTCTATCTACTCTCCTCAGTCAGCTTGCGCGTCGGACCATTATTAGTCCTTACGCGGCTTACGCGCGGGCTTTCCCGATCACCTACGAGCTTTTCCGATCGTTACTCGCGCTCGTTATAAGGTATAGCTTCATACGCATAAGAGTATGTAGCTTACCTTTACACCCCCCTCCCAGATTCCACGTACACTGGACGTGTGTATCTGAGATTCGCGGGTGCAGGATCGGGATAGGGCTCGGATGCCCAATCTTTGGCCACGGAACTTCTGAGATCTAGTCGTCCAGAACGAGCTAGGGACTCTCAATTTGCTCGTTCCGTGGCAGAGGAGAGTTTAATCCAAAAGGAGCCTTCAGAGATGGGTGTCGGCTGCTAGCCTTGGTACTGTCCGGGTATTCCCTTATTTCTGGTTCTTCCTCGGACGACCCCTACCGCGCTTCCGTTCTGATTCACTAACGCTAGTGCGCGGTTCTATGGCCCTGTTTGTCGGACGGACGACCACCCTAGCGGTTTTCCGCGGACGACCCCTTCCCTTTTTCATCGGAACGCTCGCTGTGGGCCTCGGCTCCCCGATGGGAGCGGCCGGAGAGTACATTTTTTCGCTCGGGGTGTCTTCGCTCGCAGGAGGCGGGTCGCTCGTCGCCTCTTCGTCCATCGTCGGTTGGGCGACGTCGTCTACTTCGGCCAGAGGCATTCCGTTGTCGGGCACGTAGGGCTTGAGATGTTCGGCGTGTATCATCTCCTCGTCGCCTTGCCCGTCCTGAATCAGGTACGTGTTTGAACCTTTTGTCTGGACAACCACGTATGGGCCTACATACTTTGGTGCCAACTTAGAGGTTGTCTTGTCAGCGCTGGAAGACTGGACTCTGTTCTTTTTCCAAACAAGATCGCCTATCTCAAAGTTTTCGTCTCGACGCCCGGCGTTGAAATATACGGCTTGTCTCGCTTGAGCCGCGGCGGCATTCTCGGAGGCCACTCTGTGCAACTCGGTTAGCCTGGACAGTCTCTCAGACCAGTCCTGGAGCCGCTGCTGATCAAACCGTTCTTGTGCGAGCTCTTCTTGCTCTCGCCGGTCCGTACTAGGTGGCTCTGGCTGTCGACCGTAGTTCAACATTGCCGGGCTCCACCCTGTCGAGCTTTGAACCGCTGTGTTTATTGCAAACACTAATTCCGGTAGCTTTTCGTCCCAGCTGGTATGCTTTTCCTTGATGTACGAAGCTACCATTGTCTTAAGCGTGCGGTTCGACCTTTCTACGGGGTTTGCTCGAGGGTGGTAAGGAGGTGTCGTCGTATGGTACACTCCCTTCTCTTTGAGATAGTCGTCGACCATCTTGTTTTTGAACTCGGTCCCATTATCGGAGTGAAATACTTCCGGCGTGCCGAAACGCATGAGGACACGCTCGTGTAACTCCTTTACTATGGTCTTTGCGTTTGCTTTTCTAATTGGGACCGCTTCAATCCAGCGCGTAAATAAGTCCTGGAAGACTAGAATGTACTCGAATCCGTGAGTAGAGCGAGGTAATGGTCCAGTCACATCACCTGCGACTACCTGCCAAGGTCTTTCGACTACTCTACGGCCCATTAGGCCTCTAGGCGGTTGCTGCTCTACCTTACACTGCTGGCAGATTTGACATTTCCGCACGTAGTCACCTACCTCCGCGTAGTATCGGGGCCAATAGTATAATCTGGCAACCCGTGCGAAAGTCTTTTCGCGACCTAAGTGGCCAGCAGTTGGATCGTCGTGACATTCTCTTAGAATCGACGGGCGATTCTCTTGAGGCACTACCATCTTCCATGCCTCGGGATCTTCCATGACGTCCTCTAAGGTGGGGTCAGGCCGGTAAGTATATAGATTTCCCCCTACTACTTTCCATTCGGGGAATTCCCGTGGTCTCTCTGATACATCCTTTACCCATGCGAGATACCACGGGTCAACAGTGGTGTCGCTCCAAGAGACCGAGGCTATCGTCGGCTCTCCCTCTTCATACATTCTGGAGAGCGCGTCTGGAACATGATTAAGCGCACCTTTCTTGTGTTCAATCGTGAAGGTGTGCGCTTGGAGTTCGAGAGCCCATCTTGCGAGACGACTCGTTGGGTTGCGCATATTGCAGAGCCAACGCAAACTGTTGTGGTCGGTTACGACTCGAAACTCGTAACCTTCTATATACTGCCTGAACTTCTTTATTGCCCAGACAACGGCTAAACATTCTCGTTCGGTGACACTGTAATTCCTCTCGGCTGGGGACAAGATCCGACTTGCGTACTCCAAAACTCTTTCGTCTCCATCCACGAGTTGGAGTAGCACAGCCCCTATACCGGTGTCACTGGCATCTGTCTGCAGTATGTACTGCCCATTTGGGACAGGACGCTGCAGAATCGGTGCTGTCATTAAGACGGCCTTGAGCTGTTGGAAGGCTTGCTCTTGCTCATCAAGCCACTCATACCGCTGGTTCTTCTTGGTTAAACGCGTCAAGGGTTCTGCGATTGTCGCGTAATCCGGCATAAATCGCCTATGCCAAGAAGCCATACCGAGGAAACGGCGAAGCTGTTTAATATTCTTCGGAGCCGGATACTCTTTTATCGGCTCTATCTTGGCGGGATCGGGACGTACTCCGTCCCGGTTTACCAGTACGCCAAGATACTTAACCTCTGACTTACAAAAAACGCACTTATCCCGGTTTATTGAAAGTCCAGCTTCTGCCAGTCTTTTAAGGACTTCCTCTAGGTAACGCTTATGATCCTCGAATGTCTCCGACACGACGATAATATCATCAAGGTAAGCATAAGCGTGCGGCGCCAGGTCTGGTCCTACGACTTGGTCTATCATCCGTTGAAAGGTCGCTCCCGCATATGCCAATCCGTACGGCATCCTAGTGAACTGGAACAGTCCCAATCCAGGAACTGTGAAAGCAGTAATAGGGCGCGACTCGACTTGCAACGGTATCTGATGATAGGCGCAATTCATGTCGAGAGTGGAGATATAGCGAGCCTTTCTTAGTTTGCGCAGTATATCATGCATGAAAGGCAAAGGATATGCATCTGGTTTTGTTAGAGCGTTGACTTTCCTGAAGTCGATACAAAACCGTCTAGAATTGTCATCCTTTCTCGCCATCACCACCGGGTTGGACCATCCGCTGGTCGAGGGCTCAATGACCCCGGAGTCAAGCATCTCCTTCACTTGGCGGTGCATTTCTTCTTGGATTTTGTCCGAGACCGGGTAGTACCGCTGCTTGATCGGTTTGGCTGATCCGACGTCGATTGTGTGCTCGACATCGTGAGATCGACCGATCTTTGGCATGGTGTTGGATAGAACTCGGTCCAACAGCTGACGCAATTCCTCGCGTTGACTGTCGGTTGCGTCAGCCACACCTGCTGACGACAAAGAAGCCGTACCTCCGTCCAAGCTAGCTACCTCTAACTGGACGTGGGCTTTGCTGTTTTTGAGGAACAGCTGATCAGCGTCTGGGTCTAGAACCGCACGAAATGCACGTACGAAATTGACTCCTACGTAACATTCGGCGTCCAGATTTGGCATAATGGCAACCCTGAGCTCCTTGGTCTCACCACCGATGGTGAAAGGCAACATTACGTGCCCACTCAGTGGTTGTGCATGTCCATCAGCCAATTTCACTCTCCCGGCGTTTTCGGTAGAGAGCGATTTTCCCAGGGCGGTGGCGATTGCGAGGCCGTTAGACCCCATTACCGTCGTCGAAGCTCCTGGATCATACAGGGCTCTGATCCGGAAATCGCCTATTTCCGCTTGGAGCCACCAGCGCGTCTCGTCCTCTGGACGGTAGCTCCGGTGTGGCTCCTGCTGACCTTGAGGACTAGAATCTCGGGAATCGATTCCCTTCCTGTGCTCCTCTGGCTTCATCGAGTCTATCCCGCCGCGGATGAGCTCCGCGCGGTCTCGTTCATTCCGTGGGCCCGAGCTTCTGGGCTTCTCGGGGACTCTCTGGCCCTTGGGTTCGGCCTGAGTCCCGTTTAGCCGCTCCCGGAGGCGTTTCCCTGATTGCAGTCAGGGCAATGGCGGCGGAAATACGCAAGCTTACCGCACCCATTACAGGAAATCGGTTTGCTCGGATCGAAGGGCGTCCTGCTTGGCCCTCCTTCCGCGCTCTTTCCGCCGCGGGGCTTCTCGTACTGGCCCCTCTGCTCTCCGGGCCGGTTCGGCGGTTTCTTTTTCTGAGCAAACCGCCGTCCACTCTTGGGACTTCCTGGTTTGCTACTCCCGGCTGCGCTCCCGTTCTCACTTGGTAGCAGCTTCTTCAGCTGGTTGAGAATCGCGTCCAGCTCCACCAGATTCTTGCCGGTGGTGGATTTATCGGATTCCACCGCTGCTACCTTTGCCTTCAGAGGAGCCTTGTCTGACTTCTTCTTGGCCTTATACGCGAACTCCGGCCGCACCAGCTCCCCTTCCATTGGAGGTGGTTTATAGAGCTTTTCGCGCTCTTGCAGCCGCTCCGCTTCGCGGGCCAAGTCAAACAGCTGGTCGATCGTCTGCGCCTCGATTCGCTTGAACCGGCGCTGGATTCTCGGCAGCATGTTTCGGTAGAGATGATCTACCTGGTTCCTCTCGCTAGGCTTGGGGACGAGCTCTTGTAACATGCCTATCATGCAATTCATGTACTCACGTACCGGTTCGTCTTCGCCCTGAGTACGTGAGGTGCATTCAAGGATCAGCTTCTCTTGGTAAGTTTCGCTGGCTCCGTACCAGCGTTTAATTGAGCACGTGAATTCGTCCCAATTCCTCCACTTTCCTTTGTTATTGCGGTACCACCTTGCGGCGTCTTCCACCAGCAACTGCGAAAGAGAAGGAAGGACTTCATCCTGCGTCATGTTTGCTAGAACTCTGCAGTCGTCCACGCGCTCTAAGAAGCTGTTAATGCTCTCGCTTCCGTCCCCTGAGAACTTTATTCCCCACTTTCTCACGATCTCGCCTCGGTCGCGTGTGGGGTTAAATGAGCGCGAAGCCCAGGACGGTTGTTCTTGGACGCACGACGCTTGGGGCCTTAAGGGTGAACTTTCTTCACATGGGGGCCTTCCTGGTACCCAGGTGTCTCCCCCCTCCCAAGCTCCGCCCAGGGTGGCGCTAGGAGCTGGTCCTGGCGTTTGGGGCTGTAGTCGTGCGTCCTCTTGTTGAACCGGTGACTCCTCTGGCCGGTAGCAGGTATACGTGTCCTGAAATTGGACACGTGGACTTGGGCCTAGTGGATCCAATCGCGTACTTGATGCTCTTTGGGACGTCATGTGGCTTACGGCATCGGTTAGCCTCGTAATCTGTGCCGCCATACTTTCCATTTGCTCTTGTAGAGCTTTTGTCTTGGCAATTTGTTCTGCCAGACATGTGGAGAATAGCCGCGGCACATCAAATGGCGTCCCATCGGTCGCTATTAGCGTTATCCAGTCAGATTGACTACCCCTCCGACTGGATTGGCTGCTAGATTGGCCCTCCTCTGTGGCTGTTGGCAGGTCCTCGCTAGGTAGTCGGATCGTACGATTGAGATTTTCCTCAATAAGGTGCGTACCTCTCTCATCAGGTAACGCTCCTGGCGTTTTCTCCCCGACTCGGCGGATCACTTCTGTCCGCTTCTCGACCCGCCTTATCCGGTCATTGACGGTGTCAGTTTCTTGACTGAACTCGTCGGCCGAATAATTTCCTAGCAGCCATTGCTGTAGGCGTTCCGCCTTTTGATAGCGGGAACCATCAAGTCGAAGCTCCATCTGTTCTAGGTGAGCCTCGATTTGTGCTGCGTTTTGGGTGTGGATCCACTCGTCCACCTGCACTATAATGTCCTCGTCTCGTTGGACAAAACTGTCGGCGTTTCGGTCGGCCATTGCGCTTATTTAATTATCGCTCGCGGATAACTTCAAATAAACAAAAATCTCTATTTTTGGTGCACTGTGGCCTGGCGTGCGCAAGGTTATTCTATTTTAATTTGCGTGGCAGCAAAGAAAAATTAAAGATATTGGGCCAGAAGTTGAAGGAATTATCTTTTCCCTAAGATATATAGCCACTCACTTGAATCTGCTATCCGCAAATGCACTTCTAGCTTTTCGGACAGGTTCTCTTGAACTCTATTATCACTCACTAAAGAACTATCAAAGAAAACCGAGGACAATTTGAATTTAAAACTTAATAATACACAAGATTTTTCTTATCTACTCGTTAATTTAAATTGTTAACCTGGCTCGAGGTCTATCGCAACTAAATCTTCTTAAATTAGTGAATTTAAATAAATTAAGTAACTTAATCACAGACAAATTAATATCTTATCGTTATCTAAAAATTATTTAAACCGCACGCATGACCTCACTTACAATCGCATAAACATGGATTTGTTATCCTAACCTATAAATGTTAGGACGTCGGGCCAGGTTATGTCCGTCCGAAAAGCTTCAATTATACCAGGTTCAAGTTTGTAACCTTGCGCAGGCTTTACAATTCGCTTCGTTGAATTTTGAGTCAATTATTTACGAATAATTGTCTCAATCCGCCGAAAACGAGACGATTCGAGAGAGAGAGTGAGAGAGATGGAAATTAATCCAATTGAGTCGCAGGGTCGACCTCACGTTGTGGTATTTGTCCGCAAATACCACGGCGGCTTTTCGGCTTTTACTACCCACTTGGTAATAAAAGCTTTATTCTTGTTAAAAAAATTTCTTATTATTAACTAAATAAATAATTTGTAAAATTAATTATCACTTCTCTGTGATAATTAATCCGGCGTAATCCCTAATCCACACGTATTTGGGCGCCAGTTGTAACGGGGTACAATCTTTCGCGTCGGTAGGGCTAAAGGGATCGGTTGCTACGGCACTGCCTAGTTATACTCCCTAGGCGGTGCTCCGAGAGTGCGCGGCGGATTCAAATCAGTGAACCCCGCGCACGACCTACCGTTGCGATGTCCGTTAACAACCGCGAGATCACTTGCCGATCTCGCGTCTTTGTACAGCTAAAACGTCGTGAGCTGAAATGGACCGCGAATAAAAGGGATGAATTCGCGGTAAGTTTACCTCGGCCGCTCCTGAAACGGAGAGGGCGGTATTCGGGATAACGGGAATGATGTACGCCGGTAATCAATAATCAAACTCGTATTCGGATATTGATTACATATGAATTTTTATTCAAGTTAAAGAAATATAAACAAAGTTTAACAAAGAATAAGGATTTAACAAAAGCCGTATCTAGGCCGCGTGAGGTCTCGCGACGAGGTGTAACCACCGGGGTTACTCGTGCTTTCTCTCTTTCTAGCACGCGTACGCGGTCGCCCGTTAGCTTCCTCGCCGTCGCGCGCGGACGAGATCCGTCGATCCCTAACTTAAAGTTATAGCCGTAAAGAGAGAGAGTCTTTACGGCTTCGGCGGCTCGCGAGTGGTGCACCACGTACCTTATCTCCCCGTCGATGTGCTTGACTTCGCCTGTTTCCCTACTCTCCGTCGGGCTCTCGCGCGCGGCAACTTCGCCGTCCTCGCAGGTTCCTGGGAGTCTCTGGAGCTGTGCAATTAACACCAGCACGCTCACTCCACCGAGTCACTCACTCTTCACGGCGCGAAACCCGGAACCCGAGCAAGAATCCGCGATAACGATTCTTGTTCTCTTGCCGCGAAATATCAAGGAAGGCGTTACCGGCGACGTGTCTATCTACGATGACTCGCATAAACTCTATCTACTCTCCTCAGTCAGCTTGCGCGTCGGACCATTATTAGTCCTTACGCGGCTTACGCGCGGGCTTTCCCGATCACCTACGAGCTTTTCCGATCGTTACTCGCGCTCGTTATAAGGTATAGCTTCATACGCATAAGAGTATGTAGCTTACCTTTACAATATATATAGTGTAGTAATAATTTTGCCCTGTGAAAACCGTTCGTACTACCGGACTGGCGCAACACTGGCGCAGTGACACGGACTCATTAAAATCACTATCTACGACGTCCACATAATGAAATTTTCGTTCAGTTGTCGCTTACACGCATCAATAAAATGACTTAAAACATTGTATAGAGGTAAATAATTATTAAATATGGTGCACCTAACTGTTTGTTTTGCATAGTTTTGCAAAACTAAAAGTAGTTTTATTATCATTTAGGGGGATGATATACTCAATTACAAATTCAAATTTAAAAGCAAAAGCAGACGAAAAAAAACTTTACTCACTTATAACAATTAATAAAAACAAATTTACGCAAATTGAGGAGTTAGCTGCCCTCCGTTATGTAATTATCTATCATTTTACAAAGTTTGATATTATTATAACAATAAGTCGCCGAAAAAACCTTGAAAAATATAATAGCATTTTCCAAGGTTTTTTCGGCGACAAATTGTCCTAATAACTTGAAACTTTGTAAAATGATAGATAATTACATAAAGAAGGGCGGCTAACCCCTGGGTTTGCGTAAATTTGTTTCTATTAATTGTTATTAGTAATTTAGATGTTTTTTCGTCTACTATTTTGTGGCACTAAATTTGAATTTTTAATTGAGTACACGGAGAGACATTTTCATAGTTAAAGACGGTGCACACTAGAAAAGCATGCTGTTTGACGGTGGCGACACCAACTATTTCAATGTATCCTATACACCGAACAGACAAAACTAATCGTTCACTGTAAAAAACAGTGTCGTCCATCGTTCCTGTAGCTGAAGCGTCGCGTATTAGACGGTGGAGGGGGTCGATGTTTATGCTGCTCCTGCATTAAGAAGCAAGGTGACTAGCTCTCACCGTGTTTTACGCTGAAAATGTTTCTCCGTGTATGACACCTCTATAGGCAAGCTAGAGCATGCTTTCGCCGCAGCTACTACCGACATTATGCATGCGCATTTGTTGCAAATTCGAGACAGGTAGCCACGCCAAAATGATTTGGTACTTTCTAAAGAAAAATCTACTTATTGATTTTATGAAAGGGTTCGTCTGCTTGTAAAATAATAAAAAGTAATGAAGTGTTTTCATAGGCAAATTTTGTCTATGCATTCATATTAAAATCCATAAATTTATATGACAATTATAGGTGCATAAAATTTTAACCCATTTCATTCGTCTGTTGAACTGGAATTTTACGGTCAGTGCCAATATACCTGAAATAGTTCACGCTGTCTCCAGTTGTAGATAAAGGTATAAAAATAACAAATTACAGATATCAACAATTAGATTAATTTTTGCAATGACCATTAATAAATCATAAGGCCAAATAATTTTAATATTAAATAAGTTTAATAATATTATAATTGATCTCCAAAGGGATGTCTGTAACCACGGACAGCTATATGTAGCAATGTCTAGAGTTCGATCTTGGGATTCTCTTAAAATCTATCTTGGAAATCAAAAACAAAGAGTAAAAGTATAAAATTATGTATATAAAGAATTATATTCATAATTTTAAATTACATTTTCTGTTGTTTGTGTAATTTATATAATTCATTGAATTATATTTGCGACGTTACCAAATTCTCGGTTAAAACTATTAACCGTTTCCCGGTGGAAACGCCGAAAATATTAATTATAATAAAATAAAACCCTGCACGGCCGACTCTCTCAGAGGAGATTCCGTTGAATTTACAGTGGACCGGTTTCCACTGTAATCTCCAGTAATTTTTTAATTGGCGTAAATAAATTAATAAGCGGATTCCTTACGGAACCCACTGTCACCATTACCACGAGAGATAATATCGGAAAACTATTGTTTATTAATAACGCGCAAAAACTCCAACGTAACACGACGTAGTTATTAAACAAACCCGACGAACCCAACGATTGAAAATCACTCCCGAATAACCACGTTTGATAATCTATCCATTTAATAATCTATTAAATTAAATAAATAAACGTATGGATAATTGGATGATCCCTTATTATTCCATTTCCAATTATTATGAAAAATGGCTCCTTCAATAATCCTCTAAAAATAATTCAATAATCCTCTAATCAATTATTTTATTCCAAAATAACTGATTGCAATGGCTGCTAATAATATTTTCAAAAACACACAACTCTCCTATTCGACTACTGATGCTAGACTATCTCATTTCCGGAAACTACCCTCCATAACCGAAAATTTAAACACTCTATCCTTTTCTCACTTGTTGTCCCGTTTCCCTATGTCTTTCATGTCACCTGCGAAATTATTTGACTTATCTCCATGTAATTACATGTCACAGGTGATCCCGCTACCGTATAGTCCTTACTAATATCAAAAATGACAACTCATTTGCATAAGTTATCATTGTCCCAACTATTACAGCAAATATACGTGCATTACGCAATTACTGTCATAATACCATTTTATACAGTAATTCCATACACAACACATTGTCCTTACTATGAAATATTTAGTAATAGCACCAAAATCTCATTAGCGCGAGATTTGAATCTCTTATTTGTTTCTATATATCATACATGTATCATCTATATACCCGATCGATCCCCACTACACGTCTTCCGAAACTCCCTACGTCTCGATACACAAATCCCTACGTCGATAAAAGCGTATTCTTTATATACAATATTTTTAGTGTAAATTTTGTGCTTATTCTTTAATTTATCACTTTCTATTTTTGCATTGGTTAGTACTAAATTTTTTTAATTTTTTCTGCTCTTAGCTCTTGAAAGAACAACGTATAATTGACCATGGCTAAAAATTGAAGTCGAAAAATAGATACCAACATGATTATGACTGTCCTTGAAATTTATTAATAGTCATTGCGAATCCTAATCGAATAGGAAATTGTTTTCGACGTATATTAAATGGTATTTCTTCTTTAGATGGCGATAAAATTATTTTCGGTATGAAAACTGATTTTTCAATACTTTTTCCACTTATAATTTGTACTTGAATTGTATGTTTTATTAATTTGTACACAGCCCTTCGTTTATATTGAGATTTCTTAAAAAAAATTATCATTGCGCCAATTTTTAATTTAAATTTATGTAGAGGAAGCCCATTAAGAGTCAATGTATAAAGAAATTCGATAGGCAGCATAACATCTAGATGTTCTCCATATCATCTTCTGTATCTATACTTAAATGTTCAACTGTTAGCCCTTCCATTATAGTCAAAATTTCATTATTAATTTGATTCACGTCGCGGTTTGTAGGAGCTGATAACATAAATAAGCCGAGGGTAAAACATTTACCTATTGAAATCATTTTTTCGGAAATAGATAAAATGGCTTTTGAGAACAGCAAAATTATGAAACCAACTAAGATTAAAGTGCAAAATATACCTCCTCATATTGAAATTCGTATGACCTATGGTGACCTAAATTACATTGGTAATAATAAAGCTATTTTTTATTTTTATAGAGGTATTAGAGGCAAACAAACATACTAATTCCTTGAATTCTTTAAAACAGCAACCTAAATATAAAGTATAGTAATAATTGATGATATTGTTTTCACTGCTAATGTTACTGAGCAGAACAACATCAAGCTATGTTCCCTCACTATAGTGTTATCTGTGCAGTGAGTCTAACTTGCTCAGCAAGATGTAGTAGTATTGAAAAAATTATCCATGCAAAAAATAAAAATACGTTTACTGAAAGTTTTACGACAATTAGAAAAATGTTAATTAGATTTTGGTAATAGTATCCTTGCATTTATTTGGTGTACTGGCTATACTAAATATAAAAACATAATTGCATTTATTTGGTAAACTGGCTATACTAAATATAAAAATATAATTGCATTTATTTGGTATACTGGCTATACTAAATATAAAAATATAATTGCATTTATTTGGTATACTGGCTATACTAAATAAAATTTTTTTTCTTATTACTTTAGTGTTTAATTTTTAATTATTACGTTTTCCTTTATTAAATTGGATTTTTTGTTATTAGATTTTAAGATTTACCAGTCCTATGCACAGATAAATTTCGTTTATCTTCTCCTCTGGTACGCCGAATACGGGAGACTCTTTCTCCCAGCGACAAGAGGTTTGGTGCGGCACGTATTTGCCGAAGGATGTCGGCGTAAGCTCGCCCTCCTGATACTTTGATCTTAATGGCGTCGGGACGAGCTGGTTTTACGGTCGCTTTAGCTGCGTATTCTGTTGAGCCCTTTTCCTTTTGCTCTTGCGCACTACCGTAGCCCAGTCAGAGACTTTTGACTGGTTTCCACAGGTCTCAGGAACGAATGACGAAGCATCGATTGACCCACTTTTGTTAAAGGGTTGCATTAACCCATTCTTCCTTTTCCCCGGGGAATGCTGAGATGGTGAGGGTCTCTCCCTCTCCACCGGCCTCCTTTGACGCTCCTCAGCGCGGAAGATGGGCACACTTGGCACATCCCTTCCTTATGTGCATCTATCGTTATATTTTTCGGCGCTGTCGAGCACAGAGCACTGCTTACTCGTGCTTATTTATTAAGGGCCCTGCTTGTTGCTCTCGCCATAATCTTTAGCTTTTTGTGAATGTTGTTCTTATTAAAAACAAACTCCACGAAGGTGTCTATTTTCTTACGGAGACGGAGGAAAACTCTATCAGCATTGTTCGTCATCCAATTCGAGAGCAGGTCACACGTAGCATTTGATGCTACAGAGGCTGAGTGACCAACCTCCGCAGCTCTTAGCATTTTAACGATGTGAGCTTGGTGTCCCCCAAAATCCGTGGGACCAGCACTCACCACCGGGCCTTTCACCCGATTGGAATCAGTGGCGGGATTGGACAAGACTGCTGTGTCTGCTTGGGGTAGTGTCGTTGTAATCTCACTATCCATTATTGGTTTTATTTCGGGGTGTCTTCCCCAATCTGGTTTTGGTTTACCACAAATATTTTATTTTCCGGTACCAACCACATCTGGAAAGCCTTTCCCGATGCACCACCTGGGAAGCCGCCAGGATGCAGGACCAGCAAACCCGCCAAGGGATGTGTGTATGTGCGTGTGCGTGTGCGTGTGCGTGCGTGCGTATATTTGCATGTGCGCAAACCCTTCTTTGCGCACCACTCGGATACTCGTCCGCGAGGCACGTTGTTTACATGCTGGACCGCGTTTGTCGCTATCTTGCATCAATCTAAATTCAAGCGCGTGCACGGTGAGCGCTTATCGAGTATAGGGAATTTGGAACGCGGGTCGTGGGGCAAAACGTGAGTATTATAATCTAATACACGTTGTGACGGAAATCGTCACACAACCTATTCACGACGAATAGAATATTTAAATTCACAACAATTGTAAGCCGTCGGAGCCTTTGGTATGTCAAGGCCAACCGACGACACTTGTTTATTTAGATGATGACGATTTACATAGATGAGAGCGCGAGTGTGTGTGTGTGTGTTTCTCCACTCTCATCCCTCTTCTGGAAAATTTAGGCAAATGCGGAAGCAGTATGTCCCGATCCATCGATCGAGGCGGATAAACCTTCCGGTGCGACCGGATTTTTTTCCTTTTGAGAATACCCAGCAAAGGCGCGTAAGGTGTAGCAGGCAGACGGGAATGTCCCCGTCAGTTTGCGTGTGAGTCTATCCACGAGTAACTACTGTGTGAAGTGCAAGGACGGGGTCGTGCGCGAATTTAAACGCGGACCGCGAAATGCTCACCGCAGCATTATGCCGTCTGCTTCAGCACCACAATCGACAAGGGTCTCCGTTGCCCAGGAGACCAGCGGGACCGAGATCGGCTAGACCATCTTCGGGGCGGCGACCGGTAAATTTTTAAATACTATACTGCCGTGACTCCCCCCCCCCTCCGAGTGTATGAATGAACTACTTGGGAATGTGTTCGGATACGCCAGTATCCAGAAAGCGGATCCTGGGGGATACAGTCTGTCGCAGGCGAGGATCTCGATCCGGCAGGCTTCCCGGGACTTCCGCCCACTTGATCAAATATTCTATTCTAATTAATAATTTAGAATAAATGATTCTTTTATTTTAATATACTTTTTCATGTTTTTATTGTGTTCATATTTAATTTAAATCGCGTCCCAGTGAACTTGTTCCTGGCGATACTTGTCGGTTATCTTCGCTACATATAAATAAGTGACATACGCAGTATAGAGCAACGCGGCCCCGCAGTTAATAGTTATTAAAATAAATTATTATTATTTAAAACCACCGGATTCGCGATTAACATGTCACAACGTGTTATAGTAGGGAACTGAACTTATATTCGAATTTCGCACTATTAGATAAGGATTAACTAGGGATTGATATAGTGATCTATTAGACCAATCAATAGATGACTTTATTAGATATCAGACTTCCGTATAGGTAATTATATGGACCTATTACTTTGTATGACAGTAATTGCCTCACATATAGAAGGTCGAGATACCAATTAGGACAATGATAACTTATGCAAATGTGTTATTTATAGTGGAGCAAATACGAATAGCTTTGTGACACCTGTAACGGATACGGAAGGGTTCGAAAATTATATTACCGGATCCTTCGCAGGTAACGAGAGAGAAAAGATAGGGATGTTATTAAATCGAGTGAGACAGAAAATCGAAAAAGAAGATTGGCGAGGTTCTGAATGGTCCACGCCATTCTGATTCTATTACTCATTGATCATAGTATGGAATATTTAAGGAGAGTACGAATATTTTTCAGGGAATTTATACTCATATCCCAAATTGTTTATTCGTATATAGTATATATTGCTAATTATTATATTTATTGTATTACATGTATTGGTGAGTCATTTCAATTATTAATTTAATAATCAATATTTAGACGGGAGTATAGGTACAGTATATTCAACGGGACTTCCTTTGGGTGGGTCCACTTGGTTATTAAAAACGAATATATTTTTTATTTTACGGTTGATGTACGGAACAGGAAGGAATCTTATTTAATACATTTTAAAACTATAAATTCTAAACCAGCATCGCAATATATATAGATACAATAGTGCAAATCCTAAAACTAATTGGAACAGAAAAAAACAGCTTGCGGACGCTACCTTAATTATTTTTCATACCACGCACAATCTCAAAAATAGCAATGGCTTATAATTTGGTTCACAAGACAATTCTACTATCTGACTCAATTTTTCACGATAATTTCATTAAAATAATTAGCAGTTTTTTATTAAGTGATAACTATCCAAATTCATATATAAATATATCAATATAAGAATTTTACATATTAATAATACTAATAATATTAATATGAATAATAATGCAGTTAAGAGAAACCTAATTCGGAGACCAGAGATTGTTTTACCTTTCATAAAGGATTTTACCCCGAAATTGAATGTATTTATAAAAAAGCACGAATCAATAAATTTAATAAGATTATAAAATTAGGGAAAGACAGAATTGTCAAAAATTAAATATGTAATATTATATATGAAATACCTTGAAATGATTGTTCTTTACAATACATAGACACAAGTAAACGTAAACTAAAGACACGCATACGTGAACATAAATATGACGTAAAAAATAAAAACTACAGATCCGCTTTAGCAGTTCACACGATTAATACAGGACATAATATCGATTTTAATAAAACATGTATCATTGACATACAGAATAATTTTAAGAAAGCGTGTTTTCGTAGATGTTAAATATATATATATATGTACATAACGACACGTTAAACCGTATAGAAGATATAAACTAAAAAAAGAAGGCTTTATTGATGATAAGATATAAACTACCTCAAGAATATTTATTAGGTAGCGAAGAATAATATAAAAATGTTTCATGTGTGAGTAGTAATCCCCTCGCTATGGGGAGACACAACAAACCCCCACTCATGGGTCCTGTGTATCTCTCCATAGCGAGGGGTGGGGGTAATGCTGGGGTGGGGGTAATAGGTGAGGATCATGGTGGAGGGGGGGATAGGTGGGGACCATGGTGGAGGGGGGAAGAATTAGGGTGGGATAATGGTGGGGGGTAATTGTGGTACAAGTTAAGGTAGGGGGTAATGACGGTGGGAGAAATGACGGAGGGGGTGGGGCGGGCAATGATGTATTGCTGCGGAAGAGGAGCAGGAGTAGACCATGATGCAGTACTGCAGGAGAGGAGGGGGGGGTGAGGACCGGAAGATTCGAATTCTACGATGTTGGTTGCGGGGCGTATCAATACCTACTGTGCTATTCCGTCGACCGATCGCCGTATGAAGGGGAGATGATGGGAGACAGAGAGGAAGTGGTGGGAGAAATCTTAACTGAACTCGCGAACGGATGTACGAATACTGGAACTCGGTTGACGATTAATCCAGAGAATGGGAGGTGATAAATATTGTTGTGACTCAGAATACGACTTGACTTTGCAAATTCCGGACACATGGGTGTCTCGGGTGTTCGCTATGAGGAATTCGCGAGCTCACGTTACGTTCTCTTCAATCTTTACGTTCTCTTAACTAAATGTACACAACGCATTTAATTCTTGGCTATTGTTAAAATTTAAAATAAAGGTATTGGTGGATAAAAGGTTTATTTAAAAAAATACATTATATTTATGAATAAATTTTTGTTTATTACGAATGAAGAAATGTTTATAATTTTTAATACATATGTTTTAGCGGTACTAACAACTTTTCATGTATCGTGTTAACGCTTTTACAATCGTGCATACGTACGTAACATAAATTGATTTTTATCAATTTTCACACAATTTTCACACACCACTCATACAGAAAGTTAAAACAACATTATAATAATGACATCTTTGCGCGTCAACTTTGCAAACACCTGACAACACAACCACCATTTCCAATGAAATTTTTATCTGTGTTTATCTTGTGCTGTACATACCATCCTACAAGAGCGTCATTTTTTGCAACTCATCGGAAAAATTTTCGATATATTTGACGAAACCTAATCCTTGAGTCATGTAGTACAGAAACATAATGCAGTACTGACCACACACATCGGAGGGTGCGCTCTGTAATCGAACATTATTCCAACGAAGTTGTTTACAATTTTTTCGCAATCTATTGATATGATCTGGAACGAGTGGTGGTAGTCCAAAACTATCGAAATAAATACTATTACATGATTTATCGACGTATACAGCAACCCAATGCATACCAGATTTTGTATGGTCATCCGTGTTTAGCACGAACGCTGTCGGTTTCATCCACACTCGGGGTGTCTGATCGGCTGGAAATACACCTACAGTATGCGAACGGATTTTCGACAAATTCTTGAGTATTTGTAGACTGTCCATGATGAATTTTGTTTGTAGTGTTGAAACTCTTTGGTGATGTGTGATGAGTCAACCACGATTTTAAACTATACGCGTTATTTAAAGCACAACGATAATTTTTGAAACAAGTTTTGACAGCGTGATGCATACAATATACGTTGGATGATAATTTATTGAAAGGTGGACAATTCTGATCATACTCAAGGTTTAAAATTTGAGGATGAACAATTTTTTGTAGTACCAACCACTTATCGTTACCTCTAACATATATTTTCCGCAAACTTTTCATAAGTTCCCGTAAAATCTTTTTAACTGTCTTCAAAGTCACCTCGCCGTCAAAGTAGTCCAATCCGTGATGATATTGATTTAACCAGCTATTCTGTTTTCGTATGTCTTGGTCCAGATGCTCCAGTGCGACTGTTGGTGCCACCACCCAGTGACTGGTAAATTCACTGTCAACAGCGACAATAGCAATTTCTTTCGGTACGTATTTTTGCTTACTATCTTTAAGGAACTGAATATGAACAATTACATCCATGTTGTAATACAAATCTTGTCAAACACAAAGTACGATCCTACTGACTGTCTAAGGCTTTTTAAACCGGTGTATAAACGTATAGTACAGATAGTAACACAAGGTGGCGACCTCTATCAATTAAGTTTATTAACTGATGAAATCGACAATGACTTGACGGGACGCATCAATTTCCAAAATATTATCCTACTCTGCATATACAATACAATTGACCGTTTCAACTAAAGCATCACTAAAACGTACAGCTAATCTAACACTACCGTTTGATCAAATTCCAGTGACTGCAATCGTTTGCCGATAAATCGGGAGTCAAATCATATGCGAATAAGCAATACCCGTGTGGGTAGGACTCACGTGTTATTTGATTATCTTCATTGAGAAAATGTACACCCGTACCGGAGAATAAAGTATGATACGCGTCTATGTATAGATTTCTATTTTTGAAATCGGGCTGGAGTGGTTTTGAAGGTACTTGTATCCCATCCACGTACAAGCACAGGAAGTTTATATTAAAATGTTCAAAATTGAAAGGGTTGAGTTTTTGATCACCATTAAAAGCTTTATTATTTATAAAACCGATAATTATTCTCTTTGGTAGCTGACCCAATATGATATTATCCAATGTTTCACCGTGTATACCGCTATGCATGGTGACAGCTTTGACTTCTACTCGTGTTAACGGATATTTAGCCGTTGTTTTCGAGAGCGATTGAGCATGTGCTAACAATATACTTGGACTGATGTTAACTCGTCGTACTAGAAGGTTTGCCTCCTCTATGTGTAGTGAAAAGTAATCGGTCGGATCCATTAAACAAAAATTATTGCGAGAGTTTACCAAACGTACTCTAACTTCCACACCATTAATTAGAAGTTTCTCTTGATTAAACACATCTGTATGGAGATGTCCAATTAGGTCAACAGGCTTTCCGATAGATAAACATTTCCGTCTCTCCACAAGTCCTTTATTTGCTCTGCTGTATCGTTCATATGACCAGCAATATCGTCACACCACAAGACGGTCGATAAATGTGAAGATTTAGCAGCTGATCCGTAATTTAATAACGTTTCGATGTATGCTCCGTAAGCATAGGCGTTGGTAGGTGGTGATACGGGTTTTTGATTGAAAAAAACATCCACTTGATTAAAGAGTGAATGCATTAAATTGTTAACTGGTCCTACTCTACCCGATAAATGTCTAAAGGCCGTTCGATTTTCTTCCGCTACATCATCTTCTGTCGTGTTAGATTTAATACTCACACGGAGACTGAGCATAGTATGGGCCAAATCAAGATATTCATCACTATTTCTGGATATCACAAATTCAATCGGTGAATCATCGGTCAAGGATGATATTGGTTTATATTGAACCCAATGCGAGCCCTCAATTGTAGTCTGTGTTGGCAGAATGTCAAATAACAATAACTGACTTTAAACATTCACACGAATGAGTGTGTAGAAAGGCCATCTTTAACTGTCAAAAATATCTCTAGTCGATCTTTTCTTTTTACTACCTCTCTTCTTTCTGCTTTTAGAAGTTGTTTGTTTCCTTCGCTTTGTTACACCTCGCTTCCTTGTAGCACTTTTCACCTTACGATTTTTCTCACTAACGCTTCTTTTTTTTCTGCCTCTATATGTTGTGATAGGTGCACCAAGCAATTGCAACTGAGCATGATTTCCATAGCGGGACATTTTATACCCCGACCTCTCCATCAATTTGTCCAATTTTTCTTCAGCCTTTCTCTTCAAAACTTGACCAGATTCCTTCACACGATTACGAAAGGATTCTTTGATGGGTGTGTTATGCGTCGCAACATCTGACACAATATTGAATCCCGTACGAACAACCTCTCTACCCACGGCTTTTGCTCCTCGACTGAGGAGCGGTAGTACACGTCGAAATACGCCTGCTAGGAAGGAACCAATACCACCATACCCTCTTTGGTAGGGAGAACCGATGTAAATGTGCCCAACTCCTCCGGTGTAATGACCTCCTCCGCCTCCTCGATATCCATTACCGATTTGATTGTTGAAGTAATCCTCGTAACGATTCATTTCTAGTCGATTTTCTTGAAATGAAGTGTTGCCGTCACTGTTCCGTAATCGAATGGAATCAATTGGCCGCATTGATCTCTTATAGCTATTTCGATTGTCTGTATCTGGTATCCATTGACTCGCCGTTCGTCATAACAGTGTCTCTGTTTATTCGGTAACAGCGAGGACAACCATGCCAATAACACCCGTGAAATTGAAGTACAATACCACGATGATTGTCTTCATTGACACGTGGTGCACAGTAACCGTCAACCAGGATATTTTCCGATAGTCTCGTTTCTCGACACCGTCCTGCGTGATTAACATCTCGATGAAACACACGTTGCTCCATCCGTGAAAGCCAGTTTAAGGCAATTTCAGGCTGATTGTCTTGTAGCCGGTAACCTTCCAATGGTACAATTCCTATTTGGTTATTTTTCAGAAACGTTTTTCTGAAAACTCGCATACAAGACGAAGCTATAGTTGTACACTCGGAAAATGGATCTACGCCAAATTTTATGAACATTTTCTGATAAGCCAAACACGCTAGTCTCAAAATCGTCACATCTTGTTTGCAATATTTTAAAAATTCATTTTGAAAATTAAAAATGTAATCACATTGAACTTGTTCACTTGTAGCACTTGTTGGAACATCGATGCTCTTCGGCGCGCCAATAACTTTTGTTGCATGGTATACAGTACCCCCCACTACCACTTGCTCCTACAAGATTAAGAATTGGTTGATAATGATTTGTATGTTCGTAATACATTATTCGCAGTATGTGTGTTACCGCGTCGACAAATCGCGAACCATCGTATATCGGTAAGGTACCCCGCGCGAAAGATGAAAAATTGTATACCACTATCGCCGTAGCACGAGTAGCAAAGAAATCTTGAAACTTTTGGATTTCCGCAAGACTACACCCTTTAATTGGTACTTGAACGTTGGCCAAATTTAGAAGCTCTGTGGCAGCATTTCTTTGAGTTGCTCCTGCACTTGAACGAATCAAGTTCCAATATCTATGAAGTTCGCGTGTACGTATTTGGCCTCTGATAGCGTATGCGTAGGCAGCAACCAAACTTCGTGGTAGGCACAAATTATCATTATTAGTAATTGTCAATATGGACTTTTTATTCACCGATTCTTCGGTTAAACGCACTCGTCTATGGCCCGCTACATCTCTAACAATAGCACAATTCACCGATAGTACCTCATTAACATTGAAATCATTAGCACTTTGTACAGCACTGTATATCAACTCCCACAAGACAGCAACGAGGAAATTTTGTATTGGTCTGAATGACAGCGAAAGAGGACCATGGTTAAATTGTTCAGAATTAATTGTCACACCAATGAAGTCCGTTGGTGCACTTCGTTCACAAGGATAGCCATGTAGATCTCGTATACAATCTTCTAACCATGCAGAAACATCAGTATTAGCTGGTGGTTGTGGGATCACCCCTCTGATTTCTCTCCCTTCATATCCAAAGCGTTGGTAGTAACGTTTCGTCTCCTTTTCAATAACAAACCGGGTGTATGGCAATTCTTTACCAGACTGAAAAGAACCTCCTGTAAGATTATTCACATTTACGTATATATAAAAAACTAACAATATGAAAATAACTTGTTTCTTACGTTGTTGTTGTTGTTCTTCTTCTTCATCTGTACTAGTACTACTGTCAGTGGATGAATCTGTACTACTAGTGTTGCTACTGGTACTACTATTACTGTAATGTTTCCTTTTGCGGACCCCCATGTCAATTGAACCCATCAACTGAGTACTCACAAGTTTAGCAGCTAAAAAAATAACCAATTGAAACATATATCTTAGATAAAGAAACAATATATATGAAAAAATTGAATGCTGACAAGTATTTTCATCTCCTCGAGATGTTGATGGTATAGGTTCCTCTTGATCACACGCCAGTATACATTTATCACCTTCGATATCACTCATCATTTGATTCATCACTGATAAATACAAAAATTATATTTATTTACCACGATTTTTATAGTCAAAATCTCTACTTACAATGACGACGAAAAATTAATAGAGCTAAATGATGATCTTGCTCATACCGTTGTCTTATTGTACGCACAGCAATCAACAAGACATCCTGATTATTGAATAAACCAACGGTGAACACAATGTAATAAAAGAAAATGTAACTTTTTACACAAAATATCTGCAGATAGGTGTGAGAGATCCGATGACCAAATCTTACCACACATTGTGCGAATGTGTGGTTCTCGAACTTTAGCAATACTCAATGCATACCGTAAAATTTTCGCTAAATGCGATGTACTAGCTCTAATCATTATGATGTTAACGACTACAAAACTGTTTACAAGAAACTGCAAAGAACCATTATGTGTAGTTCGTTAAATACTAACTTGATACTCTATATACGATTAGGGGGGGAGGGATGGGGGAATAAGACTTCCATAATATCTGCTGACTCCTTTGTTCATGTGTCACACAATCAACAGTTACATTTTACCTTATTTACAAAAAAAAATTCCGCAAAAATTTGTTAGAAGTTATAAAAAATATCAAATATTATAGGATATTCATACATTCTCCTCTTTTTATGTAAACTATGTTGATACAGCAATTTCAATATATTTACGACGAAACTTCGCGGTCTGTTAAAAGTTATAAGAAGTATCAAATACTACATGACATTCATACGTTGTTCTCTTTTTTTATTGCAACCAGTGTTGATACAACAATTTTCATAAAAAAACAATAACTTTTACTTAGTAAAACCAGAAATTTACAAATTATACATTGATTTTAATGTAGTGCATATGTACTGATACTCGATCGCAGACGTGTGCCGCTCTGCGTGAAACCTGATCTCCCAGCTAATTGCCGCCCCGAAAAATTCGTCAATTGTTCGACGACTTTAATTTGTGGATTAAAAGTCGATAGGGGGTGGCAAGAGGAGTCTATATACCAAAAATCACCACGATCGGATGATATTTGTGTTTATCGATATCTATCGATGTATGCCGATAGTCCGTCGATTTCCACGATTTTTTTAAAGTATTCAACTGTACAGAGCATGTAGAACAAAAAGTGTTAACAACTTTTTTCTCTATAGCGATTATTTACAATTATCCGTGAATAATGGTTAAAACTATTCGGCATTTTGGCCAATAACTCGGTAAATATTGGAGATATCGGGAAAATAACCGAAAAATCATTCTCTTATGAGAAGAGAATGTGTGCACTATGTTCAATATTCCGTCGCGATAATGGACAAATTTCGAATTATTTAAACGTTATTCGATAACAAATTTATTCGAAGACGTGTGCCGTTCATCGTGAAACCTGATCACCCGTTTTTATTTCATTGTTTTATTAGTACATATGTACTTACAAGTTTAATGTTTAGTATACACGAGTGTTTAAATCATTATTGTTCTCTTTTTTTTTTAATCAGCACTTTTAATTCTCTAATAATGTCGCGTCCGGAATTTGCATAGTCAAGTCGTATTCTGAGTCACAACAATATTTGTCACCTCATATTCTCTGGATTAATCGTCAACCGAGTTCCAGTATTCGTACATCCGTTCGCGAGTTCAGTTAAGATTTCTCCCACCGCTTCCTCTCTGTCTCCCACCATCTCCCCTTCATCGGTCGACGGAATAGCTTAGTAGGTATTGATACGCCCCGCAACCAACATCGTAGAATTCGAATCTTCCGGTCCTCAGCCCCCCTCCCCTTCTGCAGTACTGCATCATGGTCTACCCCTTCTCCTCTTCCGCAGCAATGCATCATTGCCCGCCCACTCCCTCCGTCATTTCTCCCACCGTCATTACCCCTACCTTAACTGGTACCACAATTACCCCCCCCCACCATTATCCCACACTAATTCTTCCCCCCCCCCCTCCACCATGGTCCCCACCTATTACCCCCCTCCATCATGATCCCCACCTATTACCCCCACCCCTCGCTATGGAGAGATACACAGGACCCAGGAGTGGGGGTTTGTTGTGCCTCCCCATAGCGAGGGGATTACTACTTGTGTGGGTGTATAATTGCATTTGTAGCCGTAATAACTTTTACTCCTCGTGGATTGCTTAATAAAATCGGTCTCTCTGTGGCGAGGTACTCTAGATTTTACATAAGCTTTCGACTGTCTGTGAGATAAGTAATTTTAAAGAAGTTTACGTTTCATTGTATTTTAATTTTTTTTTTAATTTGTTCAGTTGTCAACTGTTTTTATATTAAGTTTTATAACTGTAATAATGTTATAATTTTCAGTGGTTTATGCCTTATAATGATCAATCCGTTATAAAACCCAAGTAAGAAGACATCGAAGCGGAAGAAGTTCCTCACTACCATGCGACAGAAAGAAAACAAGTTGTCGCCACCATCCAGTTAGCACTCTCTCGGCTGCTCCGGGAATAGCGAACACTCTCTCCGCACGCGCGTACTCTCTTATATAGAAGTAAGATTTAAATTTTCAAATGTACATTCATGAGTAGCATTAAATCTAATAATAATTTGTATTTATAAAATTTGTTTTTTATCATGATTGATTTTCAAGAATTATTATTAAACTATTAATAATCGATTGCTCATAACGTAAGATGTGATAGAAGGTTTAGTCACTTCTAAATCTTCCTCATGAATTAGTGAGTGAAATAAAATTTAAAATAATCTAGATGGAAATGTATAAAGTGTTATAAAAAAATTAAATTTTGACTATACATATATATATAAGGTGTCTTATTTTAATCGCTCTACCTAAAAAAGTAGTAGAAAAATTACTCCATTCAAAGAATAAAATTTGTTGGTCGACCTTCAAATGATCTTGAAATATTATACATTTCTGAACGTAAATTTTTTTGCTCTTTTCATTTCCGGGGTCAAAAATAGGGATTCCTATTTAAAGAAATTATTTTGACCTTGAAATGACCTTGAAAGTCGAACTCAAAGTCAGTCATTGATACCATAATGTGTATATACCCCCTGTGAATCCTGCATCTTTTGTCTTAAACATTTTTAGATTGGAGTACTTTTCTACCACTTTTTTAGGTATGGCGATTAGATAAGATACCTGGTGTATATATAGGAAATTTTACGTCTACTCAGCAGGTCAAAATTTAATTTTTTAAATTTTATATATATATATTAAAGGTCTGTGATGGCTCGGTCGACGGTATCGATCCCGGTAAAACTGCGGATTGATAATTATATTTATCACTGGGAAATGCATTTTCAATAAGGTCTTCTCAAAGACATAGTATGACTTCCGTGCTGATTCACACCAGATTGGGTACATAAAAGGAGCGACGTTAAAATAAAAAAACCGCTGCAAATTAATTGGCACGTAGCTTCCTCAAATTAACATGCCATTCCTATATGTAACATATTATCCTTATTATGGAATTATTATTTAATTATTGAAAACATAATGTTATAACATTGCTAAAAATATTATTCTTTTTTTATTAAAACATATATAGCTAGTAACAACTAGCTAAAATAATTAATGTATTTGTGTAATATAAAAAAGTACACATTTATATGACAAATGTAATAAAAAATTATTAAAATAAAAAAACAAAGGTCATTTCGTCTATTCTCAATTAATAATATCCATAATCTTCTGTTTCAAATATTCCAAGAATTTTTCTTCATTGTAAGAAAAAATTGTATATTCAATTTAAATTTTCATCAACTGGCATAGAAAATTTTAGATGGCATCAATTACAAATATAACAAACTAGAAGCCATCTTGCGCACAAGCCCACACCTTGCATTTATATTAAGTTTTTTTATATTTCTCATATTTTAATTTTAAAGCCGGTTACGTACGTTTACTAAGTATAGTTTTCAACTTTTGTTTTCCAGTTTCCATAGATACATGCAATTACATCTCTTGCACCCGACCAATCATATCATGTTTTAATAGGCTTCAAATAATCTTTTTAAAGGGAGATTATCTATTTCACTTCCCTAGTAGAAATTTAAAACTAAGAACTAGGAATTAAAAATTGGTAGTAAGTACCTTGTGATGAAACGCTTTTTCTCCCATTTTATTAGCATTTAATAGAATGACCACAACCTCAAAACATTCGAATAATGCTTCCAGCTTTCCGGAAAGAGTAAACTTCAAAATTCCTTTAGTTTTGAATGGGTTTTTAACGTTTTCGTCTGATTTACAACTAATTTCTGTTGTATATCCAGTATTTACGAAGATAAACGCTGTTTTATTAGATTTTTCACTTGTCTATTTTTAATAGATATTTAATAGGACATAACTAGACTCAACTGTAATCTATATTTAGAAGCTCAAAAATTGGAGAAAAATAGGAGTTTACATTAATAAATGGTTATAAAATGTGAGAAAAAGCGTTTCATCAATAGGAGAAAAATGAGTCTATTTAATACTTATTTAATGGAATATGATTTCTACCATGGTTTCCTTTAAATGTTTTAAAAACATTTCTTCCAAAAATACCATCAATTTATTATGTTGTAATATAATTGTTGTACAATAAGAAAATTCTTTTTTTTTTCTTTCTTTTTATTATTTTAACGTCGCTCTTTTTATGCTCCCAAATCGGTGCTAATTAGCGACGGAAGTCGTACGATGTCTTGGTAAAAAAAGCACTTGTTGAAAATACATTCCCCAGTGGTTGTATCAATCGGCCGGGGCCGGTAATCGAACCTGAGACCTCCAGATTACGAGCCAGACGCCCTACCGACCGAGCCATCGCAGGCCTCAATAAGAAAATTCTATTCAATAAGATTGAATATTTTGCAAATGACATAAAAAACTTTTGATGGTACAATTGAAAATATAAAAAATTATCTTTCTTTGCTTTTCTTTAGATTTCCTGAAAATATTTTCCAAAAATATTGTTAGTTTCACAGTAGTCTACTTTCTAAGTAAACAAAATTTTAATAAAAATAATTTAGATTATAATTTTTTTCTCAAAAACTAATCGATGTACAATTTTGCAATTTTATAGCCTAATGCTACTATTTTGTTGTATTTCCACGATTTTATTTTAACATATTTGATTAATTATTTTCAGAGATAAAAATATATAATGCTTAATAACTTAGGTAATTATAGATATTTTGAGCTGAAAAGCATAAGGGATCAAAACTACCAAATGAATATTGTTTTCCAAAAGTTCAAGTGGATTAAATTCTTTTTATCCTTAGAAGCGTACCAAATAAAACACCATTTTTTTAACATTTTAGTTTCTTTTAATCATAACTAATCGATAAAATTACTTGAACTTTTTCCAATTTATGAGCATTAGATGGTTCTTTCGTCATAAATTTTTTCAGCACATATGACTAATTAACATTTTTTTAAATAAAAAAAAACTAATAGAGATAATTTGTCTATCCAAAATCGAGCAGATAGATTTTCTATTCCATACAAAGTATATTTGGTCCAATTAAAAACAATTAATGATTTTAATAAAATTTTTGAAAAATTAATTATTCAAAAATCGAAAATTGTTTTTAAAAAAGAAATTATTTGGGGGATAAATAACCAAAGTCTTTTTCGGAATTCCGAAAAAAAATAAACATATACATACGCAAGCTGAGCGATATTGACCGAGTAGGTCGGAAATTACAAAGTATTAGGAAGAAAGCTTTCGTCGACGACAACAAATTCTGGCCCCACTAAACCTCAAGCCGCTGAGGCGAAGGAGTCTCCCGCATCCGACGTACCAGAGGAGAAGATCTGCTAATTGAGCTCGGGACATCTTCCATAGGAACTCCATCCCTCGAGGCAGTGGTCTCGTACACGCTACGTGGGTTACCACAGGTCCAGATACTGACCCACAAAGAATCCAATACTATAAAGCACGCGGTCGAGCCTTCGACGGTGGAAGAAGTGGCGGAGGCAATCTCTGCGGTAATCGTGCCAAATATGGTACCTTCTGGGGATGTAAAGCTTAAAAGGTCATATGGAGGCACTTAGATAACCAGCGTCCGTCTTTCTGCGTCAGCACCAAGTAAGATGCTACAGAATGGGAAGCTTCGGATACGTTGGGTCAACAGCAGGGTTCGGCTCCGCGAGGCGGCCTCGCGTTGTTACCGGCGCCACCAAGTCGGTCACGTAGCAAAAGCTTGCAAAAGCGCAGTCGACCGGTCATCGCAGTGTTACCGGTGCGGACAAGAGGGCCACAAAGCAGTGGATTGCGTGGCCGATAAAAACGTAACTACGCCTAGGGTTGAAGTATCTGTCAGTAATGGTTAGGGTGCTTCAAATCAACCTAAACTACTGTGCTGTGGCCCAGGATCTGCTGCCACAGTTGATCAGAGAAGAGCAGGCTGACATTGTTATCGAATTGTTATTGAATTAAATTGGGTGAGGGATGCCACTGGCAGTGCGGGCATCTTGGTAGGTGGAAACCTGCATGTGTCCGGAAAATGTCCACTCATCTCGCCAATTTTACTTGGCTAGAGATAGCGGGTATACGAATATACAGCTACTATCTCCCAACCAGTGACAATATCAACGAGTTTCTGGGATCCCTTGATGCCATCGTGACCAGTTCAAGGTCCTTGCCAATAGTTATCGCAGAGGATTTTAATGCTTGAGTGACAGAATGGGGCAGTACAAAAATTAACACTCGTGGTCGTACACTCCTTATAGCCTTTGCGATATTGGAGTTAAAGTTTGCTAAAACCGGGCGAGTCCCACTTTTACTAAGGCGGGGAGGCTGTCTATAATAGACCTAACATTCATAGATCCTAGATTGATGAAGGGAGGGTCTGGAAAGTTGCTGATTGCTACACGGGGAGTTATCTTGAGCAACCGCACAGAACAAATCCTCCTCTATGACACCGAGGATGGCGCGCATTCCTATAACATCACCGTAGGCGTGCCACAGTGTTCGGTCTTGCGATCCCTTTCCTGGAACGTCATTTACGACGAAATGCTTAGACATCAGCTTCCAGAAGGGGTGAGGATGGTGGCCTTTGCGGATGGTGTGGCTTTAGTCGTCGTCGCATAGAGCATTGATGAAATAGAATACCTTGGAGGTGTCTCTATCGCGATAGTAGCTGTGTGGTTGACCAGCCATGGGCTAGGATGCGTGTCTACCATTCAAGGAACACCTATTGAATGCAGGGTCGAAAGCTGCAGGAGTGGCTAGAGATTTGTTGGGCATAATGCCCGAAACCAGAGGGCCAAAGCAGCCACGTTGGGCCTTGTTAGCGACAGTGGCAGAGATGGGATTAGACTGGCGAAGGTCGCTGGCTCACCGCGTGATCTCAGATATTAACAAGTGAACGAGTAGGAACAGAGCAGGTTGCAGAGTACCCGACCTACCCTGGTGTTGACGAAAACGTGGAACATCATCCTGTCCTAGTGTTCTCCGCTTGTGGAAGAAAGAGACGATTTCCAAACCTTTTAGAAGTGTCCTTTAACAACAGAGGGCACTGGCAGGTGTCTTCTTGGTTCGCAAGAGGGTTGGGATGCCGTGGTGACCTTCACAGCATCCATCGTTGGGCGGCTGAGCCACATCAGAAAGGAGAAAGAGCGTGCTAGGAGCGGCATTAAGAGCAGCCGCCTCACATGTACGAGATAGTGAGGCGGTTGCCTGCTAAGAAGGGCCAAACGTGGCGTAAATTTCCCTCGCGAAGTAATGCTTTGCGGCGGATTCCAAGGGTGAGCATCAGTCGAGAGGAAGAGCCCTGTCAAGACCAATGGCAGGGTGGTTTTTTAGTGGGTATGGGTCACGCTGACCGAGTTCCACACCCCGCGCATGAAGAGCATTTTTACCGCCCCCTCTAAAAAAATGTATTTATTACATGTTCTTAGCGAATAGAAAAATCGAAAATCCAGCATTATAAATTTTTAAAAATTAACTTTTTATAATTGTATAATAATACTTGCATTTCTAAAAGCTTACAGAAGATTAGATTAATACTGAAAAAAAGAGATGCTTTTCTACCACTCTAAGGTAACTGCATGAATTTTTTTGCAATGATCATGCTAACAGATTCATCGTTATAAGACAACAAATATACATTTCTAATAAAATTTCGGGCACTTTTCCCAGATATTTTGATGAGAAGTGAACGTAATGGCTTAGACCCACTCTGGAAATTTATAGGCAGTTTCTGACTATAAAAGACATCTTTTAGACAGTATTTGATTTTAAGAGTCCGGAGCAGAAGTGCTGATTTTCACTATTTAATGTTTAAATGGCTTACAAGAATATGACAGCATACATTTATGATTTGAAAAGTATTTTTAATGAATAATTCAGAAAGTTTTACAAAAAAAGTCATATTTATGTTTATAGTGAAAAATGCATCCCCTGGGAGCTACAAATTCATGAACATGGGCATATAGTGCAAAAAAGTGCTAAAATGTCAACTTTGACTCTTTGTTACTTAAAATAATGGCATCAATAAAGTCTGAAAAAATTCAGGATAACTACTGGACACCTCTAAAACATTTTACCACAGTTATAGCAATATTCATTTTTTTCATCTTCGATTTCACAAAGAACCACGCATATATATGGATGATTATCTGTAAGATCAGCTGGCCAAAAATTTTTCTTCCTCAAAATTTTTTTTATATGTTCTATAAGGTGTTTCCAGTGTATGTGAATTTTTTCAGATTTTTATATTACTCTTTGCCAAAGTGGTAGACACTTAAAAAAAAAAATTGTAGCCATTTTGTAGCTCCTCAGAGAAACATTTTTACAAAAAATATGTATATTCTTTTTCAAATCTTTTCACCAAAAATACTTTTAAAGTCATACATATAGGTAATAGGTAAGACCTGTAAGTCATTTAAACCTTGAAATAAGGTTTTAAAAGGGTTTAATCATTGATATACAGACTAAAAAATTCCTGGAGATAGCATTCTTAGTCCCGAATTACCTGTGAAAATCCCGTTACATCACAAGCATAAGGCTCTGTGCTCAAAATAATTGTAGTAATGTATAATTCTAAAATATGATTGAAATATCACTATATGCCTAACAAAAATAGATTTATATGTACAACACTCACTACCATAAGATTTATAGAGGTAGTTTACGTAAACAGAAAGATATTTTTACAATAAGAAGTTGATATTGCATGGGTATTCCTTACTAGAAACATGTATCTTTCAAGTTTTAAGGGGAGTCCGTAGAGTATAGTTGAATATATCACCACCCGAAAATTTGTGAGAAGAAGTGGCGCTGCTGTCAGATAGGCTGAGTTGATATTCGACAACAATTTTGAACAATTAAAAAAAAATAGAGTCTTTACCACACAAAATCAAAGTTGTGCGCCATAGCTATTGATGTAATGATTAATTACATATTACTTAGCTGATCGAAAAGTCAGTATTTTCGACGAATAGTGAGAAGTACGAATAGTGACTTCGGTATGTGTTCTCAGAATTGATTCGTACTTCTCACTATTCGTCGAAAATGCTGACTTTTCGATCAACTAAGCAATATGTAATTAATCATTACATCAATAGCTATGGTGCTCAACTCTGATTTTGTGTGGTAAAAACTCTATTTCCTTTAAATGTTCATAATTATTGTCGAATATGAACTCAGCTTATCTGACGGCAGCGCCACTTTTGCTCGCAAAATTTCGGGTGGCGAATTTTTTAAACCTATCGGTACGGACTCCCCTTAAGTAATGTATATATAAACAAAATTAAAGTCTGTGATATTTTGTATATCGAAATGTTGATTTTGTATGTCGTGCATCGCACATGAATATCATCTCACATTCTCATGCATAAGCAATACAAGCTAAGATAATTTTTCCGCTTGTTTCTCAAGTAAATTTTTTTCTAGCAAAATGTACGTATAAATATAATATAATTAATAATGATACACTAGGGGCTTTAAAAATTATTGGAATTCGGAAGTGTATAAAATTTATTTACTCTGTTCTGTGATATAAGTTCCACTCGGATCAATGAAATATTAATTATATATTATTGGAACACTGCATTTTAATAAATTATTAGAAAGATACGTAATTGTAGTAAGAATACCTAAGCAATATTAATTTTTTATTGTAAAAATTTTTTTCTTCTTATGTTAAACTACCTTTATAAATCTTATGATAGTGAGCGCTGTACCCAAAGCTGGGTTGGGGAACTGCTGTGTCCAAGTAAATTCAAAATTTAACCTTTAAAGGGCCGGGTTTTGAGGTTTCGAAACCTCCTTTGAATGTGCCCAAATTCATGTCGTGTATCACCCATCAACTATGTACAATGTTTATATCATGGACCAAGACGATATATCGGCTCTCCGGCCCTGGAGGGTCATGAAACTATATCACTATATCCCCAGAGATTCCCAAATCAAATTTTTCATAATCTATATCAGCTCCTGTATAGATAATGAATTGTAATAGGAATCCAGTCTCACAGTCAACCAATTCGAAAACTTTTATACCAAACCAGGGCATGGTTCATAACAAATATATTTTGTAATTTGTATTGCAGTAATATTTCGTTATTTGAATACTGTAATTAAAGTACAGTACTAATTACTTATTTTTTTTATATTATAATAAAATTTAAAAGGATTTTGTTTCGTTACTTCAATACTGTAACAAAAAACTTAATAGATTTTGTTATGTTTTTTCGATACCGTAACAAAACTAAATTGATTTTGTTACATTATTTTGTACCGTAACAATTACTCGAACAATTTTGATACGTTATTTCGGTACCATAACAAAAACTCAAAAGACTTTGTTACCTTATTTCGGTACCGTAACAAAAACATAATAAATTTTGTTACGTTATGAATAACTATATTTTGTTACATTTTTTTTAAGCGTACTTTATAAAAATCAAAATTTTTGAGAAAAATCGCATTTTGATTATAATTTTTCGATTTTTTCAGCAATTTCGACCCATTACTTTCAGAGACATAACAAATTTTAAAAAATCAGTTTTTCTGATAGCTCAAAAATTAATATAGATAATATTAATAACTTAATTTTAATAACTTACTTTTAGCATAAATCGATCTACGAAAAAGCAATAATAATCTAGGGACAAATCATTGATATAAAAAAGGTTTACAAATAAAAAGACATCAAATTATAACTAATTATTTATTATAAATCTTTAAAAATAAATTTATTACATCTTAATAATAATATATCCTGCACTAGTGAAAAGGAGAGAGAATTTTGCAAATCTGACAAAACAAATTTCATCGTCGAAAAAACTCTCTCAACGCTAACCTGCGTCACGGGAATAGCTAACACAATTTTAGCAAGCTCGTAAAGTTGTGGATGACCATTCTTTTAACTTTCCCAAAAGTCCAGAACATTTGCTTTTTTGTTCAATTTTGGTGTAGATTTGAAATCTCTGATTTCTTTATAAATGGCAGTGTTATTAGAATCCCCTTTCAATGAATTAATTCTGCGCAGATTTTGAAAATTTAAAAGTACAACTAACTCATCTTCTTCATCAGTCGATTCAATACTGTCATTTATTTCTTCTACCTGTACAACGTAAAAAAGGTAATTAAGAATAAGGATATGAGATGTCAGAAAAATTGGAACTTTAATCAGAAAAAGTTTAATTTTATCAACAAATGGAGTTTTTCTTTTACTTTTAAGTTTCATTAAGAAGATGTGATAAACAAATTACAGGGATCTACCTTTAAAACACACAATATTTCTACAATTTTGGCATTAAAAATCTGAAAAAATTCATAGATGACGCTTGAATGATATAGAAGAAGCTTACAGAGCAATTATTTCAAAGCAATTCATTGTATATTAATTAAAAATAATTAATAATCACTTTTCGTTGCTATAGTCTAGGCGCCAGGTATGGTTTCGTCGCCTTTTCATATGCCATGGCTCTACCCAAGTATTTTAAAGCATTTTTGCCTGCTGAATCCGAATTTTGGGTAGAAGTCTGAAAAAGTTGTAGATAAATTGTTATTAACAAATTAATTGTTTAAACCGCGTTACAAACCACTCTAACAATAATTTAAAACTTTTAACTATAGAAAAACAAAGATATTTCTATTACAAATTTTCTCGATTTTGGTTTGATTAAATATCTTGATTAGGTCAAAAGTTATGGCAAATATAATGCAAAAATGTCCCGTTTTCGTTATGCGCGCTCACTTTTTCGGTTGTAACTTTGGTTTAAATACAACTTTTTGAATTTTATAACTTGCTTTCGATAAAATAGTTATTATTCTAACATGCAAAAAAAAAGTTATTAAATGCATATACTAAATGTTATTATAACTTGCAAAAAGCAATAAATTAAGCTAGAAATACGGAAAATAATTTGTTTATAACGGCATAAAATTGATTCTAATAATACTTACAACATTTAACCCCGTTGAAAAGAAAGCTTATATCAAGGCAAATATGCTCAATTTTGGTTTGTTGAAATATCTCTATTAGTTACAAAGTTATTGCAAATTTAGCGTGGCGCATATTTGACGCTTACTGAAATGACAACTCCGAGCTCGATGTACGCACTCACACTCGCACATGATTACGTTTTCACAATTTTTGTGTATACCAAACTTACTAATATGATATTTTAATAATTTTTACAATAAACTATAGATACTTACACGTACATATATTAGTTATTAATAATATTATGAACGTATATTGTATTATATTGAAAAATATTTTTCTATGTTCAAGTAATCTACGCTGCTTATCAAATCTAATTTATTTATAGTAATAAATTGTTTTTACAATTATAAAAAAATATGCAACAACTAAGTATAATAATTATCGGTCTCTCCGAACCAAATGCCTTACTTTTGGAATAATGCAGGCCTCTCGTACTCTTTGTCCACTATGGTTGGTGGAATCTCACAGAGCACGGCCTTTTAAAATAATTAAAGGCGTTTCGTCCTCGATCTCCAGCTTGGACTCCTCAGTAAGGAACTGGAGATCTTACCTTAGACGCCTGTCGCAAGATGAACCGCGACGCCAGCGAGATGTTCTGCGGCTATATATATAGAAAATAGACGACGATCTCTCCAACGAGTGTAGAGAGATAGTCGTCTCCCTCTAGTGGTGGGAAAAGCCACCAGCAAGAGCGCGAATTTTTAGACCGTATCGCGAGCGTCTCGCTGGCGTCGCGGTTCATCTTGCGACAGGCGTCTAAGGTAAGATCTCCAGTTCCTTACTGAGGAGTCCAAGCTGGAGATCGAGGACGAAACGCCTTTAATTATTTTAAAAGGCCGTGCTCTGTGAGATTCCACCAACCATAGTGGACAAAGAGTACGAGAGGCCTGCATTATTCCAAAAGTAAGGCATTTGGTTCGGAGAGACCGATAATTATTATACATATACATATTACCGAACGTTAAAATTTTGTAACATGCAACAACTAAGTTGTTAAATTTCTGTCGCATATTACTTTATAATCAGCATGCTGTGATTAATTGTAATAACACAAATCTTAGTTTTCTTTTTTTATATTATTAACTACTTCATTGTAATATACATTTGTACACGTGTTTTCTGGTTGACACGAACAAAACGAAATACATTTAATTCCGGTCGAGACACAATTGCACGATTTTGTCGAGCATTTTGTGCATGTGCACTTATATGCTAACTCGTCAACTGATGGTAACAAAATTTGAACTTTTTGTGGGAGCAGTAAATCACCGTCTTCTATCCAACCAAATAAATTAGGATTAAGTACTCTAACATTTTTTGATAATACATTAAGTTAATTATAAATTACGTACAAGCATCTCAATATATGCAATCTTATAGACGCGCTTGTAGGAGGCAATTTTTCTATTAAAGTACATTTTGAATGATGGTAATACCATAATCGCAATTCATCAAATGTCTTGCACGATATGCCCTTTATAATTGTAAAAACAATTTATTACTATAAATATATGAGATTTGACAAGCAGCGTAGCTTACTTGGACATAGAAAAATATTTTTCAATATAATTTTAATACTCCGCGACACATAAATTTTTAATTAATATAATGCAATGTACCTACTTAATATTATTATTAACTAATATATGTAAGTGTAAGTATCTATAGTTTATTGTAAAAATTATTAAAATATCATATTAGTAAGTTTGGTATACACAAAAAGTGTGAAAACGTAATCATGTGCGAGCGTGAGTGCGTACATCGAGCTCGGAGTTGCCATTTAAGTAAGCGTCATAAATGCGCCACGCTAAATTTGCAATAACTTTGTAACTAATAGAGATATTTCAACAAACCAAAATTGAGCATATTTGCCTTGACATAAGCTTTCTTCTCATCGCAGTTAAATGTTGTAAATATTATTAGAATCAATTTTATACCGTTATAAACAAATTAGTTTCCGTATTTTTAGCTTTTTTGCTTTTTGCAAGTTATAATAACATTTAGTACATGCATTTAATAACTTTTTTTCTTTTGCATGTTAGAATAATAACTATTTTATCGAAAGCAAGTAGTGGTCCTTCGTTGGTATAAAACCTCCTTCGAGTACCTGCAACAGTATTAGTAAATAATACTGAATTGAATTTAGAGTTGAGGAAAGCAGTAAGTTGTTAAAACCTAGTTGCAGGTAAGGAGAAGGAGAGGTGAGTCGAGGTTAGGATACTACTTCCACAATATATTAATTTTGTGGAAACACTGTTAATTATACCATTACTGTGGACAATCCAGCTCGATGTTGAAGTGAGAATAAAACAGCCATCTCCAGAACCTGGTAAGGAAGAATTAGCTGAGGAAATATCCGGTGCAGTGTTGATATCGTCGTTCCCACGTTCCTCACCTGAAACACAAACAAACTCGGACGAACTCACATTAATACAGGTTATTTATATGGAACTAAAGTATTTTAACTTTTGTTGGCGTTGTTCCTGTTGATGAGGCTTCAGGTTGATAGTATCCAGCAGTTAAGCCGGTGCACGGGGACAGAGTTCTTCACTGCACATAAACAATACGTACGTCGCTGATCGGCTCAACACGACGAACTCGGTGATTCCGAGTCGGGCCGTCGAACGAGACGTTAAACTTACATTTTCATTATTATTACCGAGAGTGGTTAATTTTTATTAATTATTTGTTTTTTTTCGAACTTCCGAAGATGAGAATTCCTGTTCTTTTCATCCTGTTTCTCCAGCTTCCCGTGTAAGCTGTAGAGTTGTGCGTGTGTGCGGTAATCGCGATTTTGTGTTAAATAAAATTTGCCGCGAGAACGCGGCTGGCGACCGTGATAATTTTGCGTTTGATATATATCAATTTTATTATCATTAAAGAATCCAGCTTATTATTAAAGTGTTGTTTATTAATGTTTGAAAGCCGTTCACCCTGATCCCCAGTGAACGTGTTTTTATATATGTATGGGTCATTCCAATATTTTTTTGGAAATCGGTGCGGGGGGGAAGGTCAACCAATCGGGCTAAAAATTTAGTATGTTACTATACTATAAAAAAAAGTAAGTGAGTCAAAATTGTAGCCTTCTAAATCAATTAAGGACGTAGATATTCAATTTTAAACATTCAAAAATAGGCTATTTTTCATCATTTTTTAACATTTTTCAAAGTAGCTCCAAAATTTGAGAAATTAATATTTTTTTATCCAGTTCGGAACAAACTCTTCGTATTACTATAGACTTTTAATCTAGCTATAAAGGATACAATTATTTTGTAAACAAAAATTTTGACACAACTAAATATAAACCCTTGTTTTTTAAAATTTTGCACATTTTCTAATTGCTACCAAATTAACAGTTTTTGATATTTTTAAAAAAACCCGACGCAGTTAGATTTGTATTAGTATAAGTTTTCTTTCTGTTCCAGGTTTACTTTAAAAAGTTAATTTGGCTTAAAGTTATGCTTATTTAAATTTGACCTAAAATGCAAAAAAACACGTTTTTTGGTATTTTCTAATGCTTATAACGTCGGTCTACCTAAATTTTTTTTTACCAAAATTTAGGTGAAACTTGGTTTTTGTAGATAGAAAATGATCCCGTAGTTATTGCAATGGATATTTGACTTTCGTACACGTTTATTAACGTTTGAAAATATTTTTTTTTGCATTCTTGCGCAAGACTTATCGGATTATTACAAGATCTAAAATGTCTTGTATTTTGATTTTGTAAAATCCATATTATAGGTAACTTTTGAAACTAATAGAAATATAGTGTAAAGAAATTTTTAATTTTATTTTTTTATAACAATTTTTGGCCTATTTTCGCTATTTTATTCGTTTTTGTACATTTATCATTACAATTCGTCGAAAAACTTGTCATTTGTACAATAGGAATTGGCACAACAGATTTTAGGATTTTTGTACAAAAACTGATTTTATAGAATTGTAAAAAGTATCCAAGCTTAAACATATTGCAGCAGGTCTAAAATAAACCTCGTATTTTATAATATCATGTCAATATTACAGGTGACTTTCAAAATTAACACGGTATTATAGTTAAGAGAAATTTTTATTCTTTCTAACAATCAATTAATCATTATTTTGTATCAAGATTAATTACTGATTTTTTCATAATTATTTATAAGTTTTGAATTAAATAATATTTAAAGTATATTGTTTGTACAAATCTTTTACAATTCTTTTACGGAATGCGGTATCAGCCTGGATTAATTTAAGCCTCAATTATTAATTTTAACCTAAAGCTTGTTTATTTGACATTTTTATATTAAGCACTCCATCATGGATACATATAATAATAATAATAATAATAATAATAATACAGAAGGCACGTGCTTAAAAATTGGTACTGTAAAAGATTCGTACAAACAATATACTTTAAATATTATTTAATTTAAAAGTTATAAATAATTATGAAGACATCAGTAATTAATGCTTGATACAAAATTATGATTAATTGATTGTTAGAAAGAATAAAAATTTCTCTTAACTATAATACCGTGTTAATTTTGAAAGTGACCTGTAATATTGACATGATATTATAAAATACGAGGTTTATTTTAGCTCTGCAGTAATATGTTTAAGCTTTGATACTTTTTACAATTCCATAAAATCAATTTAAAAAACGTAAATACACAAAATGTTTGTCACGCAATCACAAACCTTTTTCCTATTGTGCAAATGACAAGTTGTTCGACGAATTGTAATGATAAATGTACAAAAACGAGTAAAATAGCGAAAATAGGCCAAAAATTGTTATAAAAAAAAAAATTTTTAATTTCTTTAAACTATATTCCTATTAGTTTTAAAAGTTACCTATAGTATGGATGTTACCTGTGATAACACTCAAAATACAAGACATTTTAGACCTTGCAGTAATCCGATAAGTCTTGCGCGAGAATGCAAAAAAAAAATTTTTCAAACGTTAATAAACGTGTACGAAAGTCAAATATCCATTGCAATAACTACGGGATCATTTTCTATCTACAAAAACCAAGTTTCACCTAAATTTTGGTAAAAAAAAATTTAGGTAGACCGACGTTATAAGCATTAGAAAATACCAAAAAACGTGTTTTTTTGCATTTTAGGTCAAATTTAAATAAGCATAACTTTAAGCCAAATTAACTTTTTAAAGTAAACCTGGAACAGACCGACACGGTGGCGAAGTGGCGGAGACGCACCTCGGCCGGTCACGGAAGTTAAGCAGCACTGAGTGCGGTTCGCACTTGGATGGGTTTGGCTTTCGTGGCGGGTTAGGTGTTTTTTCACACTTCACAACGTGAGCGGGAGGTGTGAAACATTCGGTTTCGGTGTCAAGGCCTACGCAATGTGACTTTGACACCCAAAAAGAATGTTTCGAATACACCGGCCATCTCGGGTGAGGTTTTCCCTGCTTCACAGGTTTCCCTCATCCACGGGCATAACCCCGGGCGAATGTGAGATGGTGGGGTTTTAAGGGAGGGATAAAGCACCCACACATAGGTGGTAGGAGGACACCGTTAAAGTCCCCAGGGGGATAAACGGTAGGAAGTGCCAGGAAAAAGAGAGCACAAAATCAAGAATAAAAAAAAAAAAAAAAAAGTAAACCTGGAACAGAAAGAAATATAGCTTATACCAATACAAATCTAACCGCGTCGGGTTTTTTTAAAAATATCAAAAACTGTTAATTTGGTAGCAATTAGAAAATGTGCAAAATTTTAAAAAACAAGGGTTTATATTTTGTTGTGTCAAAATTTTTGTTTACAAAATAATTGTATCCTATATAGCTAGATTAAAAGTCTATAGTAATACGAAGAGTTTGTTCCGAACTGGATAAAAAAATATTAATTTCTCAAATTTTGGAGCTACTTTGAAAAATGTTAAAAAATGATGAAAAATAGCCTATTTTTGAATGTTTAAAATTTAATATCTACGTCCTTAATTGATTTAGAAGGCTACAATTTTGACTCACTTACTTTTTTTTATAGTATAGTAACATACTAAATTTTTAGCCCGATTGGTTGACCCCCCGGACCGATTTCCAAAAAAGTATTGGAATGACCCATATATATATCGTAAATACCTTCACTTCACTATGTTTACATTCTTTATTTTTACATTTTGAAATGTTCTTTTCAGCGTCATATACGAAAAAAGAATGTATAGGGTGTGATGCTGGTTTTTAATTCAAATAACGAAAAATATTATTTAAACAAAATTATCCGGATCCCAACATCATCGAAAAGAAAAAAAAACAATAATATTAATTTATTCGTCCTGATCACCCGGTGGACTCACCCAGAAGAAGTTCCGTTGAATAAAATAATAGGTCCGGTTACCTATTAAACCGCGTAACGAATATTAACACCCTTAACAAAATTTAGATATATATAATTATATTACGGGATCTAATAATAGATCCCGTGGCACCACTAACCACGAGAGAGAGAACGTTAATTTATAATTAATCCAATAAATAATTTAATTTAATAAGAAAAACGCGCACTAAATTTATCCTTATTGTCCCCACTAAATAAATCAATTATTATTTTAATAATTAAAATAATTCACCAATTCGATGAAACAAAATCAATAGGACAATCAATATAATATAAATAATATCCAAATATATTCCTCGGATGCTATTCCGTTTGGAAATTTATATATATATCTATATATATTATAAATAATTATTTCTCCTTATTAAAGGGAAAATCTATTGATACTCCTTAATCCTTCTTATACAAAAATAAATCCTCCTTTATAATAAAATAACCACAATAAATCTCCGAAATCAAACTGAAGAAGCAACACTCTTTGTGCGATCGATACGATCAGAATATAGAGAAAACACTACTATCTGGAAGATCGATAGGATCAGAATATACAGAAACACTCCTAAATGGAAGATCGATAGGATCAGAATAATGAAGCAATACTGTACTTTGCGATCGATAGAATCAGAATGGCGATGATCCGTTTTTCCGAGTCACGCCAAACTTCTTCCCCGATTTTCTATCTCCCTCAATCTCCTAATATCCCTATCTATTCTCTCTCTCGTTACCTGCGAGGAATACGGCAATATTATATTTCTCCAACCCTTCCGTATCCGTCACAGGTGTAATAAAGCTACCCGTATTTTCCCTACTATAGATAAAAATGACAACTAATTTGCATAAGTTATCATTGTCCCAACTAGTATTTCGACTTTCCGTATTTAAGGTAATTACAGTCATATAACGTAATATGCTGTTATATTTACCCATACGGAAGTCTTATTCTCTAATAAAATCATCTATTGATTGGTTCAATAGATCACTAAATTATTCTCTAGTTAACCGAGCTAAATTCAAATATACATTTATCTCCGTACTCTTATACACATGTTCCCCCACTATCCGCGTTCCGAATTTCCTAGACAATATGCGTGCGATCCCCGTATCGATACGAGCGCGGACCGCGTGTTCAGTGTGCGCGCGCTTGAATCTAGATCGATTCAAGATGGCGACAACTGAGCGCGGGCCAGCACGTAAACAACGTGCCTCGCGACCGTTTCCCCGGGTGTGCGCGATCCCCACCGTCGGGAATAGTACCCGGGTACTACCGCGGAGTGGTGCGCGTCCGGAGGTGCGTGCACGCACCAGCAACGACTCTCCAGGCGACGCCCAGTGATGTTGCTACATCACAAGGGTTAGTCTGAGGTCTGCCTTCGCGAGTTAAGCTTTTGAACAACTACTTTCACTACGAAAATCAAGTGAAATTACTAGGTGTCTGGCTGCTGCCCTCCCTGGACTGGTCCAAGCATGTCTTAGCCATCTCTCAGAGGGTGCACGGGATTTTACATTCGCTACGTTTTCATAGGCGGCCATTCTCAAGGAACACCTGTAAATATCTTGTTAAAGTATTATTTCTGCCTCACTTTGATTACGCCTGCGCAGTTTATAACGACTTGGACGAGACTAGAAATCTAAAACTCCTGAGACTACTCAATGCCTGTGTCAGATTTGTGTGGGGAAATTTACGCAGATACGATCACGTGACGCCCTATAGACTGAAGCTGGACTGGTTATCAGTGGAGTCGAGACAACTATTTTTCATCAGTTCATTATCATTCAGCATTTTGGCGCATGACTCACCACATTACCTGTCAGATTACTTCATTAGATCCAATAGCTCAACTGAACAACGCATTTCATCCCGTCATCTTCCTAATCCATTGACTTACTTACCACCTCGCACTGAGTCTCCCCACAAATCATTCGTCATCACTGCCACTAAACAGATAAATTGACTTCCATTCACGTCATTCGATCATCCCATCTCAACATCTTTAAATCATTCGTCTTTAATTGAATATTATAAAACTGCCGCTTGTGATTTCGCAGATTGTAGAGATTCGTCCGTGGACTCCGCGTTGAAAAAATATAGCAACTCCGTTAAATGCCAGCAGCGACCCTGGTAATGTCTCAACCGTGTCTACATTTTCGAGGAAAGTAGTTTTTAGGGTTACCTCGCCCTTAGTAAGAGATATAATAGTGGAGAAATCGTTTTTATTAACCTTTAGAGGACGGGAATTTTCTGGTTCAAAAAAGCTTTTTTTTCAATAAAATTAATGTCTAAAAACATCGGATCACTTTTATCCTTTAGAGGACGGGGATTTGGATTTACTGTTTTTTGTCACTTTTCTATAGAAATCGAGTTTTTGTGATGTCTTACATCTTAAAACTAACACATGTAAAGGGTCGATCATGGCCATCCCGTCCTCTTAACCCGTTAACGACCAAAACACCGAAAATTTAAGTTAAACTTTATTATTTTAATTTACAGCGAAATATGTGAATGATCACATATGAGTAACATTTTTATATGTTTTTGGGGTCGCTCTATAAGATCCCGTTATCAGATTTTGGATCCGACTGCAAGGAAAAACAATATGGCGGTTTTATCGTAAAAAACTACCAAAATTACGGTGATATTTTTTTTTTCAATTTGATATTCGGTATCGAAAATGACCTTCAGATTCAAAACAAATCGGGACAAACTCGGACAAACTTCCTAAACTTTCAAAATATGCATTAAGGTTAAACGGAAAAACCGCATTGAGTATTTTTGGTGAGGGAAATGAATCATCCTTGTATATCAGACCGCTATGGCCAAAGGCAGTACATACCCTGTGGTCAATAACTGTGCGTAAGGCGAGGGAACTAAGATATTTGCGACCGATAGTTTTAAATTCAATTGTATACATAAGAAAGGAAAAGAGAGGACCTTTGATGCGAATAAACTCTGAAGCTGATCTTCTCTCTCTACCTCGATATCCTGGGTGTTCCTCATAATGAGGGGACGTTGGTGAGGCGACAAAATTATTCTCAATTATTCATATTAATATAAATGAGCTCAATACTAATTTTAGTTCCTTAGAAGCATTGGTTTTTCCCCTGGCCCACTATGTGATTGCACTAACGAAAATATTTCTAAATGTATCAGATGCTTTGGACATAAATGAGTTGTCGGGTTATACATTGCACAGATTTGATCGGCTGGGTAAAGAGGGTAGAGATGTAGCTGCGTATATTAGAAGTGAATATAAGTTAATTACGTTATCACATTCGGCCAAGCAGTTTTGTAATTCATAGGAATATCTTTTATTACACGTTATTGGTAAACTTTCGTCGTTAATTCTGGAAGTTGTCTATAGAAGGCCAATGGCAGTTTATCCTTCAAAATTATTTGATGTACTATCCGATGTACTTCCGTCTCATAGCCATGCTGTTATTACGGGAGATTTTAACATAGATGATACGGGAGATACAAATTTGTAAAGTCTTCGGTTCCTTTCGCGGTGGGCCATGAAATTATCACAATTTACATTCGAATTGAGAGGCAGCTAACTGCGGTAAGGAGGTTTTGGACGCGGAACTCGAAGGGGATCAATCTCAGTGATTTGGCTTCTGTTTTCACTAACATTTTTAACACTGGCTTGTCTCATTTTGCGTATCCATATAGCAAGATTCAAAACTCTAGTCAGAATGTGTAACTTGACCAACAATTAAATATGTGTTTTCTTTCGTTGCCTTTCAGTATAAGCTCAATGCGTGCAATAGTCTAATCTAATCTCCATTTCCATAATGATAATTCACCTAATTCATGTAGCATGTCATCATCTAATTTATTATCCATCTCAACTAATTCTCATAATTCTGATAATTCTGATCTATCTAATCTTCACTTCATTTATCTTCCGCAGTCCATAATGTTCCGTCTATTGGCATGCCTTCACCTAATTTATTAATCAAAAATCATAATTCACTCCCGTCATTTTCGCAATTATGTAATTCGGTTTATGATGATAGGTCTCAGTCTGTTTCCTTAATAAAGTCTCATCTTTCGGTTTCAGCCCTCCCCACCTTTGATGATCTGGCGCCATCAAAATTGGTAACATTTGGTAATAAATTTAGGCCGTGGGTTACGACTGAGATTAGAAATCTGATCAAGTCTAGGAACTCAGCTTTTAGAGTCTTTAAAACTTCAAGACAAATTGAAGACTATGAGAAGTACAAGTTTTAGGAAATAAATTCTCTAACATGATTGATAGGAATAAATACAGGTATCTCTCAAATATACTTATGAATGCAACAGATCCTAGGGCTAAATGGAGAGAGCTGAAAAACTTGGGATTGGGCTCTAAATTGGGTTTATCACCGTTTAAGATATTTACCACTCAGCAATTGAATGCTTACTATGCATCTATTTCTAATCATTTGGCACTCATTTCACAAACTTTTCTAGATTTATTATGCCTGCTAAATGTTAATGACTCCCTTACTCCTGCCAGATTTGAGTTTGATAACATCCACCCTAGAGGAGTTCAGCGTGTTCTTAGCAGAGTAAAATCGAGGGCGGTGGGGACGGACGGGTTATAGGTGAAAATGTTAAAACTCTTCGAGCTTCAAATAATTCCATATTTAGTTACGGTTTTTAGAGTTATTGGTGATTAAAAGAGGGACCTTTCTGTTTCCGCTGGCGAAGTCGAACAGGATTGAGACGTGTTTAGATACTAGGCCGATTGCCAAACTCTGTGAAATCTCGAAAGTGTTGGAACGATTGGATCATTATCAACTGTCGTCATATCTACAAAACCATCATCCGTTGAATGCTAGACAGGCGGGTTCTGGCAAGGGTCATAACACAGAGACGACACTTTTGGGGGTGCTGGTCGATGTTAGAAAAGCTATAGATTCACGTATGATAACTGTTTTGACCCTGTTCGACTTCTGTAAGGCGTTTGACTCAATACCGCATGGTCCGCTCCTGCATAAACTGCGCAGAATGGAATGTGCTAACACATTATTGAAATGGTTCTACTACTATTTGGTGGATCGTACACAGGCGGTTGTGGACAAGGTTAGCAGCTGCTCGGACTTGCTGAATTCGGGAATACTGCAGGTCAGCGTCTTAGGTCCACTGTTGTTCTCGATCTTCATAAATGATTTGCCGCACGTGCTTCAATTCAGTAAATGCATGATCTATACTGACGATGCCCAGGTCTATTATTCTTTTCTACCAGCGGACTTTGAGTTGGGTGTACACCGAATTACCCAGAATGCGAATGCGGTAGCATCCTGGGCTGTGTCGAACGGTCTTGCTTTAAATGTAAACAAGATAAAGGTAATGATATTGGGTAGTCAGGCATATGTATCACGAGTGGATCTGGCCGCTGCTCCTCGAGTCAGGTTACTGAATGCCTATTTGGATTATGAGAATGAGGTTAAGTCATTAGGCGTATGGTTATCGCCCACCCTAGACTGGTCAAAGCAAGTAGTGCGGTTTCATACGAGAGCATTAGAAGAGTATTAGAAAATATCTTGTGGAGATGCTAATAATGCCTCACTTTGATTATGCGTGCGCTTTATATAACGATCTGGATCAAATACGAAACTTAAGACTCCGGCGACTCCTCAATGCCTGCGTAAGATTTGTGTGGGAAAACCTGCGCAGATATGATCATATAACAACATATAGATTGCATTTGCGATAGCTGTCGATCGAATCTAGACGTTTGTAATTCAACTCAATATCTTGCTGAACATTTCATTAAAATCGACAATTTAGCAGATCATCATCGTTATCCTTCTCGACTTCCTCCTAAAACCCTAACCTATCTTCCTCGACGTACAGAAACGTTAAATAAATCCTTTGTTATAACTGCCTCTAAACTGCTAAATTCATTCCAATTACCCGTCGCATTTTGATCATTTTAAATCAGCATTATTTAATCATCTGCTTAGTCTCGACTGTTCAGCCTGGGAAGACAGAGTTGTGCGGGAGAACTTAATCCGTCCTCAGATTGTTGATTCGTAGAAATTTAATTAAGTAGCGCAATGTTTTTGTCGATAGTTATGTGATATTTTATGTACTTTTGTATATCGTTATTCCTTTTATTAATTATTTTTAATTTGTGTTAATGCGTTTTTGCGTCATTTATACTTTATGTAATATGTTTTAGCTTATATTTGGCGCTGAATTTATTTCTCATTGTTATTTCTTAGTTACTGACAGTATTTGGTTTTCAGAGTCTGAAGCAGAAGTGCTGATTTTCACTATATAACGTTTAAATAGCTTACAAGAGTGAGAATAAGACCACAGCAGTTTAATAGTGGGGAAAGGCAGTCGGTCCACCTCTGTTTCTTAGACCGTGCCTGATAGAGAGCTTACTAGCGATTCCATTGAGCTGCCAAATCACTTTAATAAAATAAATAATAAAAAAAATTGAGCTACAGAAAATCATTTAAAGAAAACAAAAAATATTTTTAGATTTTTATCTACAAACTATAGCTAACAACTTACAGATCGTCGCCTCCGAATAAAAACATTCTAACTCAGAAATCGCTTGGAAAATACGTTAACTCAGAATTCGCTTGGAGAACACGTTAACTCAGAAATCGCTTGGAGAACACGTTAACTCAGAATTCGCTTGGAGAACACGTCAACTCAAAAATCGCTTGGAAAACACGTTAACTCAGAATTCGCTTGGAGAACACGTTAACTCAGAAATCGCTTGGAAAACATGTTAACTCAGAAATCGCTTGGAAAACACGTTAACTCAAAATTCGCTTGGACAACACGTTAACTCAAAAATCGCTTGGAGAAGACTTTAAGTCAAAAGTTGCTTGGAGAACACGTTAATTCAGAGGATGATTTTTGGCGCCTCGATTTAAGTTGGCACCACTGCCAAAAATTTTTAATAGTTCAAGATTAAATAAAAAAACTTTCATATATTTATACACTTTTTTTTTTTAATTTATCTAAGCGTTCTTATTATACACTAATGCGTTCTCCTAAAAAAGGTGGAAAATTCTTTAAATATTTAAGAAAATCGTATAGAAATTAGTGTTTTCGATAACTTTAAGAAATCGAGATGTATACGGGCTCTCCATAAATGTGTAAAAGTACATAAATTTATTTCTACTATAAATCGTAGAATAAATATTTGAAAGAATTGATATTGTGATGTGTTGGTACTTTATTTTTATGAAATTGCATTATTTCATAATTATATTGTTTTTAATATAAATATTAAAAAATTTGCTTTGTTTAGTTTTAGCGATTATCTAAAAAATATTTTGTATGGGAGAAAGTTCAACTGTATTCCCCCTTGCGACGCAAAGTATACTTTATATATACACACACACACATATATATATATATATATATATATATATTATATGTGTTGTGTGTATATATAAAGTATTACAACAAAATTAAATTCATTATTTAAGTTAATTAATACAAAATTTAGCAGCATTGAATCAATTTAGAAATTCATATAATTAAGTAAGCTATTATCAAAGTGAACAGGGTGAATAGTTTTATTTACACTTCTGGAGTAATACCCGATAATCCCCTCAAATGAATTATATTATTATCCTCGCTTATGCTGAGGCGACAGCTTTTATCTGAGAGAATATACACTTGTGTACTATATTTTTGCATAAATAATTATTAAAGATTATCAATATTGACATTTTTTTCAAAATTAATTAAGTATACGATTTGTCGTAGCTTAGTGCTCTGAATTTTTTTTTTCACAATGTCAATTCTTTCAAATATTTATTCTACGTTTTATAGTAGAAATAAATTTATGTACTTTTACACATTTATGGAGAGCCCGTATACATCTCGATTTCTTAAAGTTATCGAAAACACTAATTTCTATACGATTTTCTTAAATATTTAAAGAATTTTCCACCTTTTTTAGGAGAACGCATTAGTGTATAATAAGAACGCTTAGATAAATTAAAAAAAAAATGTGTATAAATATATGAAAGTTTTTTTATTTAATCTTGAACTATTAAAAATTTTTGGCAGTGGTGCCAACTTAAATCGAGGCCCCAAAAATCATCCTCTGAATTAACGTGTTCTCCAAGCAACTTTTGACTTAAAGTCTTCTCCAAGCGATTTTTGAGTTAACGTGTTGTCCAAGCGAATTTTGAGTTAACGTGTTTTCCAAGCGATTTCTGAGTTAACATGTTTTCCAAGCGATTTCTGAGTTAACGTGTTCTCCAAGCGAATTCTGAGTTAACGTGTTTTCCAAGCGATTTTTGAGTTGACGTGTTCTCCAAGCGAATTCTGAGTTAACGTGTTCTCCAAGCGATTTCTGAGTTAACGTGTTCTCCAAGCGAATTCTGAGTTAACGTATTTTCCAAGCGATTTCTGAGTTAGAATGTTTTTATTCGGAGGCGACGAGATATTAGTGCCAACTTGACTAGAGATAAAGGATTCCGTATATAACAGATAACTCCACCACCTTGGATATATTTACTTGAAGACTGATCTTATATTACGATCATTCCTGGCTAATGAATAATTATTGCCCAGATTTACGACTTCAGATGATATGCTTTCATGAAGCCATGTTTCCGTGATAGCTAATATATTTGGTTTGTGTTATATTGTGTATTGTAACAAGTGTAATGTAATATTGTGGTTCAGCAACATACTGTAAGATAGAATTTCGTTTGGATCGGATAGAATTGGCATTAAAATGAGTAATTTGAAGAGTATCAAATTTTTTAGTATTATTAAATTGCAAAATTGAATGGCGAATCAAATTCTCTTCATTATTATTAATATTAATATTGTATCAGCGGAATGGAGTCAAATTAATAAATCAAAATCAGCCTCAGATGAAATAAAAAAAGAATGTGCTATGACATTTTTCTTAACAAAAATACGTTCTTTACAAACCCAAAAATGCTCAAACCCTTGAGATTTCGCACGTATTCTTGTCTTTGGCAATAAATCGTGAACCTATGAATTAAGAAATTCATTACAAAAGATTTTTTATCGGCCGACCAATTTAATCTTGGAAAGATAATAAATATATAAAAGATAAATATATTTTCACAGAGTCTATAGACAGAATCAAGAAAAAAGTTTTATAATATACTTGGTTTTGACTGAGATTGCAATTAAGTAGAGCTTACAAATTACTTTATTCATCAACTGAATATTTCAATACGAGTCGCCTACAATTATATATCCGAAATAAGAATTTCCGTTGAAGAGTCTATCGGCGAGTTAGTTTTTAAAGCTTCAATTTCATTCGGAACTTTATTTACTGTAATACCAATATGCTGCTTAGATACGCACTAAATTATCATTTACAATTTTATCACTAATTAAATTTAGATTTTGAGAAAATGAGTTTATACAACAGGTTTTAGCTACATTAGTCTTAATATAAGCTTTAGTACAACCTGGATGAAAATCTATTCCACAATAGACACATGTTACCAGCTTTGGACTAATTTGGCATGGAAATCATTGATCTAAATTATAAATGTTAACTTAATAACGAATTAATACTGTATTCTTATTTAATATTTATAACTACATGCCGATAATTAGATAATTCATTTAACTCTATTTCGATAGCAGTTAATAATAATCCTTCACTTATTATATTACTATTTAATAGAGTAATGTGTATGAGTCCTGCGCTGGCTCGGTCGGTAGGGCGACGGACTCGTAATCTGCAGGTCCCAGGTTCGATTCCCGGCCCAGGCCGATTGATACAATCACCACTGGCAAATGTATTTTCACCAAGTGTTTTCTTCACCAAGACATCGTATGACCTCCGTTGCTGATTAGCACCAGTTTGGGAGCATAAAAAGAACAACGTTACAATAATAATAAAAAAAAATAGAGTAATGTAACGCAGTATAGGACGGTTCGAATTCAATCATTAAAACTCACAACCTCTTAACACATAAAACTATGCACTCAGTTTGTTAATTGGTGTAAGTTGACTGGTAAAAGATAGCAGCTCCTAAAGTATACGATGTTTCTACGCCCGCTTGTAGCAGATGCCGGCGACACAGCAAAAACAGAATATAATCGATGAATCAGAAAATCTATGCAGGATCCATAATTGTAAGGCAAAAGCAATACAAATTTGGCCAAACTTAAAGATCCAATATTGAACCGTTCTCTGCGAAAATACACTCACTCTACAAAGTAATACAAAAATAAATATATGATAAACGAAAACTTTACTGAAACATTGATTGATTGATCAAAGAGATTAAACTGAGATTGATTGATATACTTTATTAGGTCATAGGAGTTACACCCCGTTAACACTGGTGAACAAATACAGTAATATGCATAAAATAGAATATAGTTTAAATTTAATACACAAATTTATAAATAAATAAATATCGCATTATGAGAGAGAGAGAGAGAGAGAGAGAGAGAGGGAGAGAGACTGAAAAACAATTTTTATTATGCTTGGTAATACCGAATGCCATTTCAATAATATTTCATACATATTTAGCAAAATTTATAAAAAGTATAATTTATAAAAATTTCAGAGATAATACATATTAATTATATTTCGGTGAATGTAGAATCAACAACATGTTGTATAATAAGCGGCTGATTAATTAGTACAAATAAGTAACATTGATAAAATATAAACTTACAAACGTGATATAAAACGCTAATTATAAATAATTCGTCAAATAAAATAAGTAACAAATAAAAGTTGAACAATGTACATACAAATAGAGTGCTTAAAATGAACGTTTGCTAGTTATGTACAATACATTGAGAAACGTTAAATAAATAGGAGCTACAGCTCAGGCCCTTTGTGGTGACTGTACTCCCAAGCTTTACGATCGAACTCAGTTAGGCGTCTTGGTAGATTACATTTAAATGAATTAAGTGCGAGAGGATTGAAATCTGTAAATAGAAGCTGATTAATTAGACGAGTGGCGGTGATCACGAAGGATTGACAAGGGAGGATAGCGAGCAGATACGCGAGTTGAAAATGAATTGGTACGTAATCTGAAATGTTGTACTAGATATTGCGACGAATTGTGAGAGATGATGTTAAATCGTCGCTTCCGAATAAAAGGGTCGTATCTCAGCGGCCGGTTAGAAAAGGTCGTACCTCAGCGGCCGGCTAGAAAAGGTCGTATCTCAGTGGCCGTTTGGAAAAGGTTGTATCTCAGCGGCCGGTTAAAGAAGGTCGTATTTCGCGGGCTAAATTTTTTTTCTTAAATTTAAGTTGGCAACATTGACAAAAATCTTGTGGCATTAGATTTAACATGCGAAAAAATTATAAATACTGTACGAACACACATATACTGGTGTATATATATATATGTATGGGTATAACTGTGGGAATACGTTCTAGAGATATTCAGTAGTTCTATTGAATTTCTAGTTTTTTCGGGGCCATTATTTTAAATTACAGAGAGTCAAAATTGACATGTTAGCACTTTTTGCATTCTATGCCCATTTTCATCAATTTGTAGCTCCCAGGGGATGCATTTTTCACTAAAAACATAAATTTGACTTTTTTTGTAAAATGTTCTTAATTTTTCATTAAAAATACATTTAAAGTAATAATTGTATGCTGTCACACTTTTGTAAGGTATTTAAACCTTAAATAGTGAAAATCAGCAATTCTGTTCCGGACTCTGGAAACCTAATGCTGTCTAAAAGATGTCTTTTTATAATCAGAAACTGCCTGTAAATTTCCAGAGTGGGTCTAAATCATTAAGATCACTTATGGTCAAAATATCTGGGAAAATTGCCCGAAATATTAATAGAAATGTATATTTGTTGCCTTATAACGATAAATCTATTAGATTGATCATTGCAAAAAAATTTATGCACTTACTTTGGAGTGGCAGACAAGTATCTCCACTTTTTTGTGTATCCATATAATTCCCTGTAAGCTGCTAAAAATACGAATATTATTATACAATTATAAAAAATTAATTTTGAAACATTTATAATGCTAAGGCAACATTTATAGATTTATGTTATAAGACAACAAATATAAATTTCTAATAATATTTTAGGCACTTTTCCTAGATATTTTGACCATAAGTGATGTTAATGATTTAGGCACACTCTGGAAATTTATAGGCAGTTTGTGACTATAAAAAGGCATCTTTTAGACAGTATTAGGTTTCCAGAGTCTGGAAAAGAATTGCTGATTTTCACTATTTAAGATTTAAATGGCTTACAAGAGTGTGACAGCATAAATTTATGACTTTAAAAGTATTTTTAATGAAACATTCAGAAAATTTTACAAAAAAAGTCATATTTATGTTTTTAATGAAAAATGCATCCCCTGGGAGCTACACATTCATGAAAATGGGCATAGAATGCAAAAAAGTGCTAAAATGTCAACTTTGACAGTCGGTAACTTAAAATAATGGCTCCAGAAAAATCTGAAAAAATTCAGGAGTACTACTGGATACCTCCAGACCATATTCCCACAGATACAGCAAAATTTATTTTTTTCATCTTTGATGCCACAAGATTTTTGTCAATGTTACCAACTTAAATTTAAGAAAAAAAATTTAGCCCGCGAAATACGACTTTCTTTAACCGGCCGCTGAGATACGACCTTTTCCAAACGGCCACTGAGATACGACCTTTTCCAGCCGGCCGCTGAGGTACGACCTTTTCTAACCAGCCGCTGAGATACGACCTTTTCTAACCGGACGCTGAGGTTCGTCCTTTTTGAACCGGCCGCTGAGATACGACCTTTTTATTCGGAAGCGACGAAATGCGGTAGTGTCGATGAATAAAACCATTCTGCGCTCAACCGATAACCATTTCAAACGCAAGCGACAAGAAGTTACGTGATCATTTCAATGTATGATGTCCGACGTTTTAATAGAATAAAAGTTTAACCCATTAAAAACCAGGCAAAACCTGTCAGAGATATCGAGAAACGAACTGTGTCATTCTTTGCATAACCAAAAAAATACTCGTGTTTTTTGTTTTGTCAATTACAATTATTTATAAATAATTATTTAAACAAATAATCCAAAATTTTGCAATTTTGCGTTTTGTTGTCAAAGTTCAGTCAATTTGTTAGTGTAAAATACCTATAAACAATCGTGCGCAAAGTAATAAAAGTTTCAATAAGTTTCCGAGTTACGAACCTAATTATTTCTCGTTGCCGTGATCTTCTTAGTGTTTTCTGCAAATAGGTTTGCAACCTTTCGTACAGAACCATTCATTTCTCGTCGAACACGTAGCTAGCATTTTTTTTATATTGATGTGTTCTGAAAAATTTTCAGGCTTCCTCTTTTCCCTAGAAATACGTACTGATGATAGCTTCTGAATGTAATATTCATAAACTTCTTGAACAATATCTTTGGAACTAGAGGCCTGCGATGGCTCGGTCGGTAAGGCGTCGGGCTCGTAATCTGGAGGTCCCAGGTTCGATTCCCGGCACCGGCCAATTGATACAACAAGCACCACTGGCGAATGTATTTTCAACAAGTGCTTTCTTCACCAAGACATCGTATGACCTCCGTCGCTGATTAGCACCAGTTTGGGAGCATAAAAAGTGCGACGTTAAAATAATAAAAAAAAATAAAAATCTTTGGAACTTTTCTTTTAACCCGGAGAAGTTTATTGTAAATCACTGTAGCCTTCGCTAAAGATGCTTGAATAAGTCGCATAAAAAGACACCATGTCCATTTTTTACCTCTTATCGAAGGCATCAGAGCATTCCAGTGTTGATCGTGCAGATCGACAGCACCCATGTGTTGATTGTACATGAAAAAAGAATAAGGGAAAAGAATGGAATTTTTCGACGATTTCTGCCATCTTTGCATTGCCACTTTCGGTTCATCTCCATATTTAGTTGAGAGAATCGATACGGGTTTGGAATCCATTACCGTAATGATATTCAACCCTGAATTTGCTTCATGCTTAGAAATAGTGGTTCTTCTTTCAGCTTTTTTTGGCATTTCGACCTTCTCTTTCACGCGTTACTGCCGGACAGTGCCTGTTGATGATAAACCTTTCTTCTTCAAAGATTAGAGAAAAAGTTGTCAAAATACACGTGGTACTTGCTCAAATCTTTTTCCGTTCCTTCTAACAAAGTAGAAAGTAATTGTATTACTCCTGAACCCAATTCCACAGAAGCTAAAACATTTTTAAATATCGAGGTCATAGATGTATTCATCAGAAGAACAAATTGTTCACATTTTTATTCGAAACCTGATAGGCTTATTCCGATACACTGCTTGGTACCAAATCTACCGAAACATTTCACCATTGCCTCATCTACTGATAGGTTGTAATCGAAGAAACCGAATCGCATACTTTTCACGGAACATGTCATACATTGTTCTTTCCAAACTTTGTCAGTTGGATTTTTATCATGATGTTTGTAAAATCGAATATTCTTCTTGATGGTAACAAATTCGTTTTGTTGACCAATAATCATAAAGACGTTTTCTAGAATTGACAATAGTAATCATTAAGATTACAATAAATCTTTCTAGAACATTTTTAGACAAATCGAAATGATTCTCAGCCTTAGCTTCCAGAACATGATTCTTCATCGATTATATTCTATAATAATTCTAAGGAATTTTTAAGAAGCAATGGTGACATAGCTGACAAATTGGAGTTGTTCTCGATATCAGGAGATATATGATCTAGATATATGATATCATCTTCCCAATCGTAACTATGATTCAGCTCCAACAATTTTGGAGTACTTGTGTAAGTACTTTTCACATATTCTTAAGAACCTGTAAGAAGATTATGAGTTGTTATATCTTCTTCTAGATTAACATCCGAATCTCCGTCTGAACTTTCATGAACAGCAGGAACAAATGCTATATCGACATGTTGATCTTCGTCAATGTCAGAATCCTCAACTAAATCAGGTAGATCCCTAACTCTCCGACTCGACATTATCAATTGCGTCATAGACACAGAATAATGTGATCTATTTTTATGAAAAGTTCTATTTCTAAAGTTTTGTTTCGAAAGATAATTTTTTTTCAATTGATGTACCACCGTTAGCCTGCCACTCAAATGTGCTCTGGAACACGGAAGGTTTTAAAAAAAAATAAGCTCATCCAATTGTACTATGCAACACAACGGTATTCCACAGGGGCACATCTAAGACGGATGAGAAGGATGATTTACATGTGAAAAGTTTGTTCCTGATTTAGACTAACAGATTGAACTCTGACAACAAAACGTTGCAGAAGTTTTTGTCGTGTTTTTGCCCGTAGAATCGATATCCGCATTCAGTTTTGCAAAATTACAAAATTTTGGAATATTTGTTTAAATAATTAGTTATAAACAATTGTAATTCACAAAAGAAAAAACACGGGTACTTTTTTTAGTTATGCAAAGGATGGCATAATTTATTTTTCGATATCTCTGCCAGGTTTTGCCTGGTTCATAATGGGTTAATAATATTGCTTCGAAACGAGAGGAACTGAAAGGTGAGTCGGATTGTGAAATAGATGTATAAAAGTGATTCACCTGGTCTATTGAGAAAATGTTTAAGATCGATTTAGTTGTGGGGCAAACCCTATTTTCTTCAGCTCTTACCGTAATGAGGATGGTTCTGTGATGCTATTGAGTTTGTTGGTGAGATGATTGAACTTGCTAGAGTCTATGGAGTTTTTGACTAAATTGTGTAATTCTTTATAAGTTGAATAGTCAGAGCTCAGGCCAATCAACTGAAATCTTGTATAAGCATTATTTCGCGATGTAATGAAGCTTTTGATGGTGGGGGTGATCCATGGTTTCCGAAAGTAAGTTGTAAAGGGAGAGATCAAGTAATGAATTGACGAATGGTAATGCATCTTAGGGATCGACCCCCTCCCCCAAGATCGCACGTCCAGACCTTTTTTTTATTATTTTAACGTCGCTATTTTTATGCTCTTAAATCGGTACTAATCAGCGACGGAGGCCATACGATGTATTGGAGAAGAAAGCACTTGTTGAAAATACATTCGCTAGTAGTGCTTGTATCAATCGGCCGGGGTCGGGAATCGAACCTGGGACCTCCAGATTACGAGCCCGACGCCCTACCAACCGAGCCATCACAGGCCTCAATTGTCTTGGTTTGCGCGCGTTGCTTAAAGGTTCAAACTACTCTAATTTTCAATGAACGCGGCACGAACATTCTCTTTTTTTTTCTCTAACAGTTACCTTGACTCACTTTCCAAAATCAGCGGAGCAATGACCTGTAACAGCTGATAATATGTTAGTACATTTTGGCTGATTTGGGAGAAAGAAATATAACGAGGAGAACTCGTTATACAGCCCCCCTCCCAAAGGCTGGTCAGCCGAAGGCCCACCAGCTTTGACTAATCACTTTAACACTAGGTGAAAAGAAAGGAAGATAAAATAAACATGCTAGTAAGAAATATAAATAAAATTAAATAAATGACCAATATTTCTATTGATCTCTTTTATTATAAAATACAAATAAAAATAAAAAGAAAATACAATCATTGACGCAGAACTAAATAATTGGAGTGGTTGTATCGTTTAGGATAGTTGCGACACCTGGTCACTCCCGGAAGAAGGCTAAACCACGCACCGGCCGCATTTGAAGGTTTCAAATAGATCCTTCTTTGCCCGCGCTTAATTGACGTGGTCTTGAAATAGCGCAGTTTGCGCTTTGTACCTACGCTTGAAGTGGTCAAATTCCCCCTCCACTTGCTGCATCTCTTTCTCTGTCTCTTTCTGCTTTAACTCTCGGACCATTACCCACTAATGCCGCCAAAAAATTGTGAAAATTCGCCAGAAGTTTTAGGAGGCGTGAAGTCTCGTCATCAATGAATTTTGCTATTCATTAATAGCCTATCGCGCATCACCTTCTTCCTTCTTTGCGGCGGTTAGTGCGTTTATTCGCCGCAATTCTCTATCGGCAACTTCGTTACATTGCGACTGGTTTTAGATCAGCCATGGCCATTTTCCGACAATTTGAATGCCTTCTAAACCAAAGCGTGTGATAAAAGCATCAAAGTTCGTGAAGGCTGTCTTCTCTAGGATGTTAGTTTCATAACGGGCCGGCTCGTTCAAGGACCCTCAGAACTCAAAGCCAAGCCTCTTCCACGGTTTCATCCTCCGCCAATTGAATGGAAGAATCCGTTCGTAGCAGTACGACGAGGGCAATATTTTGAATTAAAACTTTAGTGATTTTTTAGGCCAAATTGTCTTATTCTCATTTTTTTTGTAACTTTTGACCAAATCAAGCTATTTAAGCTTCTTTTTGTCAGATCCAATCTACTCGACCTCAGTTATCTGCTGGACTTAAGTTTGAGTATCTATCTCTATTTGTTTTTGAGTTACAAGTGATGAAAGCCATGAGCTTTTTTGGCGAAATTTTTCGTTATTTGCTTATATCTATTGTAAAAAAGAGCATTGGAGTCTAAACCTCTGACATTCCTATATTTTTATCCTTGAGGTTGGTAAAGATCTGTTTCCTGGAGATAAGACTCCTTGTCAGTCCCACTGTCAGACTAGAAAATTTCTAGGACTCCGAACGCAGGAAAAGACGCTCATTCAGTGTTTTTTGAATTGTATGCGCTTTCATTCAAGCGGGGTTTAGAGAGGAGCGTAGTACCTAGACTGCTCCGTTGGAAGTCCTTAAAGATGTTTGAAGAGCTATTGACTCCTATACGGTCACGATTCTCGTCCCGTGTAATTTCTCCAAGGCTTTTCACACGGTGCTGCATAATTAACTGATTATTAAGTTAAATGATATAGGTTACTCGGATGTCGTTCTGAGCTGGTTTTACCATTAACAGAAGGGACGGATACAATCAGTTGTAAATGAGGTCGGTGAACAGTCCGATTGGCTCGGGGCTAATGCGAATATACCTCAAGGCAGTTTTCTTGGGCCGATTCTATTTTCCACTTTTATAAACGATTTGGCCAGGGTTCTGAAATATAGTAATTATATGATGTTTGTTGATGACGCCCAGATTTATCACTCATTTTTTCCATCAGACTTTGAATTCGGAGTACGCAGCATATACCGGGATGCAATCATGATTGCGTCCTAGACAGACGGGAACAGTCTTAAACTTAACGATCGACCTGAGCACTGCTCTAAGAGTCGGAGTAGGCACAGACAAATTAAATTATGAAAACAATATTAAATTACTTACTGTCTTTATAGCTTCCACCCTGGAATGGTCTAGACTGGAAGTGTCATCGAAGTCGAAAAAGATGGAAGTGTTGAATAATATTGATCGGATAAGGAATATAAAACTATAAAGGCTGTTAAACGCCTGGGTTAGATTTGCGTGAAGTATCACTCACAACTCTCCTCTATACCTTTCCAGTCACTTCATCAAACTAGAAACCTCATCTTACAATCCACGCACTTGCATCTTACAATCTCGTCATTTACCATAATCCCTTTCCTACCTCCCCCCACACACTTAAGCATTAACCTTTTGGCTGCGGGAAAATTTTAGTACTAAACGACCTTTTATAAAATGCAAAATGTATACATGAGATCATTGGATATTTCAGGTAGAGTCCCCACCCTGACTGCTGGTCGATAAATCGACCACCCCCGCAGGCAACGTAAAATACAATGTAAAATTTTTTTCTCATTTTCGAGGAAAACTCTAGAGGGTATTTCTATGTAATTTCTCGCGCTGAACATGAAAAAAATAGTAAAAAAATCCTAGAGATACTCTTGACCTTGAAAATCTATTTTTCAAGGTCAAATTTTTTTCTAGCACAGATAGAATTTTATGAAGATTTTCGTACATAGTGTGTAACGTGGTATTTCGTCCTAATACCAGTTACAATTTATTTATTTATTTAATACAGGGACGACGGTCCCGAAGAACGCGTCTTTGTCGTCGCCGTGGGTTAATAAGTTAACCCGTCGGGACACGGTAGCGGAGATAGGACGATCTTGTACGTACCGACACACGTGGCGGGAAAAACGGGAATCGGAATGATTGCGGATTAATTTATAATTAAAATAATAACGCGACCGTTATATTAAAACAAATAAAGTATTTATTCTGAATTTACACGGAGGTGCCCGACAATAATTAACGGGGCGTTCTCCCGGTCGCGTGGTATATACGCGGCAAGCAGGGGCTGCCCCCGTGCTCGCCCCGCGCAATACCTATTCGATTTCGGTAGCACCGGTGTGCTACCGAACAAACATAAGTGCACACTCACTCAAGACACCTAAATATACACCGACTGACGTCGGGTAGTTACCGGGCTGGCTTGTCCATTGGCCCTGCTGTACGTCGGCGCCCCGACGTCTGGTTTCCCGTCGTCCTCGACGGTAGTCTGCAGGTGCGGCCTGATGCCGCGGCGATTCGCCTACCTCGGGGAATACTCGACCCGAGGTGTATGGTCCTTCGCACTGCACTTACACAAATTCACTACACTCACGTACGGCCTCCCGGTGCACGGACGAACCGGTCCGGTACTTCCCGTAGCGCGCGTGACTAAACGTGAATTCTCGTTTTCCCGAAAAGTACCTAACGCACACACAGAATAACAATTGTATGTACGGATGCTCGCACACATCCTCGGTCGTCGACATAAACACGCGTGTTTCGTGGCCTTGAAGAGGCAACGCACGAAACAATAACAACGTGCGAGATTTTAAGATATAATATTTAATACATACTACATAATACAATATTTCAAATATTATTTGCTTCATTGCAACGACGTCTCGTCGCAAGTGTCATGGACTGAATAAAAAAAAATTCTGAAAAAAATAGCTGAGGTATCATTGATCTTAAAAATTTACATTCAAGGTCGCATTCACTTATAAAACAAGTGCAACAAATATCTGCTACATTTGTCAAGAAATATTCTGACATTCGCTCTTAGCATAACCCAGGATCAACGGCGTGGACATGGCGAAAAGGTGATCCCATTGGGGTGCTTGATTTTCGTGAGTCCCCTTGCCTCTCACGTTTCGGGGTGCTTGATTTCCGTGAGTCCCCTTGCCTCTCACGTAGGACTGATTGGCTCTACAGTAATGTCTCTTTTGTGTGGTACTCTTCAAAGCATGGTGCTGCGCATAGATGAGTTTCACAACTAGGGCAAATGTATGTCGTTCTACGTGGAGTCTTACGCAAAGAGCACAAGTGGCATCTTCGACTTGTACCTTGCCTCGGAAAATGGCGACCAATTAATTGAATGGGAGAGTCATTGTAAGGAGAGATGCTTGCAGAAGGATCAAGTTTCAGTAATGATCTAGCAACCTGTAATCTAAATGAAGGAAATGATATAGCTTTCACGTTTCTCAGCATTGGATAGACAAAGATCAATAAGATGAAAAAAAAGCTTTCGATACCATTTTATTATTTTTTGCACTGTTTCTGTTATAGATAATTGTCTATCAACATTATCAGTACCACCCATGTTTTGATTATAATCGTGGACATACCTTGGCTTTATAATATTTTTATTTGTTAGGTAACATTTTTTCCAGTTGCACTGAATTGAAGTTCGTGCACAGTTATAAGCTTACGAACGCTACGTTTATCTTCCCACCTCACTGCCATCCACACATCGTTGTGAGAGACTTGTACTACACCTCGAACTAACTTGCTTTCAAGCTTTGGCATTCCCTTTCTATTTGCTTTCACTGTACCACACATACCAGTATATGTATACAACATGACCCTTATAAAAATAAGATTGTAAAGTGAGCTGCAATATTGCCAGTACAACCAAAATCAAACTTTTGATAATCAGTGTCTGCGCCAGTATAAACAATAAAACCCAACACGCATCCCGTCTCGTAGTCTACAATCATGAATGGCTTAATGCCAAAGCGATTTCTCTTCAAAGGAATGTACTGCTTCAATCGAAGCCTACCTTTCCATAATAATAGACTTTCATCTGTGCACAGATTTTTTCCTGGAGTAAGAACTGCTGAAAATTTGCTTTGCACGTGTTCTATTACTGGCTTTATTTTCACTAAAGGATGATTTTCGATTTCTTCATTATTATGAAAATGTAAACATCGTAGGATGTGAATATATCTATCGCGAGACATTATTTGGCCAAAAATTGGAGTGCGTAGCAAAAGGTCTGTGGACCAATAACTTTGTAAATCGCCTTTATAGACATGGCCCATTAGAATGGAAAGTCCTACAAAAGTTTCCAATTCTGTTTTTGTGACAGGGGACCAAGCTTTCATGTGGGAAGAACAAGTTATGAGATTTTGAGTTGCGTAACGATTGGTTTCCTCTACAATTTTTTTGAGCAAAAAAGAATCACAAAAGTAATTGAAATAATCAATTGGTGTATTTCCTGAAAAAGAGATTCGAATTTATTTCAGAGCTACCTTGAAAATCTTTGATTGATGGTGTAACGGTAAACGGTCCACGCGAGACGAAAATCGTACCGATCGCGTGAGTTTACCGTCGAAGACGTGTAAGGCGCATGCGCGAGCCCGTCGGAGAGCCGGTGTGCACGATACACCGGCAGTATCGTGTCGCCTAGGAGAGAGACCAGAGGAATCGCGCGCGGAGACGAGTAAGAGTAAGGCTTACCCCGCGAGTGAGGTGCGCAGCAGTACGAGAGCACTAGAGAGAGAGAGAATACGAGACCGAAGGGAGCGAGACACGTGACGTCCCCCCCCCCAGGATCATCCCCAGAGGAACGTAAGTCCTGGCCAGCCAATATCGTATTTGTTACCGCCGTGCCGCGAGCGAAACCGGCGACGGGATACGCGCGGTATCCCGACGCATAAGTATACGAGAGGTTAGCCGCTCTCGTCGCGACACTCTCTCTCGCCCCGTAAATTACGATTACGGCAAACCGGAGTACTACACACTCCGGCGCGATCGCAACTCAGCGATAATCACTGCGAAGCCAGGTAACCGATACCTGGCGAACATAACCTCCTCCCCGAGTAGATCGAGACCGCGAGTCTCGACGCGTATATTGCGGCGGGCGCACACACACACACACGTTACCGTGTATTATATATTTTTTAGAGGTTACGCGAATAACCTTATTTGCTTTGAGCCAAGGCCCGACCTTGCCTTGGCTCACCATATTGTAGCATTTCCTTCATTTTATTTTCTCTTAATAAATTAATTGATTATCGTTATTTCCGAGTAATTATTAATTAACCGGCGATTACTCCCTGTCCCCGAAGGCCAATACCGCCATGCCCCGCGGGTGTCGTGCATTACTTCGCACGACACACATCTGAGGAGCCGAGCACGAGTATTGACGGAGGATAAGTGTGTACCAGGTAGGTACATACATTGTACACAGGGAAGACGTCGTCGTGCGGAGCTTGAGGCTAGCTCGCACCACTTCAAGGACGGTTCTGCCGACCGGTTAGCTGTCTGGTAAAACAGCTGATCGTTACACCGAGAATAATTCCTGTGCATTGAGGATATGCACAGGACAATTAAAACCCTCCCGACGAGTAAAACCAACCCTGTTACAATGGATAAAAATACGCGTCCTCGGACAATTCAGTTTCCTTATAAGAAAAGTCTTCCAAATTGACTTCCCCGATGTCTTCATTTTCTGCTCCATTGTCTAAAACCTCGTTTTCTAATACTTCATTTTCTGGTTCGGATTCGCCACTACTCCAAGCTTCATGTTCAGCCATTTTATAGAAGATAGAATATTACACTATTCAATAGTGTAATATTCAAAAAGTGAAAATAGTAAAAATTATATACTGTGCAAAAGCATGAGAAGTACCAATCTGCATCGTAATATAAATTTATAAATATGAATGAATAAAAAATAAATTAATGTTTTGAGATTAAAATATTTTTGAAGATTAGACGAGTTTCTGTAATAAGTGATGACATTTATTTCGTACTAAGTTGACGAACAACAAAGATATACCAACTTCCAGACTGAAATAGTAAAAAACAGATTTTGTTTTTACGTCATTGATTTTAGATCACGCTGAAAATGAATGCCGCAGTAAAAATAAGGTTGAAGCCCGATATTTTGTTTTGGAAACTAAAATTTCATAGCGAAATAGACATTTTCATGAACAAAGATAATTTTAGGATTTTTTTACTTTTTTTCCCGTTTTGACCTCATCAATAACGCTAAAAAGCTAGATCGAACTTTCGCTTATGCAAATAAAATACAATATGACCTTGACTGTAAATTTTCAAGGTTAAGGATACCGCAGTGATTTTTTAAAGTATTTTTTATAAACAGTATATAAAATTACGAAAGAAATCACTCTAAAATTCTCGCTTCTACTAGGGATGAAATTTGACCTTGAAATACCTATTTTCAAGGTGAATAATATTTTGAGGAATTATAAAACTATTTTATATACATTCAAAACATCAAAATTGATCTAAAAACATTAAATATGTTGTGTATTTTAAGTGGTCGATATATCGACCATCCCCGCAGTCAAAAGGTTAAACAAATCATTCATTAACACATCATTCACCTTTTACATCAGTTAATCACTCCTCTCTAGATTCATTTAAGAAGTCCCTATTTGAGTAATTGTAAATTCATAGTTGTCCCTATCCTTATCTGTCAATCTATTCAGTATTCTGTTCAATCGTTTTATACTCAATCTTTCGATTGTCTAATTGTTTAATTGTATATTCATTTATTTATTTGTTTGCTTTCATATTTATTTATTTTTTATTTTTCATTATATTTGCTGATACCAATGTTTCTAATACATTCGAAAATGAATAAGTAATGATTAACCATGGACGGACGGCTTGAAGTGCGGAGGGCAAAAGTGTAAAACAAAGCGATAAACTTGTATAGATCCAATTTCTCTCTTGTCATATTGCTAATGTTACTTTATTTGACTTGCTATTTTATTCTTTTACTGTAGATATAATTTATTATTCTCATCTAGTCATGCGACTTACTACCTCATTGTTCGTAAATTAATGCATATCATGTTTTATATATTATTTTATATTTTTTTGTGTTTGTTTTTATATCAGCCTAAATCTGCTTTGACTTTTCAATACTGCGTTACTATATTTTATTATTATTATTATTGTAAACATTTGTAAATGGTTTGGTTTTCACGGGGTTATAACCTCAAGAGGCGTAATAAATATATTTATTCAATCATTCAGTCATTCTCTCTCCAAACGCATTATATGCTGATATGCCCTTGTGCAGCTTCATACCAGAACAAAAACACATGCCGGGAAAGAAGGTATATGTTGGCAAGGTTGCCGAATATCAGATGCCGAAACCTGGAGAGTACGAAGTTACAACTTTACGGAAGCAATCAAGTGCACAGGCGATAAACGACAAGTCTTTAAGTCACGTCAAGAGGTTGGTAAATATTCAATGTTTTCTGTATTCAACTTCAATGTTCTCTGATATGTCGGCCAAGCTTGACCTGGCCATGGAGACTAATTTGCTAATCAAATTTGCGGCTCACCAGTAATAATCTTTAAATTAGGGTCTTAAAAGATAAGAGTAGACTCACTGCGTTTAGTAGAAACGTCTTGAACAAAAATAGTTATGATTGGATTTCTGCGTTACCTCGAGCCACAATCTCTATTACCAACTTTTAGATAAAAATAAGTTCCGTACTTTTCATATTTTAAAACAAACTGCTAAAAAGTTAGGTTTCAAACACATATGGAATAGAAGGGGAAAGTTCTTTGTTAAAACGAGTGATAGGAAATTATCACAGTGGTTTAATAATTTAGAAAAGCTTGAAAAAAATAGCTGAGGAATGCAAAATTGATTCTGCTAATAATAGTGTAACTATTGGTCGGTGCAACGATACACAGAGCACAAAGGGCACAAATACGACATATTCGACAGGAATTCGACGCTCTATAATTGAAAACAAATGTAACAATTTAATAATAATGAAATAAAACCGACGCGGTAGCGGAGTGGTGGAAGCGCACCTCGGCCGATCGCGAAAGTTAAGCAGCGCTGAGCGCGGTTAGTACTTGGATGGGAGACCATTCTCGTGCGGCTTTCGTGATCGGTTAGGTGTTTTTCACATTCCACAACGTGAGCGGGAGGTGTGAAACATTCGGTTTCGGTGTCAAGGCCTACGCAATGTGACTTTGACACCCAAAAAAAATGTTTCGAATACACCGGCCATCTCGGGTGAGGTTTTCCCTGCTTCACAGGTTTCCCTCATCCACGGGCATAACCCCGGGCGAATGCGAGATGGTGGGGTTTTTAAGGGAGGGATGAAGCACCCACACATAGGTGGTAGGTGGACACCGTTAAAGTCCCCCAGGGCATAAACGGTAGGAAGTGCCAGGAAAAAAGAGGGCACAAAATCAAGAATAAAAAAAAAAAATAATAATAATAATGAAATAAAATTTTTTGCACAAAGATTGATGTTATGTATAATCAATACCTTTCTACAATTGTTTTGTTTAAATTAAATAAATAATTTAAAAACTACACAAATTAAATTAACACAGTAACACATATTTAGCAAAAGGCAGTCAAATGTAAAAATAAAGCTAATGAAACAATCAATATATATCACAAACGGTTGACGTTAGAAAAAAATTCAAATTTATGTGCTTCAGGTTATTAGAAATATTTGTACAACTAAATCTAAATTATATCAATCGCATATACATTCCGACCCTTGTCGGAAACTTTGAATTTGCAAATTTTTTCACATTAATTATAATAATTAATTGACTAGAATTTATTGCTAAAAAATAGAATCTTTCCTTAGGATTATAACAAAATTGTTGCAAGTCATATTTAATCTTTTTAAATTTTATTAACTTTGTATTATACAAGGAAAACCTTTTTTAAATTTAAACATTTATAAACTTTTATCAAATTTTGAATCTTTTTGCGGTATATTATTATACAAAATTATAAATCTAAACATAAATCATTAATTTTTTAAAGAATTAACAATTATTATTTAAAACACACAACTTTTTCTTTTACCACTATGAATCGCGTATTGATCTAAGCGCAGTTTAATAAATAGCTTTTTTAATTTTCGAAATATATTTATCACAATTTTGATTCGATTTAATATTTATTTATTTTTTATTTTTCATTATATTTGCTGATACCAATGTTTCTAATACATTCGAAAATGAATAAGTAATGATTAACCATGGACGGACGGCTTGAAGTGCGGAGGGCAAAAGTGTAAAACAAAGCGATAAACTTGTATAGATCCAATTTCTCTCTTGTCATATTGCTAATGTTACTTTATTTGACTTGCTATTTTATTCTTTTACTGTAGATATAATTTATTATTCTCATCTAGTCATGCGACTTACTACCTCATTGTTCGTAAATTAATGCATATCATGTTTTATATATTATTTTATATTTTTTGTGTTTGTTTTTATATCAGCCTAAATCTGCTTTGACTTTTCAATACTGCGTTACTATATTTATTATTATTATTATTGTAAACATTTGTAAATGGTTTGGTTTTCACGGGGTTATAACCTCAAGAGGCGTAATAAATATATTTATTCAATCATTCAGTCATTCTCTCTCCAAACGCATTATATGCTGATATGCCCTTGTGCAGCTTCATACCAGAACAAAAACACATGCCGGGAAAGAAGGTATATGTTGGCAAGGTTGCCGAATATCAGATGCCGAAACCTGGAGAGTACGAAGTTACAACTTTACGGAAGCAATCAAGTGCACAGGCGATAAACGACAAGTCTTTAAGTCACGTCAAGAGGTTGGTAAATATTCAATGTTTTCTGTATTCAACTTCAATGTTCTCTGATATGTCGGCCAAGCTTGACCTGGCCATGGAGACTAATTTGCTAATCAAATTTGCGGCTCACCAGTAATAATCTTTAAATTAGGGTCTTAAAAGATAAGAGTAGACTCACTGCGTTTAGTAGAAACGTCTTGAACAAAAATAGTTATGATTGGATTTCTGCGTTACCTCGAGCCACAATCTCTATTACCAACTTTTAGATAAAAATAAGTTCCGTACTTTTCATATTTTAAAACAAACTGCTAAAAAGTTAGGTTTCAAACACATATGGAATAGAAGGGGAAAGTTCTTTGTTAAAACGAGTGATAGGAAATTATCACAGTGGTTTAATAATTTAGAAAAGCTTGAAAAAAATAGCTGAGGAATGCAAAATTGATTCTGCTAATAATAGTGTAACTATTGGTCGGTGCAACGATACACAGAGCACAAAGGGCACAAATACGACATATTCGACAGGAATTCGACGCTCTATAATTGAAAACAAATGTAACAATTTAATAATAATGAAATAAAATTTTTTGCACAAAGATTGATGTTATGTATAATCAATACCTTTCTACAATTGTTTTGTTTAAATTAAATAAATAATTTAAAAACTACACAAATTAAATTAACACAGTAACACATATTTAGCAAAAGGCAGTCAAATGTAAAAATAAAGCTAATGAAACAATCAATATATATCACAAACGGTTGACGTTAGAAAAAAATTCAAATTTATGTGCTTCAGGTTATTAGAAATATTTGTACAACTAAATCTAAATTATATCAATCGCATATACATTCCGACCCTTGTCGGAAACTTTGAATTTGCAAATTTTTTCACATTAATTATAATAATTAATTGACTAGAATTTATTGCTAAAAAATAGAATCTTTCCTTAGGATTATAACAAAATTGTTGCAAGTCATATTTAATCTTTTTAAATTTTATTAACTTTGTATTATACAAGGAAAACCTTTTTTAAATTTAAACATTTATAAACTTTTATCAAATTTTGAATCTTTTTGCGGTATATTATTATACAAAATTATAAATCTAAACATAAATCATTAATTTTTTAAAGAATTAACAATTATTATTTAAAACACACAACTTTTTCTTTTACCACTATGAATCGCGTATTGATCTAAGCGCAGTTTAATAAATAGCTTTTTTAATTTTCGAAATATATTTATCACAATTTTGATTCGATTTAATATTATTGTAAAATATTTTCAATTTAATATTATTGATAATACTGCATATTGTAGGCTCAGATTTTGCGTATCTTCTTTAACATTGATTACATTATCTTGTAGTTTAGTGTGAAACATTTCAAATACTAGTGTTCTGTTCCAACTTTTTTCTGTGTCTAATATTCTGACATTGTTAAAATCAAAGAAATTATCATTGGTGAACATATAGTCGTTTATGACGTAATGTGGATTTGGTTTGTTTATGTTAGCTTTGTGTTCTTTAATTCTTCTTTATGATTGTCTTTTTGTTTCTTCTACGCTGCAAGCATCGCAATCATAACAGTTAATTTTATATATTGCATTAGTTTTAGTAAATTTTTTTGTTACAGCTTCACCTCGAACAATAACATTACTAAATTTATTTTAAATTTGTGGTACAACATTGCTGCCCTTATATTTCATGTCACTTGATATTTTTTCATAAAAATTTGGAATAAAAGGAATGTTCAAAGTGGCTTTATAATTTGTTACTTTCTTTACAACTGGTCCAGCATGGACCTACGCATTTTACACCTACATCGGGTACATGGCTTGACGTGATCCTGTTGGACGACAATGACATTATTTAGACTCTGGCAAAGTACCGGCGACCTTTCACAATGGCCATACATTATCTCTGTTTTCATTATGTACAATAGACCATTGAATACGGCTTCTTAAAATATAACCTATCGTGATTTTAAAAATATTTCTACAGGATAGCTTTTAGATATACTGCAACATTGTGACTGGTTGCCTTTCCACAATAATGACTAAAGTGTTGACCATGCGGTGCAGCGTTTGTGCTGTAATCTTACTGCGACAATTGATAAACTTCCTTCAATAAAAAAAATTAAAAACATCAAAATTAAAGCCAGCATACATGGATGCAGAGTTGTAGCAACTCCAACGTAAATCCAATGCACTTTATAAACGTCACGTACACATTGATGACCCGACATTAATTGACAAATTTAGTGCACTAAGAGGAATATCTGACGATGTGGCTGAGACTAAAAAGACGAACTTCCACCGAAACAGAATTAGTGACGCACCTTCTAACAACAACAAATGGAAAGAACTGCATAGTGTTGGACTTCTTACAAGGAGGCACGAGGACTTGAGTGACTTATCGTTGGACGATTTAAATAAGCACTTTGCGGATGTGTCGGTCTCTTTCGTAGAGAATTTTGAGGATCATGGGTTAATCATCCCGAGCGCCGATAAAGGATTCACTTTCCGTAAAATTACTGCCATTTTTAATTTGGATCCTAAAAGTTTAGGAATCAACGTTTTTTCTGAAGTCGGAAAAATCATTGTTTTGTAAAGTAGTATTGGAGAAAAATATCTAGGCTACAAGAAATGTGTAAATTTGCCCATGTAGGTCTAAAAGTAAAAACTCGAAGCTAAAGAACCCGCAATTATGCAGGTGAGAACTAACAAGGTCGCAATGATCGAGGGTTAATTAACAAGGTCTTCTGATTGCCACCCGCACTTATCTACCGACGATTGCAATCTACAAAATAACGTAATGTGACTCGGTTTTTATTTTCGTTACGTTCCTTTGTACCGTAACTAAAAATTAAATATATTCTCGTTTCGTTATTTTGTACCGGAACGAAAGTACATTTGATTTTCGTTACGTTCTTGAGTATCGTAACGAAAGTCAAATGCAATTTCGTTCCGTTCTTCTATACCGTAACGAAAATCGTATGAACTTTCGTTCCGGTACATGCTAACGCAACAAAAGTCAAATTGTGAGTATATAATAACGGTCTCTTTGAACTAAATACTTTACTTTTAGAATAAAGCTGGCCAATTGTACTCTTTGTCCACTATGGTTGGTGGAATTTCCCAGAGCACGGCCTTTTTAAAACAATTAAAAGGCGTTTCGTCCTCGATCTCCAGCTTGGACTCCTCAGTAAGGAACTGGAGATCTTACCACAGGTGTCTAAGGTACCATTGCTGAGAGATTTGTCGATAAGCCGGAGGAATCTTCTAAGGCGCGTTTCTTGGAATTAGAAGATAGGGTTAATACACTTGAGGGTTTAACAACTTCACTATCGGAAAAGTTTAATGAGCTTGATAGTCGTTCATCGTAAGCCTCTCAAGTGACGAGCCGTGGTTCAGAGTTAGAAAATTGTGAAATTCTCTTGCTTGGCTTACCGCAGTATCTCTCTCTCTCTCTCTCTCGCGGTCTTCAGATCAAAGTCATCAATCAATCAATCTTTACGCGCTTATTACTTCGACCTGCGTATCGCGTACTACGAGTACGTCTGTAAATATACTTCCTTTAGCAATAAATCCTAATTAGTTTATTTAAATATTCTGCTTTGTTTTGCCCTTTTATTCAAATTTCTTTACACGCGATTCGCTAAAAGGGTAAAACATCAAATACTATTCTTGGAATGGACGGCAACTTCTCAATCTATCTTCGACCATTATGGCCAAAGCGTGTGCATGATCTTTGGACTAAGCCGCTCCGCAAATCATCGGAACTAGGTTATGCGAGACCTGTTATTAATGACTTGAAAGTATTCATGCATGAGGTGAGGGATGGACCTCTCATTTGTGTAAACACTGAAGCTGATTTTTCCACCTTACTCCCACTGCCGCGCCCTCGCCTACAATAAGATCACGTTGGTCGAGTCAATCATTACTTATCTTCGACAAAATCATTCTTCCTTTTTTTCTTGTTAATATTAATCGATTTAAAACACATTTTTTATCCATAGAATCATTAGTTCATCCTGATTGTGACTCCTCTGATATAGTGAACCTTCCAGGCTATGTACTGCATAGACCTGACAGAGTTTGAAAGAGGGCCGAGGAATAGCGGCCTATGTCCGTGAGGAGTAAGGGATCAGAGTAATCTCACACTCTGACTCTGTATTTTGTAATTCCACTGAATTACTTATTCTCCACCTGTCTGCAAATTGTGTCTTAATATAAATGGCTGTTGTTTATCAGAGACCTTTAGCTGAGTATCTTACTTCTTTCTTTAATGCTCTTGCAGACGCATATATATATACTAGGGGGGCTTCGCCCCCCTGCGCGCTTCGCGCGCCAACCCCCTATTTTTAATTTCGAAAAAGGTTTTTCGTAATTAATTTATGTAAAATAATGTTTTAAATTGTATTATTTTTTCACTACCATGGACACCTTAAAAATTAAACAGATTCACACAACACCTTGGAGGTATTGCTATAGTTATTATAATTTATAAATAAAAGTTTACCAAAATTTAGTGTAATGAAATCAGAATAAAAATAATAAAAAAAAATAAAGACATATTAAATGTTAACTGTAAATTTTAAACTATAGGAATTCTTATAAAGCTTAAATTTATATTTTAATAATTATAAATGTTAATGAAAAATTAACTTACCAAAAATAGTAAAGTACATATACTTACTAAATTGTAGTATTTTAGTTAACAACTTATTAAAATTTTGGATTATTTTAAACCGTTATAAATAGAAATTCACCTTCTAAAATTAATTTATTTAATGACGAAGGATCATCGCCAAAAATTCTATGTCATTAATATTTTGTACTTTAATAGTAACAAAACTTTCTTCTTAATTAAATTAATTTTTGTATTATTTTTAAAGAATTATTTATAAAATTTTAGCGCTATATAAATAAAAACCTGTTTCTTCCATTTCTCCCGTGATTCGTAATTTGCACTCTCTTTCAAAATTTGCGTTTTAATCCATAATTATATCTAATTTATTTTTACTATGCAGAGCCCAAATATTTATTTTGATTATTATAAACAAATTCATTTCTTAAATATCCTTCTATTCCTAATAAATACATACTGGTTTATTTAAAATATTGTGTTATATAAATATAAATTATCTACACACTTATATATCCATACAATTTTGAAATATTAATTTAAAAAATATTTAAATTAAATGCTCCTAAATTAATAGTTTTTGAAAATCTATTCAAATGTAATTCGTATTTTATATTGCCACTGTTAAAATTTGAATTTTCTTTTGCCTATACTGTTTATAATAGAATTATCTTAAAAATGCAATAATTAATATATTTAATTTTTAACCCATTGTATATATCATATGGATATTTGGAAAAGTGTATGTTATACTTGATTAATATTTATTTAATCTTCAAACAATTTTGCATCTGTATTTAAAGCATTACATTGCATTTTAGATCCGTTATTATTATTAGGTATACGATTAAAAATTTTATGAGTTTTATCAAGAATGAGTAGACAAATACACATTCTTTCAAGTTATGTTCACAACTTTTTTTTGCGCACGGAAATAATACGTATATTATGTATTCTTGAAAAAACAATTTTAAAATATATATATATTATATAAATATTACGCCGCACGCACACACACCCACATACATACATACATATATATACATATATATGGTCTATTTCACGTCAAGTGGTACGATGCTAATTATGTGTAGAATTTATCCTTCTGGGTTAGAATTTCTAATCTTAAGGTCAATGTTACATCAACTACATGTCAATATTCAACTTAAAAAAGTGTAAGTTCGCCGCAATTGATTTTTTTATCCAAAAGTCTAAAAGAAAGCTTGGAGCAATACCTTTCAAATAGTCTGTAGCTTTTTATGGCCTTCAATTCTGTAAAAAGTTATGATAATTAAAAGAAAGACAAAAAATTCACAAAAATTAACATGGTATTTCCCATTTAAATTTTTAAAAAAATTTGGTGTTTGTGTGTTCAAAAAATGTGATCTTTTGAGCGGTGTTAGATCAAAATCGATTGTGGCGTGGTCGCCTTTTTTTGATATTCAATATTTCCGGGCGTTCTATCTCTTCGAGATTTTAAAATTAGGAATTGTAACCCAAGTAGATAAGTTCTAAAGATTATTTTGAACAAAAGTTGTTTATAATGTATTTTTAAAAAAATCAATAGATTTTGAGATAAATAGCTTTGAAAATAATAATTTCTCTAAAAAATTGAAAAATTTCCATTTTTCATGGTGGAATAACTCTTAGGCAAATTATTTTTAACACCTCACATTTTTTTTCTATCTTCTGGAAGATATTTCCAGTCTGTTCACAAAATTTGGAGTGATTTCAAATTTTCATCGTACCACTGATGTGGAATAGCCCATATATATGGTTATGAACAATTAACTTACCAAAAATAGTAAAGTGCATATACTTAATTGTAGTATTTCGTAAAAACCTATTAAAATTTTAGATTATTTGAAACGGATTTAATAGAACTTTACCTCCTAAAATTAATTTATTTAAGTCATCGCCAAGAGTTCTATATGTCATTAATATTTTGTACTTTAAGAGTAATAAAACTTTCTTCTTAATTAAATTAATTTTTGTATTAGCTTTAAAGAATTATTTATAACATTTTAGCGGTATATAAATAAAAACCTGTTTCTTCCATTTCTCCCGTAATTCGTAATTTGCACCCTCTTTCAAAATTTGCGTTTTAATCCATAATTATATCAAATTTATTTTTCCCTTTAGTTACAGAGCCCATATATTTATTTTAATTATTATAAACAAAGGCATTCCTTAAATAACTTTTTGTTTCTAATAAATACATACTTGTTTATATAAAATATTGTTTTATATAAATATACGTAATCTACTTACTTATATATCCATACAATTTTAAATTTTGATTTGAATAATATTTAAATTAAATACTACTAAAATAATAATTTTCGAAAAATTTTTGAAATGTAATTGGTATTTTATATTGCCTCTGTTAAAATTTGAATTTTCTTTTGCCATTACTGTTTATAATAGAATTATCTTAAAAATGCAATAATTAATGTATTAATTTTTAATTTATTGTATATTTCACATATATATAACATATATATATATAACATATATATGACATATATATATATAACATATATATGACATATCTATATAACATATATATGACATATCTATATAACATATATATGACATATCTATATAACATATATATATATAACATATATATATATGACATATTGTGACGGGCATAACCATATATATATATATATGACATATATATATATAACATATATATGACATATCTATATAACATATATATGACATATCTATATAACATATATATGACATATCTATATAACATATATATATATATATATATATGACATATATATATAACATATATATGACATATATATATATAACATATATATGACATATATATATAACATATATATATATAACATATATATATATAACATATATATGACATATATATATAACATATATATATATATGACATATCTATATAACATATATATGACATATATATATATATGACATATATATATATATATATGACATATCTATATAACATATATATGACATATATATATATATATATATATATATATATATATATATGACATATATATATAACATATATATATATGACATATATATATATATATATGACATATATATATATATGACATATCTATATAACATATATATGACATATATATATATATGACATATATATATATATGACATATATATATATATGACATATATATATATATGACATATCTATATAACATATATATGACATATCTATATAACATATATATATATAACATATATGACATATTGTGACGGGCATAACCATATATATATATATATATATATATGACATATCTATATAACATATATATATATATATGACATATCTATATAACATATATGACATATTGTGACGGGCATAACCATATATATATATATGACATATCTATATAACATATATATATATATATATATGACATATATATATAACATATATATATATATATGACATATCTATATAACACTATTGAAAAAGTGTATGTTATACTTGACTAATATTTATTTTATCTTCGTAAAATTGTGCATATTTTTAAAAACATTACATTAAATTTTAGGTCCGTTTTTATTTTATGAGTTTTATCAGGAATAAGTAAACTAATACACATTCTTTCAAGTTATATTTACAACTATTTTTTGCGCACGGAAAAAATACATATATTATCTATTCTTGAAAAAACAAATAACACGTACACACACATACGCACACACATACACATAAACACACACTTCTGGGTTAGAATTTCTAATTTCAATGTAAATGTTATATAAAATACATGCCAATATTCAACTTAAAAAAAGTGTAAATGCGCTACAATTGATTTTTTATCCAAAAGTTGGAAAGAAAGCTTGGAGCAATACCTTTCAAATAGTCTGTAGCATTTTTATGGCCTTCAGTTCTGTAAAAAGTTATAAATTATCTTCAAAATGCAATAATTAATGTATTTAATTTTTAACCCATTGTATATATCACATATGGATATTTGGAAAAGTGTATGTTCACACACACACACTCACACACACACACACTCACGCACACGCACACGCACACGCAAGCACACACACGCACGCACACATACAAACACACACACACACACACACACACACACACACACACACACACACACACACATACACACACACACATATATATATATAACATATATATATATATGACATATATATATATAACATATATATGACATATCTATATAACATATATATGACATATTGTGACGGGCATAACCATATATATATATATATATATGTATGGTTAGGCTCCAGTCACATAACGTATTAGCTCAAGCGATAGAGTATAAGCGCGCCACGCAAGAGGTCCGGGTTCAAGCCCGACTCTCGGAAGATTTTTTTAATTATTTAAATTAATTTATTTAAATAATTAATAAATGAAAATTAATAAAATTTATAATTTTATTTAAAGATTTTTTTATTTTGCAAAATATACATATTCTGAAATTGAAATACGACTAAAATTAACTAAGTTGCAAATTTATATTGTTTATAGTTAATAATAATAAAATTTGAAATTATACAGTATATTATAATATTATAATATATAATTATACATGATATATATATAAAAAATATATGTGAGAAAAGTGATAAAAAATAAATAAGTATTTGATCAATAAATTAAAGTAAAATGAATTCAAATTAAAAATTAAGATTGTTTTTCACGTTTGTTAATTATTATATTAATATAAGATTCAGATTTTGAAAACTAATGTAAATTAATATAAAGACAGAGAGGATGACGACCCTGTGCCAAAATTATATGAAACAACAAAGAAGATAATGAGAAGAGAGGGAAACCGAAAACTCCAGCTATAGGTGTGAAGAAGGTAGGAGAGCAGTCCCCACCTCTAACCAAAGGTACAAAACCGGCCGTCTCGCTGTCGAATTCAGCATTCGCATCGAGCTGTAAGGCGAGGAAGGAAGCACCCTCCTCGCCAATTCTAGAAATAAATAAATTTTGTGAGTTTAATCAAACAGCTAGAGGTGTGATGTTCATTTAAAGGTACTTGGACAAGATGGAATGCTGGAATCATTCCAATCTTACCCAAGTCCTTTTATCCTTTAAAGCCAATTCCTTAGAATACATTCGACGAAAAGGAGCGCTAGATTCGCTTTTTATTCTACCCGAATTATTCTAATTTTCCTTTTTTCCATAGAAAAATAATCAGATGATGTGGAATACTGGATTTATTCCAACATCTACCTGATTTTTTGACATAATATTCACCAAAGAGTTTATTGGCGAGGCCGAACGCTGGATTCGTTCGAACCTCTATCCAACCTCTTATTCCATTAAAATATCCAGAAATCGTTCTGGGATAGAATTTCTAATTTCAATGTAAATGTTATATAAAATACATGCCAATATTCAACTTAAAAAAAGTGTAAATGCGCTACAATTGATTTTTTATCCAAAAGTTGGAAAGAAAGCTTGGAGCAATACCTTTCAAATAGTCTGTAGCATTTTTATGGCCTTCAGTTCTGTAAAAAGTTATAAATTATCTTCAAAATGCAATAATTAATGTATTTAATTTTTAACCCATTGTATATATCACATATGGATATTTGGAAAAGTGTATGTTCACACACACACACTCACACACACACACACTCACGCACACGCACACGCACACGCAAGCACACACACGCACGCACACATACAAACACACACACACACACACACACACACACACACACACACACACACATACACACACACACATATATATATATAACATATATATATATATGACATATATATATATAACATATATATGACATATCTATATAACATATATATGACATATTGTGACGGGCATAACCATATATATATATATATATATGTATGGTTAGGCTCCAGTCACATAACGTATTAGCTCAAGCGATAGAGTATAAGCGCGCCACGCAAGAGGTCCGGGTTCAAGCCCGACTCTCGGAAGATTTTTTTTAATTATTTAAATTAATTATTTAAATAATTAATAAATGAAAATTAATAAAATTTATAATTTTATTTAAAGATTTTTTTTATTTTGCAAATATACATATTCTGAAATTGAAATACGACTAAAATTAACTAAGTTGCAAATTTATATTGTTTATAGTTAATAATAATAAAATTTGAAATTATACAGTATATTATAATATTATAATATATAATTATACATGATATATATATAAAAAATATATGTGAGAAAAGTGATAAAAAATAAATAAGTATTTGATCAATAAATTAAAGTAAAATGAATTCAAATTAAAATTAAGATTGTTTTTCACGTTTGTTAATTATTATATTAATATAAGATTCAGATTTTGAAAACTAATGTAAATTAATATAAAGACAGAGAGGATGACGACCCTGTGCCAAAATTATATGAAACAACAAAGAAGATAATGAGAAGAGAGGGAAACCGAAAACTCCAGCTATAGGTGTGAAGAAGGTAGGAGAGCAGTCCCCACCTCTAACCAAAGGTACAAAACCGGCCGTCTCGCTGTCGAATTCAGCATTCGCATCGAGCTGTAAGGCGAGGAAGGAAGCACCCTCCTCGCCAATTCTAGAAATAAATAAATTTTGTGAGTTTAATCAAACAGCTAGAGGTGTGATGTTCATTTAAAGGTACTTGGACAAGATGGAATGCTGGAATCATTCCAATCTTTACCCAAGTCCTTTTATCCTTTAAAGCCAATTCCTTAGAATACATTCGGACGAAAAGGAGCGCTAGATTCGCTTTTTATTCTACCCGAATTATTCTAATTTTCCTTTTTTCCATAGAAAAATAATCAGATGATGTGGAATACTGGATTTATTCCAACATCTACCTGATTTTTTGACATAATATATTCACCAAAGAGTTTATTGGGCGAGGCCGAACGCTGGATTCGTTCGAACCTCTATCCAACCTCTTATTCCATTAAAATATCCAGAAATCGTTCTGGGATGAGAAGAAACACTGGATTTGTTTCTAATCTACCCCAGACGTTTTCACTGCATACATTTATTACGGTCCTGATAAAAATAAATGTATTTTTATGTAAAGGGATAAAAATAAGCCCGTTACAATATATATATATATATAACATATATATATAACATATATATAACATATATATGACATATATATATATAAAACATATATATGACATATATATATAAAACATATATATATATATATATATATATATATATATATGTTGAATTCTGAATTCTTAGACACGGCGGCGGCGAAATATTTATATATTATAGAGATATATATATATATATATATATATATATATATATCTGTATATTCAATAAGATTATTGTACTCACGAAACAAACTCGAGTTTTAGCGTATTACAAATCGGACGGCCGCTGTCTACAGCTCGTATCTATTAAATTAATTGCACTTTTGCTGTAGACAGTTGTCCATAAATCACGCAAAATTGAATGCAAAATTTTGGAGGTATTTGCAAGCGACAGAAATTTGGGCGGTTAAATCTGCGCACGGAGTTCAGGCCAACGTTGCGACTGTCAACTTGCGAAAATGGCAACACCATGAGGCTGCTTTGTTTGCGGAGCATGGCTGACGCGCAAGGACTATACAGAGGTGTGTAACCTATGCAATAATATAGCTCACATGAGTTGCTTCGAGGTCGTGGCGGGATCGTCCGAGCGGCGCTGTTGCGTGCTCGCGAAAACAAAGTCGAAAACACTAGTAACAGCTTTAATTGACACGAGAGCGCCACCGTATGCTAAGCAACCTCGCGGCGCTCCGCCCGCAAAGCCCAATCAGGCCGCGCACGACACACTCGTTGACTCCGTACGATGGCGGCCGCCCCGCCACCGTGGGTAGAAGTTTTTACACGGAGCTTACAGGATAACTTAAGAAGCGATATTAAATCGGTGTTAGATGTGGTGAGCCGTGTTGAGAGTAAAGTGGACGAGGTTAAGGCTGAACTAAAAGATTTGAAGGCGAAGGTTAGCTTGATTGAAGATAAAATAGAAGTGAAGTACTCAGCTTTGGATGAGCGCATAAACAAGCTGGAAAATCGGGTTAGTAGCTTAGAAACAAGTAGCAAAGACGTGAATGCATCACAATCTCCTGCGCTAAAAGATACGTGTGAGCTGCTCATTACGGGACTACCTGGTAAAACCGTGAAATCCGATAACCAGCTGATAACGGATATTTTAGAGGTAATTAAGCTGCCAAAACTAGTAAATCAAGTGATCGACCTTCGCCCTTGGACCCCGCGACGGAGAACAAATTCAACGGGTTCTCCCCTTACTCAGATACGCTCGCGTGGCTTGGTTGTTAATTGTCATCGACCATATCCAGAGATGCGGTGATAGAGAAGGCGCTTTATAAAAGGACGAAGAGCTCGGGACGTTTTTGGTGAGGGTGACGAAAACTCATTATTTATAAGGCCTCTTTGGCCAAAACCGGTGTTTGAACTGTGGCAAGCAGCTATTCGCAAATCAAGCGAACTGGGCTACGCGAGGCCCATAGTCTTAGATTTAGTTGTATTTATGCGCGAGGTGAGGGATGGTCTGTTGAGGCGAGTAAGCTCGGATGCGTAACTTTCAAGCTTTCCTCCTCTTCCTCCTCATACCAAATGAGACAGGGCTGGTCGGGTCAAAGCATCAAGATCATCAAATTATTCTCCATTTCCATTTAAATATCAATCGTCTCAAAACACATTTTTCATCCGTTGAAGCATTAGTTCACCCAGCCTCTCACGATGTCATTGCAATCACCGAAACCTTCCTTACTAAACACGATTCCTCTGAGATTATTAGATTATCGGGATACACTTTGCATCGTTTGGATCGTGAGGGTAAGGAGGGGGGTGTGTGGCGGCTTATGTTCGGAAAGATTTTAGGGTAAGGGTCATCGAATACTCCAGAATTCCTGGTTCTATGTTTGACGGGCAAAACCGATTCTTTGGTGTTAGCAGTGGTATACCGCAGGCCATCAGCCGCATACCCTATTTCTTTTCTTTGAAGTTTTGTCGGACATACTACCGAGATACAAATACGTCATAGTCACTGGGGATTTTAACATTGATATGAATTCCTCCGGTGCTATAGCAAATAAGTTTAGGGCAAACATATCAGCACTGGCACTTTCACTCATCTAGTCAGAGCCAACGCATCACGCAATGACGTCGAGCGGGCCATCTCATACATGATTGGATCTCTTCCTTATTCGTGAACCAATACCCGATTACGAATATGTTAAAACGACAGCTCCGTTCGCAGCAGGTCATGATGCTATAAGTATTACTCTTCGGATTGCTAACACGCAGACAGACAAGTGGGAATTTGGAAAACGAAATTTGGGGGAGATCAACCTTCCTAAATTCGCAACCACATTCAACTCATCTATCACCTCCTTGTCTTCATTACAATCACTCAATCATCCTAGGCCTGACCAGTATGTTTCCATGGATTTGTCTTTATATAACTGTCAGTTTAGTCCCCACTCACACCATAATCATTCATCAATTATCAGTCACAGCACTATCTCAACTACTGTATCACTCATAAGCAAAGTCGAAAACACTAGTAACAGCTTTAATTGACACGAGAGCGCCACCGTATGCTAAGCAACCTCGCGGCGCTCCGCCCGCAAAGCCCAATCAGGCCGCGCACGACACACTCGTTGACTCCGTACGATGGCGGCCGCCCCGCCACCGTGGGTAGAAGTTTTTACACGGAGCTTACAGGATAACTTAAGAAGCGATATTAAATCGGTGTTAGATGTGGTGAGCCGTGTTGAGAGTAAAGTGGACGAGGTTAAGGCTGAACTAAAAGATTTGAAGGCGAAGGTTAGCTTGATTGAAGATAAAATAGAAGTGAAGTACTCAGCTTTGGATGAGCGCATAAACAAGCTGGAAAATCGGGTTAGTAGCTTAGAAACAAGTAGCAAAGACGTGAATGCATCACAATCTCCTGCGCTAAAAGATACGTGTGAGCTGCTCATTACGGGACTACCTGGTAAAACCGTGAAATCCGATAACCAGCTGATAACGGATATTTTAGAGGTAATTAAGCTGCCAAAACTAGTAAATCAAGTGATCGACCTTCGCCCTTGGACCCCGCGACGGAGAACAAATTCAACGGGTTCTCCCCTTACTCAGATACGCTCGCGTGGCTTGGTTGTTAATTGTCATCGACCATATCCAGAGATGCGGTGATAGAGAAGGCGCTTTATAAAAGGACGAAGAGCTCGGGACGTTTTTGGTGAGGGTGACGAAAACTCATTATTTATAAGGCCTCTTTGGCCAAAACCGGTGTTTGAACTGTGGCAAGCAGCTATTCGCAAATCAAGCGAACTGGGCTACGCGAGGCCCATAGTCTTAGATTTAGTTGTATTTATGCGCGAGGTGAGGGATGGTCTGTTGAGGCGAGTAAGCTCGGATGCGTAACTTTCAAGCTTTCCTCCTCTTCCTCCTCATACCAAATGAGACAGGGCTGGTCGGGTCAAAGCATCAAGATCATCAAATTATTCTCCATTTTCCATTTAAATATCAATCGTCTCAAAACACATTTTTCATCCGTTGAAGCATTAGTTCACCCAGCCTCTCACGATGTCATTGCAATCACCGAAACCTTCCTTACTAAACACGATTCCTCTGAGATTATTAGATTATCGGGATACACTTTGCATCGTTTGGATCGTGAGGGTAAGGAGGGGGGTGTGTGGCGGCTTATGTTCGGAAAGATTTTAGGGTAAGGGTCATCGAATACTCCAGAATTCCTGGTTCTATGTTTGACGGGCAAAACCGATTCTTTGGTGTTAGCAGTGGTATACCGCAGGCCATCAGCCGCATACCCTATTTCTTTTCTTTGAAGTTTTGTCGGACATACTACCGAGATACAAATACGTCATAGTCACTGGGGATTTTAACATTGATATGAATTCCTCCGGTGCTATAGCAAATAAGTTTAGGGCAAACATATCAGCACTGGCACTTTCACTCATCTAGTCAGAGCCAACGCATCACGCAATGACGTCGAGCGGGCCATCTCATACATGATTGGATCTCTTCCTTATTCGTGAACCAATACCCGATTACGAATATGTTAAAACGACAGCTCCGTTCGCAGCAGGTCATGATGCTATAAGTATTACTCTTCGGATTGCTAACACGCAGACAGACAAGTGGGAATTTGGAAAACGAAATTTGGGGGAGATCAACCTTCCTAAATTCGCAACCACATTCAACTCATCTATCACCTCCTTGTCTTCATTACAATCACTCAATCATCCTAGGCCTGACCAGTATGTTTCCATGGATTTGTCTTTATATAACTGTCAGTTTAGTCCCCACTCACACCATAATCATTCATCAATTATCAGTCACAGCACTATCTCAACTACTGTATCACTCATAAGCAAAGCAATTCTTTCTACATTTGATATATTAGCACCATTAAAATTTCATTCTATTAAAACTAAACACAAGCCATGGATTACTAGGGATATTAAAGTGAAAATTAAGGACAGAAATGCAACTTTTGGAAGATTTCGAACTACTGGTTCAATTGAAGATTACACAAAAACGGACTTAACCCTTTGAGTCATGCTTTTTTCTACTGCATATTTTGACTTGAAATTTTGTACACGGTGGTTTTTGGGGTTGCTGATCCCGAATCTGAGGTTAGATTTTTTTCTTTTTCTCCTAAGAAAAATATAAAAAATAAAAAAAAAACAAAAAAAAATAAAAAAAAACAGAAAAATACAAATAAAGCAAAAATAAAAGAAACTAGAAACTCTCCACGTCCACGTTGTTAGTTCTGGGTAATGCTGAGAGTCTATTATCTGCCATTTAAATTTTTTTCAAATTTAACCTTAAATTCATGATCCCGAAAACCCATATTGGATTTACGTTGAATTTTCCAGAGCTAATAGTAGTTTTGTAATCAACGGCCCCGAAAACCTCCAAATACGAATATTTAGACTAAAATATTCAGAAAAATAAAGTTTGATTGGTTTGTCGAAATGATTAGTTCAATTTTACACATTTTTCCGCCATCTTCGATCCGCCATTTTGAAATTTAAAATTTTAACCTCAGTTTCATGTTGAGCGACCCCAAAAATCCCCGAGTACAAAATTTCAGACCAAAATATGCAGCAGAATCTTTTTGACAGCGGTTTAAAAAGGTGGTACTCTGGCAGTACCACTGTGACTCAAAGGGTTAAGCTAAATGTTAAAAAAACAAAGGTTATGATTCTGGGTAGCCAGGCCTTTTTATCGCGCATTGACTTGAACACTGACCCTAAGGTTAAACTGGAAACGGACTTCTTGAATTACGAATGTGAGGTTAAATCGCTTGGGGTCATGATTACTCCATCTCTTGATTGGACAAGGCAAGTGTTATCTATCTCGAGTCGTGTGCATGGTGTTTTACACTCATTGCGATATTACAGAAAAACTTTGTCACGTGGTCTTAGAAAGAGACTGGTAGAAGCACTTGTCTTTCCACATTTCGACTATGTGTGTGCGGTCTACAACGACGTTGGTCAGACCAGAAATTTAAAGCTTCAAAGACTGCTGAATGCGTGTGTACGGTTCGTGTGTGGGGACGTACCGAGAAGAGAGCACGTTACTCCGTATAGGTTAGGTCTGAGGTGGCTATCAGTTGAGTCCAGACGCTCATACATCATCGGCTCACTTGCATATAGCGTCATCTCTCATAACTCCCCCATTTATCTGGCAAATCATTTCATCAAATTAAACACCCCACAACATAACCACCGCACTTCCACTCGTCATCCATTAAATTCACTAAATTACCTCCCTCCTCGTACGGAGGCTTTAAATAAATCATTTATCATCACCTCATCCAAGATCATAAATGAACTCTCTCCATATGCATTCGAATAATCAGTAAGTTTTATTATTTTATTGTTACATTATTTTGTTATATTTTTAAACTGATTATTTTTATTTTATTTTATTGTTATTTATTTTTATAGTTATTTTTTACATAAAATGTGCAATCGAATTAGTATTAAGCAAATTTATATATTATTGTTAAAATTACTTTTATTTTTCTGACTGTTTTTAACATTGTAAGTGCCTACGGGGTTTAAATGCCAAAGGCCAAATAAAGCTATTCAATCAATCAAATCTCTCTCTCTCTCTATCTCTCTCTCTCTCTCTCTCTCTCTCTCTCTCTCTCACTCTCTCTCTCTCTCTCTCTCTCTCCCTCCCTCTCTCTCTCTCGCGGTGTGTACAAAGTCGCTTGTTATTTTTGCTCCGTATTGAAATCTTTCAATTACTTATCTAGCTGCCTCGAGTATTTTTCAGCGAACATCATTGGGACGCTTACTGACAGCAGTATGTATTTTTACTAACAGTTTTTAATTCTGCAGTCAGTTGTCCCTAAGTTTTGCTATTTTCTATCAGTATTATTTTGGAGGTTAGCTGCGAGACTGTGAAGAAAAGGCAGCTTGTCCGGTGTTCACCGAGCAGGGTCTTCAACTTTCGCACGCAAGCGGTTTGCGCACACCACAAGGTCACATAGAGTGGACGCCTCTTCGTTTCAAATGACAACATCGCGCGGCTGCTTCGTGTGTGGCGCTCGTCTTCGACACGGAAGGATTATACCGTTCGACACGGAAGCATTGTACCGAGGTCTGTGTCATATGTAATAACATAACACATTCCCACCGCTTCGAAGTCGCGCCTGGCTATTCGGAACGCCGCTATTTTTTTTCTAAGCGCGTTGCCTCGCCTCCGTCACCATCAACATCACAGGTGGCCAAGCAACCTCGTGGCGCCACACCTCTACCGCCCAACTACGCGTCGTGCGATATCACCGCCGATACCGACGTAATGGCGGGTGCTCCACCGTGGATGGAGAGTTTTCCGCGCAATTTACAATCTAACATTCAAAATATACAAAGCGACATCAAATCAGTGGTTGAGAAAGTGGATCGTGTGGAAGAGAAGCTCGATGAAATGAAGGCGGATATTATAGCTCTACATGCTCGCGAAGACCAATTTGAATCGGCCACGGAAGCGCGCTTCGTTAATCTTAATGAGCGCTTTTCCGAGCTGGAGTCCCGTGTTACTGCCTTGGAGGAGCACGGGCCTTCCGACAGCGTTTCGGCTGCATCTTTAAATGCTATCTCCGTCGACACCATGAGGGACACGTGTGAGGTATCAGCCACGGGACTGCCTTTGTAGTCGTCTATGTCTGACATTGCCATTGTCGATAAAATACTTAATACCATCAAGCTGCCGCTGATGTCGAAACAAGTGACTGACACTTGACCTTGGCTGCCGCGATCAAAACCAACTGCCGAGGGCGAAATACCGACTCAACCACGCAATCGAGGTATTGTCTTCCGACTGTCATCGACTACAGCTAGAGATGTAGTTATCGATAGGGCATATCTGTTGAAGGGGCAGGCAGCGTTAAAAATTTTTGGGGAGGAAGGTGATAATTTACTATTCATTCGGCCGCTTTGGCCCAAACCTGTCTTTGACCTTTGGCAGGCAGCGACTCATAAATACAAAGAACTAGGCTATGCGAGGCCTATTGTAATTAATTCAAGTGTTTTTGCGCGAAAGGTGAGGGATGGACCTCTCATACGTGTGACTTCTGAGGCCGACATCAAGAATCTTCTTCTTCTCTCAACTCATACTAAATGAGACAGGCTTGGTCGGGTCAAAAACATCAAATCATCCAATAGATTTTCCATTTTTCATACTAATATTAATCGCTTAAAGACTCACTTTTCGTCTATCGAAGCAATAGTTTTTCCAGAATCCCACGATGTCATTCTTCTGAAACCCTTAGTTTACCTGGTTATGCTCTTTATCGGCTGGATCGTGTAGGTAAGGAGGGTGGTGGTGTGGCGGCTTATGTTCGCGACGAGTTTGCTGTTAACATCATAGCTCACTCCGACCCTGTCTTCTCGAATGCCCCCGTATTCCTTGTTCTACGTATAGTAAATAGGACGGTGGCTCTGGCGTTGGCAGTGGTTTATTGCAGGCCTTCAGCTGCTTATCCAACGGAATTATTCGATGCTCTTGCTGACATACTCCCTAACTATAATGATGTCATTATCACAGACGATCTCAACATCGACATGACATCATCCAGTGCTGCAGCGAATATGTTGAGAGGGAGTATGACAGTTCTGGGCCTCCATAACGATTAATAATTCTCAGGCTGGTGTTAAACAATTCTGGAAAAGAGACTTGGAGAAGACCAACCTTCATCATCTTGCTACCACCTTTACTTCATTTATGGATAAATAAATGCATACTTCATTACTTCCATCTCCACCCGTCATTGATTCGCATTCACCTACTTGGCCTGACCAGCCCACTCGTATAGACTCACTATCATCTAACCATTTCGACACATTTTCATCCTCATTATCTTTTCTGAGTAGTTCGATTATTTCCACATTTAATATCATTGCTCCATCTAAACTTGTCACAGTCAAAATTAAGCACAAGCCATGGATTACACAGGAGATAAGAGCTAATATTAAGGCCAAACATGCTGCTTTTAAACATTTTCGTAATTCGGGCGCTTCCACAGACTACAACGCCTATAAATTTATGAGGAACAGGGTTAATAATACCATCAATTCCAGCAAATTTCAATATTTGCAAGTGAAGTGAATATTTGCTCAGTCCTGGAAACTTCTCAGAAACATGGGTCTTGGCTCGAAGCCTAAACCATCGCCATTAAAACATTTCTCAGCCCATCAACTCAATGTTCATTATGCATCTATATCCAACCACACCCCACCACTCCATTCATTTGCATCTATCCTATCTAATCTATGTCATTTTCCCTCATCTCCTTCATTCGCTTTCCTACCTGTGTCAGCTAAAAAAGTACAGCGGACCATAATTAGAGCTTCTTCTAAGGAGTCGGGTGTTGACGACATATCGATCAAAATGCTAAAATTATTGGAACCTCAAATCACTTTACCCTTAACGAAACTTTTTAATGGTATGCTTTCTGCTGGATGGTTCCTCGATTGCTGGAAGAGGTTCATACTATTTTCGTTGGCGAAGTCGAGCAGGATGGAGTCATGCTCGGATACGAGACTGAGTGAAAAACTTTGCGGGATCTCATGTAAACATTTTGCGAGATAATCATTTAAACAATCATTCAAACATTATGTTATCTGACAGGCAAGCGGGTTTTAGAAAGGGCCACAGTACTCAATCAGCTCTTCTGGGGGTACTGGATGACGTAAGAAGAGCTATTGACTCTAGAATGATCACGATCTTAGTTTTGTTCGATTTCTCCAAGGTCTTTGACACAATTCCCCACGATCAAATTATCCGCAAGTTAGGTGACATCGGCTGCACAGACACCGTACTCAATTGGTTTTATAGATATCTTGTGGACCGCACACAGGCCGTTGTGGACGAGGTTGGCATGCTGTCTGACTGGCTCGAGGTGAATGCAGGTGTGCCTCAGGGCAGTGTTTTAGGTCCAATCTTATTTTCCTTCTTTATTAATGACTTACCTAAGGTTCTCAAATATAGTAATTATATGTTATTTGCCGACGATGCCCAGGTCTATCATTCGCTTTTCCCATCCGACATTGACATTGGTGTTCAACGCGTATCTCATGATGCGAACGCGATAGCAAATTGGGCATTGGAAAACCTTTCATTGAATGTAAAAAAGACGAAGGTTATGATCCTGGGCAGTCAGGCGTTTATATCGCGTATTAACCTGAACACTGCTCCGAGAGAAAACTATGTGATGATTTTTTGGATTACGAAAACGCGGAAAAATCGCTGGGATTATTGATCAGTCCCACCCTCGACTGGTCTAAGCAAGTCATGACAATCACTAGGCGTGTTCACAGGGTTTTGCATTCGCTACGTTATTACAATAAGGCATTATCGGTAAAGCATTTAGACTGGGTTTAAAATGGCTGTCGGTCGAGTCCTGTCGCTCATATCTCATTGGTTCCCTGGCCTATAATATCATTGCTCACAACTCACCATCATATCTGGCAAACCATTTCACCAAACTCAATACCCCTGGCCAAAATCCCCGCTCCTCCTCTCGTCATCCACCCAAATTACTCATGTATCTTCCACCACGTACAGAAGCTTTAAATAAATCATTTGTTCTCACCTCCATCTGCATTCTAAATCAATTTCCATCCATCACCTTCAATCCATCATGCATAGACAAGATCAAAAATACCACACTATTCAATCATCTGTTTGGGCTCGACCAAACAGCCTGGTCTTCGCGGGTCATGAATGAGGGTTTGATATCGCGGCCCATCCCTCACCTGGACGAAGCTGCATAGTCGCGTTTTTATGTTAAGCATCGCTATTATGTACATAGTATAACTCTAATTGTAAGTTTATTTCATTTATTTTATTACGGAATTTATATAATTTTATAACATTGTTTGTTTATCTTTTTAATTTAAGTATATGAGCGTTTAATTATTGTTATTTAGTTTTAAGTATTTATTTATTTATTTTGTACATATTTTATTTTATTCCATTGTTTTACCGTTTTTATCATTCTTACAATTTTATTTTTATATAGTCTTAAGATTTTATTCTTTTGTATTTTTTCGCAAATAGTGCCTACGGGATTTCTACCCCATAAAGCCCAAAAATAAAGCTCAATCAATCAATTAATCTCTCTCGCGGTCTTCAGATCAAAGTCATCAATCAATCAATCTTTACGCGCTTATTACTTCGACCTGTTTATCGCGTACTACGAGTACACCTGTAAATATACTTTCTTTAGCAATAAAGACTAATTAGTTTATTTAAATATTATGCTTTGTTTTGCCCTTTTATTCAAATTTCTTTTCACGCGATTCGCTTAATTGCGAATACCGCCCTGACCGTTAAAATCCATGCTAGCCGAGCAACGAGATTCCATAACAGTTCTTATTTAATACCACTTACACGCACACAGACATCTTCTCAAACTGGGGCTCTCGAAGGGTGTTTCTTGCTCGCAATAAGACTGCTCAAGCGGACGGGTGGGGTACCCATGGAGGCACCCTAGGATAAACTAGGTTGAGACACTCCTAGGCCGCTGAATAGTACAGGAGCCCAGGCCTGCCTAACTAGCGAAGCCTGGTTGCCCTATCAGTTAGTGTATAATCTCGCTAGTAGTGCCAGATAGTGACCGGATGGGATCATACTGCTTCGAGCGGGGAGCTTTCCTATAGTAGGACCGAAGTGTGTCGCTGCACGTTTGTGAGGGCTGTTCGGATGACGAGGGGGAGCACCTGTAGGGAGCCACAGACATAAATACTTAACACTTAATACAATAAACCCCCAAAAAACCCATGAACATGTCCTTCACCCAAAAAGCAACGGGCTATTCGGATGCTAGCCCAAAAGTGTCAACAAACTCTAGAGAGAACCCTACTCTCAACACAACCAACGGTCTGGTGGCACCCTCGGTGTTACCAGTAGTTGGAGCAAATGTAAGTGAGCAGGCGGCGCCCAGTGGGATGTCTGCTTACCAAACAATTAATAGAAATAATCCTGATGGGCCATTGACGGTGTTCAATCCCAAACAGGGAACTGGAATGCCAATGGATACCAATGAAGGAGAAAGCGGGACAAGCCAACGCTATACGGAGAAAAACCGCAGGCGGAAGCTCAGAAAGCAAGAAATACGAGCCCAAAAGCACTGAAAAGTCAAAGTGTAGTGTGGGACTCACTGTAGCACAAAGAACGAACCCTCTGTCGAGAGTCGTGACGGCGGAAGAATATCCTGAGGTACTTCTTACTACAGAACAGTTTGAAGACTTCAGGAACGCCCTGGAGGAGGAGACAGATTTCCTTCCTCCTGAGCAACTGCCAAAGTTCGACGCGTCCTTCTGCAGGGGGGGAGTATTTGTGATAATAGCGGAGAACCAACGGTCCGCGGAGTGGTTGGTTGGGATCGTGCCCGGATTAAAATCTTTGCGGGGTCCTGCTCTGACGGTCGGCAGATGGGAGGTGCTGCAGAGACTATTGAAGGCCTGTGCGTGGATACCGGGAGCACCAAAATCCGCGGAGATGATTCTTCAGAGGAATCTTCGAATCTGACGCTAAACACCGCAACATGGCGGGTTGTAAAATGTGATAAGGGGACTACCGACGGTGCTGCAGTAAAGGACAATTTTCTTTTGGTGCAGATGCCGGAGTCCCAAGCTAGAGCCCTTCAGGCTCTAGATTGCAGACCCTTCTACTCGTTGGAGCGAGTTACTTTTAAAGTGCACGCTCCAGCGGTAGTTGAGTCTGATAAAGAGGCAGCTGTGCCGGGAAGCTCGAAATAATGACCTTCAAGGCGCTGCAAATCTCACAAATTAACTTGCGTCACTACAAAGACTCTTCTGCACTATTGCGTAAGGGTTTGGCAGAGATGCACACAGGCCTGTTATTGGTCAAAGAACCATGGACGGTGAGAGGAACAATTAAGGGCTTAGGGGGAAAGGGGCTTGTTTGTTACAGGGACATGCAAGCTGAGACGCCCAGAACGTGTATCATCACCAAGGGAGTAAAAGTAACTACGCTGATGGATTTCTGTACAAGGGACCTGACAGCGTTAAGAACAGAAACGGAGGATATTGGCAACAAAGTCAATGCCTCAGCGTACTTTCCATATGATGGAGAAATAAATCCACCCACTGAAGTTAAAAGGTTAATTACCTTCCGTGAGAGTACGAACCTACCACTCCTTATAGGATGTGACGCTAACTCACATCACATACTGTAGGGGAACACAGACATCAATAAGAGAGGGGAGGAACTGGTGGAATATCTAGCTACTACTAAACTAGATATTCTAAACACTGGTACAACGCCAACATTCTGCAACAAACTTAGAGCAGAAGTGTTGGATATTACGTTATGTACTGGAGAAATTACAAATAGAACGCAGAGGTGGAGGGTATCTGATGAACCGACGCTGTCTGATCATGCCAAAATTGTCTTGGAACTGGTGGGACCTGGAATAAATCCTAGAACATGGACCAGGAAATCTAGGAAAACAAATTGGATAACCTATAAAGAAAAAACAAGCAGCTCTCTAGCAAACTTTCCAGAACATATAAGGAACTGGAAGGAGCTTGAAGAAGCTGCAGATAAATTAAAGAAAGAAATTATCTCAGCTTCTGAGAACAACTGCAGACTGACATTGGTGGGTAAGCGCGATAAGACCTACTGGTGGAACAAGAACTTGGAGTATCTCAAGAAACAAGTAAGTAAAACCTTTAAGCTGGCCCAGAAAAGAGGTACAGCAGACGAATGGAATCATTATGCAAGTAAAAGAGATAGCTATCGAGCAGCAATTAGGAAGGCACAGGCAGAATCATGGGCAACTTTTGCAGCGACATAGAAAAAGGCTCACAGGCAGCTCGGTTGGACAAGATTTTGTCAAAAAACCCTGAAGCCATACTGGGGGCACTTAAACTGCCAAATGGTAAATACACCATGACAGATGAAGAAACGTTGAACCACCTGATCGAATCTTTCTACCCGGACTTCTCGAAGGAAGGGAAGGGGCGATGGAAGTTCACGAGTCGAACGATTACAGAACGGGAAACCAGTATGCGGTGAACCAAACCGGATCATGCAGTGTGCTGGGGACCGAAATTGCCTCAGAGGACAAAGTCAGATGGGCTATCGGATCTTTTGGCCCATATAAGTCGCCAGCACTGGATGGTATTTACCCAGCACTGTTACGGAGGGCGGGAGAGTATATTATCCGTCCAATGACTAGGCTTATTAGGGCAAGTCTGGAACTATGTTATATTCCAGAAAGTTGGATAGAACAAGAGTGATGTTTATGCCAAAAGCAGGTAAGGAGAGCTATAGCTCTCCTAAAGACTTTAGACCTATAAGTCTCACATTGTTTATGCTCCAGACAATGGAAAGGCTTATAGATAGATATATTAAAGATAAACCTTTAAGAGAACGACTACTTCATAGGGATAAGTATGAGCACAGAGCAGGGCACTCCTCGGAGACTGTGCTGTGCAAAATAGTGAACCTAATTGAAGATCAAGTTGAAAATGGAGGCTTCGCTCTGATGGTCTTTCTGGACATAGAAGGAGCTTTCAATCATACCTCCAAAAGAGTAATCAAGGAGGCAATGAAGAGACATGGAATAGCTCAACCAGTCACGGACTGGGTCGAACTCATGTTATCAAACCGAAAGCTAGTAATGACCAAGGGTAACACCAAAGTAAGTGGCTGGGTGAACACGGGATGTCCACAAGGGGGGGGGGGGGGGGTTATCACCCATCCCTCTGGAATCTTGTAATGAATACACTATTATGCATACTAACCAACATGGGCTGTGAGGTTGTAGGATATGCAGACGATCTAGCAATAATAGTTAGAGGACCACTTTTAGAAACACTGTTTGACATCATGCAAAGAGCCTTGAATAAGGTATATAAGTGGTGTCAAGGTGATGGGCTATCGGTAAATCCGGAAAAAATGAAAGTTATGGTGTTTACACGAAAATATAAGTGGAAAACAAGTATAAAACACCTTGAATATGGAGGAAAACGGCTAGAATTAAAAGAAAAAGCTATATATCTGGGTATCATTCTCTACAGTAAATTAAACTGGAAAGAACAGCTATATAATCAGTGTAATAAAGTTATAAGAGTTCTATGGCAAACATGTAGAGCTCTGCACTTGAACTGGGGTCTAAAACCAGAAACCATGATGTGGATTTACACAGCAATCCTGAAACCAAAGCTCACGTACTCAGCAGTGATTTGATGGAAGCGAGCTGCTTTTAAAACTGCAAACCAGATGCTGAAGCGGGTACGGGGACTGGTCTTGCTATGTATCACCAATTTTCTAAAAACCACCCCGGTACATGCTATGGGGGTCATCACGAATATTGAGCCGTTTCAGCTCACTCTTAAGGCAGAAGCCAGTAAAGGATACTTAAGAGTTAAAAATCTCTTAAGTCGACGGGCGGATAGAGGATTCTTAAGTATTTTACCGCGAAATCTAAGAGAAAACTTATATGAGGAAGCTGATAGATGCAACATCGAGTTCCTATTCGATAAAAGATATAGAGTCAGCGTGCCTAGCAAAGACGAGTAGAGTGAAGGACGAGTTAGGGTGCCGGAAGGCAAATAACTCTGGTACACTGATGGATCCAAGAATATCCAGGGAGTCGGGGTAAGGGTTTATCGCAGAACGAATGGGAAAGGTATGATATATTCCCTAAAGGAACACATTACCATTTCCCAAGCGGAAACATTTGCAATCCTGCAATGTGCTAAAGCGGCACAAGAGAACTGCAAAGATGATGAGATATACATTTTCTCGGACAGCAGAACTGTGTTACAGAATCTGAATGGTTATACCACTAACAAGGGAAGTACATGACCTCCGGGAAACGGATCTCAACCTAACTTTGGTATGTTTTTTATAATATAAAAATATGAAGAAAGCCAAGTTATCTCTTGCCAATGGCCACTTTTACGGAAGTTATTCGACATTCAATAATAATAGCAGTAAAAATTACTTCCAATTCGATCGCTTATAACTCGGAAAGAAATAAAGATAAACAATCAAATCAAAAACCAGAAAAAAGTTGAGTTCAAGTAGATATGGTTTGAAAAAAAAGAAGCTCAAATTGCTTAATTTGAAGCAAAGTTATGAAGAAAATAAAAAATTGAAGAAATTTTAACCAAAATTTAATATGAAAAATTTATTGTTTCTGTTGGCCTAATAATCTTCAATTTCTTATTTTCTTCATAACTTTGCTTCAAATTAAGCAATTTGAGCTTCTTTTTTTTCAAACCATATCTACTTGAACTCAACTTTTTTCTGGTTTTTGATTTGATTGTTTATCTTTATTTCTTTCCGAGTTATAAGCGACCGAATTGGAAGTAATTTTTACTGCTATTATTATTGAATGTCGAATAACTTCCGTAAAAGTGGCCATTGGCAAGAGATAACTTGGCTTTCTTCATATTTTTATATTATAAAAAACATACCAAAGTTAGGATGAGATCCGTTTCCCGGAGGTCATGTACTTCCCTTGTAAGTCCAGCCTAATTTGGGAATGTCACAAGACACTAAGTAGGCTGGCTGAGTCAAATAAACGGCTAACGCTAACATGGATACCAAGTCATGTAGGTATAAGGAGTAACGAAATAGCTGATGACCTAGCAAAGATAGGTACAAATGGAAAACATGTGGAACCAAGCCTGACGGTGAAATGTCACACAGCCGACTCACAGAATTACTAAGGGAATGACTGGTGAAGGAACACCAAAGAGCATGGATAAAAAATTCAGGATGCAGACAAGCTAAAGCCACACTCGGGAATGCAATAAGCAGACACTGGGAAGAAGGGCTTAAGAAACTTAACAGAAACACAGCATGCAAATTAATGAACATACTCACTGGACATGGAAATTTGCGATATCATAGATATAAAATGGGACTTGAAACAGACCCATTATGCCGAATGTGCAAAGAGGCAAACGAAACACATCTACATATACTATGTGAATGCCCCAGAGTTATGACAAAAAGATGACGCCTTACAGGTGAATTTCTTATTAATTCAGAGGACATCTCCAGTTGGGATGTCCAGAGAATACTAGCTATATGGCAGGGTCTCTGGGCGGTACCCAATTGATAAAACCAAGGACCCATTAGAAAACTCAGCCAGATGAAGCAGATTTGCTGTATACTTGGGGAGCTAAAAATGGGAAATGGAAAACAGGGCGCAAAGGGAACACCCACGTGCCTGGCATAACCCGGTTAAATTATAGGAGAATGCCAACTGAAAACTGTAATAATAATAATAATAATAATAATAATAATAATAATAATAATAATAATAATAATAATAATAATAATAATAATAATAATAATAATAATAATAATAATAATAATAATAATAATAATAATAATAATAATAATAATAATAATAATAATAATAATAATAATAATAATAATAATAATAATAATAATAATAATAATAATAATAATAATAATAATAATAATAATAATAATAATAATAATTCGGGAACCTCCCTTTGGAGGGTAGAGCACTTTCCCATGCTACCGGACGCGTCCACAGGTTGCGGATAGTGGAACGACCAGAGAGAGTAGTGGTCATAGGAGACTATAACCAGTCTCTCTGGCCAGTCGCTAATATACTGAATACGCGACCGCGGACAGTGGGATACAAACGCAGCTGATAGTGGTAAGTTGATGTTTTTACAACTACTCACACACCAAACACACATACACTTCCGCTCGAACTAGCTGAGTCCATGTGCAGTAGGAAGCCCTATAAACGGGTATTTTCCAAGCGGGATATGATTGAAAGGCGGCTCTATAAACGAGACCGACCTGTGAGAATGGGGAGACCCCTATAAACGGGTGTGCTCCGAGCGTGGCATGTCTGCACTGGGTTCTAGGCTAGGGAGAACGGAGACACAGCAGGTGTTATCAGCTGGGTGGCGGAGCGATCAACAGGGAGCTTTCTCGTGACTGCAGGCTCGTTCACTCTGGAGGGTGCTGCCGTTAACACCAGTATCGCACTCCTGGGCCGCCACTAGTTCTTGGGCCCGAACCCGGCTTAGCCAGCATGGGAGGCTGCCCTTTGCAGTGGTAAACGTCGGAAACGGCGCAAATCTCGCTTCTCGTAGTAATGCCGAATGGCGATCGGACGGGACCTTGCTGCGAGTCGTGGGGGAGGAACGGTCGATGCCACCGGACTGTAGGGGAGCTAAGTTATCGGGACAGCTCAGGACGGACCGTGCAAGCCACCGCCTGGTGATTATCTGACCACTTTACACAAACATACATATACAGGGGGGATGGGGATTAATAAAGAAAAAAAAAAAAAAAAATGAAAAGTTCAATTAAAATTGCAGGTACTAGAGTGCTGCCTGCGCCATCCGACTCAGGAGAGTCACGGGGGCTTCCCAGCTCCCCCATCACGCCGGTAGGTAACCTGGCTGGCGTGGCGGTAACTGCTTCAGGAAAACTCGCACGACACATCGGAGGGTCGCCAACTAGTTGGGAGGCTGCAGAGAGCAAACTGTATGAACAATTGCTCAACATACGCAGCAGCCTAGCTAGGATGACCGAGAGAACAAACGTCCAAAAGAATGTTAGTCGCGTCATAACAGGCGGAATGAGCGAGATAAATGAATCGGTCGAAGTCGCGTTGTATGAATTGCAGCGAATGAAATTGCTCCGCAAACCGACAACGAACACCGAAGACGTGTGCATGGCTGAGGCCACACCTCAGCTGAAACCGAAACGAAAACGGGAAAAACAAACCCCCACACCAGAAAAGACTGTCGCGGAAACGCAAGACATACATCAGACAGAAAGTTGGTCGACGGTCGTCCAAAAAAAGAAAAAAAAAAGGATGACAGCGGCCACTACACGGACGGACGAACTGCTACCTGGGCAATCCACCGCTCACCAAAACCGGCAGTCAGATCGGCCAAAGCCCACACAGGGCAGAAGCACGATTTTGATCAAACCGGCGGAGGGGCAGACGTATGAGGATGTCTTACAGACCATACGTCTGAAGGTGGATCCTACAAAAACTAAGACGGACGTACGACAGATACGGAAAACTAAGCAGGGTGGGGTTTTGCTGCGTCTTGGTAAACAGGAGACGCGGCAAGATTTCCAACAGACCTTACAGGTCGCCCTCGGAGAAAAAGCCCAGGTAAAGGACTTGACAGCTATGACAACGCTGGAGTTTCTCGACCTGGACAGTGTGACGACCGCAAACGACGTAACGGACGCTATTAACCGCGAACTCGAGGACAGCGCAGAAAGAAGGGTACACGTCTTTGGGTCTAACGCCCGAGGCTTATCCCTTGCGGTATGCGACTTCAACGCGAGGGACGCGAACGCGCTTCTTAAAAAAGGAAGAATAAAAATCGGTTGGGTTAATTGCCGTGTGAGACCTAGGCTTCGCATACCTAGGTGCCATAAATGCCTCGGGTACGGGCATATCAAAAAGGACTGTAAAGGACCGGACAGACACCGGTGCTGCTGGCGATGTGGTCGAGAGGGGCACGATGCACGGGCGTGCAAAAACACACCTGAGTGCTTCCTCTGTCCTAAGAAGGACAACAAGTGCCTCGCACACGTCGCTGGTTCAGGCGCATGTGCAGCATTTAAAGCAGCACTGGCGACGACGAAGACGAAGACAATAAAATGCCGGTAACTGTTCTCCAATGCAATATGAATCGGAGTAGCGTGGCACACGCGCTGCTCCCTCAGATTGCGGCGGAGCTGGACGCGGACATCCTCGTCATCAGCGAACAGTACCGGAATTTGACACCGCCAAACTGGCTTGCTAGCAGCACGAGCACAGCGGCATTATGGGTGCGCGGGGAAGGGGTGACGCGGATCATCGCGCGCGGATCCGGGGAGGGCTACGTTTGGGCAACGATAGGCGATGTCACTTACGTCAGCGTCTACCTTAGCCCGAATTATAGCGCTCTCGAATACGCGGAGAAGCTGGAGAGTCTCGAAGACGCCGTGAGAGACATCCCCGGCAATAAAATCGTGGCGGGTGACTTCAACGCGCGCGCGGTCGAGTGGGGGATGCCTGAGACGAACAGACGTGGACGACTGCTGTTGGAGATGGCCGCAAGGCTGGAACTGACAGTGGCAAATGAGGGAAACACGCCGACGTACAGACGACCCGGCTTCGGTGACTCTGTACCTGACGTGACCCTTGTTTCGGACAGGATGACACAAAGACTGAGGGCATGGAGAGTGATCGAAGACTATACAGCCAGCGATCACCAGTACATCACCTTCGGTCTTACAGACGAATCGCGAACGAACAGTATTCGGGTAATGCGTCCCCCTCGTTGGGACGTGAAACGGCTAGACATAGACAAACTCGACAGACAAATGACGCGCGGGGAACCACTGTCACAGGTGGAACCTCGTGGAATGACTAACCGTGACAGGGCTGAAGCGCTTGCCGGTGAAACAACCCAGTTTCTTCGACAATTGTGTGAAGCCTCCATGCCGCGGAAACGATACGCACGAAATAGACGAGAGACATACTGGTGGACAGCTGAGATCGCGGACATCCGACGTAGTTGCCTAGCACTCAGACGGAAGGCCCAACGGGCTCGCGACCGACAAACCGCACTAATTATCTCCGAAGAATACAGACAGAGTAGGAGGCGTTTGCGGTACGCCATAAATAACAGCAAAAAAGAGTGCTGGCAAAGACTGACGGACGAGGTGGACTCGGATCCCTGGGGCGCGGGTTACAAGATCGTGACTCGACAACTGGGGAGACGGGTTCCGCCGATAACTAAGGACGCAGAGACGATGGACAAGATCGTCGACGGTCTCTTTCCAACTCATCCCGTGAGGAAGGAGGAGACCGTTGAACGTACAAACGGAGAATGTCCTCTATTCACGAGTGCGGAGCTCGCCAGAGCTGCAAACTCGTTGAAACCTAACAAGGCACCGGGCCCTGACGGTGTGCCGTCGGAAATCTTACGTTTCGTCGTTCTGCGACGACCGTCGGTGCTCCTCGACACATTCAACGGGTGCCTGGTGGAGGGCGTTTTCAGCAGACATTGGAAGACGGCTCAATTGGTTCTCATTAGTAAAAATAAGGGGGACCCTGAGAATCCGTCATCCTACAGGCCCCTAAGCCTACTTAACACGACTGGAAAACTGTATGAGTTATTGCTGAGACCAAGGCTTCTACAGGCGATAAAGGACGCAGGGGACTTATCAGACCGACAACACGGGTTTCGCAAAGGGCGCTCAACCATCGGAGCGATAACCTTTGTGAAAACCATTTTCGACGAACATAACACCAGGTGCCACGCGACCAGGCCTCTGGTCTTACTGGCGACGTTGGACGTTAGGAACGCTTTCAATTCGGCGAGGTGGGTGGACATTCTGGAAGCGCTGGAAACAGCATTTCGGGTGCCCGACTACCTTCTCCGGGTTGTGAGGGACTACCTGAGGGACCGACGTCTCACATACGAGACCACTGACGGACGAAAAGACAGACGAATAACTGCAGGAGTCGCCCAGGGTTCAATTCTGGGTCCAGACTTCTGGAACGTACTGTATGACAGTCTTCTCCGATTGGAGATGCCGACAGACACATCCCTGGTCGCATATGCTGACGATGTTGCGGCCATTATCGTGGCACGTGACACACACCTGATTCAGCTAAAGCTGAATCAGGTTATGCGGCGGGTGACTGGATGGATGAAAGACCACGGACTGCAACTCGCGTTACAAAAGACGGAACTTGTGCTTCTAACTAGAAGAAGAATTGACACGGGTATATCGTTGACAGTAGGACGAGAACGTGTGGGGGTCCGAGACGAGGTCAAGTATCTAGGGGTGACTCTGGATACGAAACTGAGTTTTTGGCCTCACATACGCACGGTGACAAAAAAGGCACAAGAAAAGACAAAAGCCTTGAGCAGACTCATGGCTAATACGAACGGACCGAGACCGAGCATTCGACGAATACTAATGAGCGTTGCCCACTCGATCATGCTTTACGGGGCGGAAATCTGGGCGGACGCGTTAAACGTTAAGAGACGGGCGAAAGCGATGACTGGCGTACAGCGGGTGGGCGCGTTAAGAATCGCGTGCGCATACAGAACGGTGTCCGAAAACGCCGTTCTGGTTATCGCGGGCGTAATTCCGATCGACCTACTCGCGATGGAACGAAAGCGCATATACGATCGAAGCGCAGATACGGGACGGATCGACGCTGCGACAGACGAACGTACGAAAACCATGGAACTCTGGCAAACCCGGTGGACGAATACCCAACAGGCGCGATGGACGCGTAGACTTATCCCTGCGGTGGCTCAGTGGAAGGGGAGAAAACACGGTGAGGTAGACTTCTATCTCACCCAATTTCTCTCTGGACACGGATACTTCCGCGGCTATCTACACAAGATGGGCAGACTTGCTTCACCTGAATGCAAGTACTGTGGATGGGTCTATGATGACGCTGATCATACGTTCTTTGCCTGCGGGCGATGGGCAGACCAGCGTCAACAACTTGAAACAGACATAGAAGCGATCACGCCGGATAACGTGACGAGACTTATGACGACGAACGCGGACAACTGGCGATTGATCGCTACATACGTTATGAATGTTCTGCGGAGCAAAAAAGCAGATGGATGTTTGAAAGATTGAGCGAATGTGATTCGAGAATGAACGAGTAAAAGAATGAATGTGTGTTTGGACACGCAAAGACAGCCGCCCAGTCTGAAGTAATGTGAATAACAGTTCCGGGCTGGTGTCGGTGCGAACAGAGATATGTGGGTTTAGTGGGTATTAGTAGTTTGCTCCTACTGAGTCCCACACTCGGTGGACTGTCTGCTCTTGCGAGGGGGTGGATAGTTTACCGGTTGTGCGTAAAATGTCATTACCACAGACTCCAAAAAAAAAAAAAAAAAAAAAAAAAATAATAATAATAATAATAATAATAATAATAATAATAATAATAATAATAATAATAATAATAATAATAATAATAATAATAATAATAATAATAATAATAATAATAATAATAATAATAATAATAATAATAATAATAATAATAATAATAATAATAATAATAATAATAATAATAATAATAATAATAATAATAATAATAATAATAATAATAATAATAATAATAATAATAATAATAATAATAATAATAATAATAATAATAATAATAATAATAATAATAATAATAATAATAATAATAATAATAATAATAATAATAATAATAATAATAATAATAATAATAATAATAATAATAATAATAATAATAATAATAATAATAATAATAATAATAATAATAATAATAATAATAATAATAGGTTGAAGAAGGATGATGAGCAAGCGAATGGAATACCTATTACCTCAAGCGGGCAGCTCCAAACTAGGAGTCAATCCCGCCGTCGGTTCCGATCGGGTGAAAGCCCCGGTGGCCGGCGCTGGCCTCACGGATTTTGGGGGAGGCCACCAAGCGCTTCGTTCTACGAACACGTCAGAGGTGGGGCCCTCGAAAGAAAACCCCCAACAGCAGCCGTCGTTACAGATGTTGAGTGTTGCATCCGCAAACAGGTTAAGAAGCGGCAGCGTTACCAGCCTTGGTAGTGCCATCAGTGGCATCTCTGCCTATAGTAAGGAATCTCAAGAGGAGATCGAAATATTCCGCAAGGAATACGAGAAGGTAGAGAAGGCGCAGGAGGACATCGACTCAACTTACGACCATCTAAAGAACGAACTCCAGGCTATGTTGGCCGCTTGTGCAAAGCAGCCTAACATCTCCATGGTCGTCAAGACAGGGCTGAAGACCGTAGACACTCTTGTACAAGAGTTCTACGGGAAAACCAAAAAGATGTTTTCGGCAGTCGACGATTACAAGTGCCAAGTCGAGGATTATCGAGTTGGTCACGAGAATCGTCGGCGGCCTAAGAGAAGAGGCATTATAGCTAAAGCCGTCTTTACGGCTACAGCTAGAATGCAGGCTCAAAAGAGAAGTAGAGAGGGCCCCCAAAGCCCCCCTGAGGTCTCTAAGAGCCGCAAGAAGAAGAAGCCTCGGAAGGAGGTACCACCACGTGGCACGGACAAGGAGCAATCCAAGTCCGCGTCAGTGGCGGGGAAAAAGCCGACAGTCAAGTCGGGACAGGCGCCTCTTGATAGGAGAAAGCGCCAGATGGCGCCGGTATCCACCCTGGTGGTAACTGTCGCAAGGGACCGTACGTTCGCTGAAGTCTTGGGGAAGCTCCGAAAGGAAGTCAACCCGGACGACAGCGGCGCCCAGGTTCTGAGCGTACGGCCAACAGGGCGGGGAGATGTCCTGCTCCGGCTGGGCAAGAAGACGGACGCAACAGCATTCGCTGAGAAAGTCCGAACGGCTACTAAAGGGATGGGAGAAGTTAGGATCCGAGATCGAAGGGTGACCCTGGAGATCAGAGACCTGGACGCTCTCACAACGAGGGACGAAGTGGTAGCGGTCCTAGATAAAGTTCTCGCGTCTCCGCCTGAGAGCCGAGAGGTGAAGCTTTTGGGTCCCAACCGCAATCAACAGAAGACAGCCATCGTGAAGCTGGATCACGAGAGCGCTGACAGGCTGAAGTCGATGCGGCATCTCTGCGTCGGCTTCGTAAGCTGTCGCGTTCGGGATCGAGTCTTGGTCGAGAGGTGCTATCGGTGCCTAGACTTCGGCCACACGAAACGGAATTGTAAGGGAGTGGACAGGTCCTCGTCGTGCTACAAGTGCGGCGAGCCTGGACACAACCTTAAGAATTGCAAGAGCGCTCCCAAATGCTTTCTTTGTCCATCAAAGGATGCTGAGGGAGTGTCTCACGTGGCGGGGTCCGGAGCCTGTGCCACCTTTAGGCGCGCGCTCGATACCGCCCGAAAGGCCGCTTCACGATAAGTGGCAGTCTCAACGTGGGAGGATAGAATAAGGAACGGATGACGCATGTCACAAGACACGCCTCCCAGCTTGAAGTAATGTGAAAAACAGTTCCGGGCTGGGCAGGTGAAAGCGTTGGGTTTGGAGTTTTAGCCGGTAAGAATCCGGCACTGGCGACGAGTGCGGACCCTCGTCGTCGTCTTATGTAAGATTTCTCCAGTTTCCCACGAAAAAAAAAAAAAAAAAAAAAAAAAAAAAATAATAATAATAATAATAATAATAATAATAATAATAATAATAATAATAATAATAATAATTCCGGGAACCTCCCTTTTGGAGGGTAGAGCACTTTTCCATGCTACCGGACGCGTTCACAGGTTGCGGATAGTGAAACGGCCAGAGAGAGTAGTGGTCATAGGAGACTATAACCAGTCTCTCTGGTCAGTCGCTAATATACTGAATAAGCGACCGCGGACAGTGGGATACAAACGCAGCTGATAGTGGTAAGTTGTTGTTTTTACACCTACTCATACACCAAACACACATACACTTCCGCTCGATTTAGCTGAGTCCATGTGCAGTAGGAAGCTCTATAAATGGGCATTTTCCAAGCGGGATATAATTGAAAGACGGCTCTATAAACGAGACCGACCTGTATGAATGGGGAGAACCCTATAAACGGGTGTGCTCCGAGCGTGGCATGACTGCACTGGGTTGTATGCTAGAGAGAGCGGAGACATAGCAGGTGTTATCAGCTGGGTGGCGGAGCGATCAACAGGGAGCTTACTCGTGGCTGCAGGCTCGTTCACTCTGGAGGGTGCTGCCGTTAACACCAGTATCGCACTCCTGGGCCGCCACTAGTTCTTGGGCCCGAACCCGGCTTAGCCAGCATGGGAGGCTGCCCTTTGCAGTGGTAAACGTCGGAAACGGCGCAAATCTTGCTTCTCGTAGTAATGTCGACTGGCGATCGGGTGGGATCTTGCTGCGAGTCGTGGGGGAAGAACGGTCGATGCCACCGGACTGTAGGGGAGCTAAGTTATCGGGACAGCTCAGGACGGATCGTGCAAGCCACCGCCTGATGACTATATGACCACATTACACAGACACACACATAGGGGGGATGGGGATAAATAAAGAAAATAAAATGACAAGTTCAATAACAATTGCAGGTACCAGAGTGCTGCCTGCGCCATCCGACTCAGGAGAGTCACGGGGGCTTCCCAGCTCCCCCATCACACCGGTAGGTAACCTGGCTGGCGTGGCGGTAACTGTCGCCAACTAGTTGGGAGGCTGCAGAGAGCAAACTGTATGAACAATTGCTCAACATACGCAGCAGCCTAGCTAAAATGACCGAGAGAACAAACGTCCAAAAGAATGTTAGTCGCGTCATAACAGGCGGAATGAGCGAGATAAATGAATCGGTCGAAGTCGCGTTGTATGAATTGCAGCGAATGAAATTGCTCCGCAAGTCGACAACGAACATCAACGACGTATGTATGGCTGAGTCCACACCTCAGCAAAAACAGAAACGAAAAAAGGGAAAAACAAACCCCCACACCAGAAAAGAATGTCGCGGAAATGCAAGAAGTACCCCAGACAGAGACTTGGTCAACGGTCGTCCAAAAAAAGAAAAAAAAAAAGGACGGCAGCGGCTACTACACGGACGGACGGACTGCTACCTGGGCAATCCACCGCTCACCAAAACCGGCAGTCAGATCGGTCAAAGCCCACACAGGGCAGAAGCACGATTTTGATCAAACCGGCGGAGGGGCAGACGTATGAGGATGTGTTACAAACCATACGTCTGAAGGTGGATCCTACGGAGACCAAGACGGAGTACGACAGATAAGAAAAACAAAGCAGGGTGGGGTTTTGCTGCGACTCGGCAAACAGGAGACGCGGCAAGATTTCCAACAGACCTTGCAGGTCGCCCTCGGAGAAAAAGCCCAGGTAAAGGACCTGACAGCTACGATAACGCTGGAGTTTCTCGACCTGGACAGTGTCACGACTGAAAAAGACGTTAAGGACGCTATCAACCGCGAACTCGGGGACAGCGCAGAAAGAAGGGTCTTTGGGTCCAACGCCCGAGGCTTCGCCCTTGCGGTATGCGATTTCGACGCAAGAGACGCGACCGAGATCCTTAAAAAATTAATTTAAGAAAACTAAAAGTAATGTAAATATTAACTCAATTTTATATTGTCATGCATCAAATATATTTATATATGTAACTAAAAGATATTTGTATTTTGTTTTCAACATATTATACATACAACTTATAATATTTTTAATCTTATAGTATAAATGTTATTTATAAGAAAAAAATACTTTTATTAATTTTAGTCTATATCATATTATCTTAATTACTATTATGCATATTATACAATCAACTTTTCAAACAATTTTATACAAAGCGGGGGTATCAATTTTATAAGCTAATTAAAAGCTAAATGTTAACAATTACACATTATGAACTAAACATAAAAAATATTTTATTCGATAATATTAATTAAAAATATAATGTCTTCCAAGATTACAATTTTACAATTCTTACATTAGGTATATTTTTATGATATTACAATATTATTTACTTATATTTACTTGTGTGCGCAATTTGAATACTATAATCAACTTTTCTAAAAAGCATAAAATCTTGGACGACTTTATTTTACACTTGAATTTATGTGATTTTATGTTATAAAAGTGTCAGATATTTTTGTGTTAAACATTTAAGTTATTTTTAATTCTTATTTGTAGAATTAATTATTTTTATACATTTATATATTTTGAATATAAAAATTTTTATTGCTTTTATATTTTTTTATTATAAAATAAAAAATTGTTCAACACAAATATCTAACACTTCTATTAGATAAATTCAATGAATAATAATTATTTTCATAATCAATAGTGTAAAATATTTTACATAATTAATTATTATTAAAATAGTTATTATTTATGGAATTTATGTAATAAAATTGTTAGATACATAAAAAAAAAACTTGATTCTCAGGATTTGAACCCGCGACCCCATGGTTACTGCAAAATGCATACGCCTTAGCGCTCACGGCTACCGTGACATGTAGTATAATTCATATCGGAACTTATATTTAAATTGTGCCCCCTGGAGGGGAGCTTAGAATTATAAGGTAATTAATCATTACTTAATTAAATTATTATTGACAATTAAAATAAATTAATAATTTTATTATAAAAAAAAAAAAAGAATTTTGGGAGTGAGGTGATTTGAACCCTCGTCGTCCGGGTTCTCGTTACCCTCCCTTCGCTAGTCAAGTTCATACTCCCCGCCGGAGTAGGAACCAATCGGAGCGCGGCTCTACTGCACAGACTCGAACTCCCGGTACGAGATAGAAACACTGCCCCCACGTTTCCCGCCAACGAAATTACTACCGCGATGGCGCGGTCTACAGTGTTGCGTTTCACGCTCGCCGCTGCTGCTATAACATGAACCCGAACGGAACGGGGCGCGCGCGTAAAATATGTCGTTCGAGTTTTTGGACACGATCGGTCATCCTTGCAAGCTGGCATTCATTTTTTATTTGATTCGATCTTCAACTCTTCAAGGGATTCGGTTCGATAAATTCTTCATTCAATATCGTCTTTCTTTTCTTCTTTATATATATATATATATATATATATATATATATATATATATATATAATTAATTCTGACATTTCAGTTATGCTGGTTATAAATTACTAAAAAATAATTAATAACTTTTTATTGTTCACTATGCTGTATTACAATGGACAACTTGCTTTATCATCATTTTTTGGATCCATAATATTTTTGTATTGTGGGAGCAAGTAATACTTAATAGCCATTTCTAGTTATTGTGATTCTTATGCAGTGTATCTCCATTGGTTTCATATATTTAATTATGGAATGTTATGTTTCATCAATAAGTTTATATATTTCTTCCTCTTCCATGAAGTAAGTGTTTAATAATAAATTTTAAGATTTTCTTGTCTTTTTTGTATTTGCAATAATTTATTTTTAATTATAGGTATGCATAAGAGCATATTTTTTGGGATATTGCTTCTCTTCCGGAATATACTTGTATTTGACAATGAATTTATGCAGCGGCGTGGTCACTATTCCATTAGACAGAATATTTAGCTATTGCCTTTAGTCATTTTTTTATTACATGTATATATGTAAGATATACATATAACGGAATAAAGTGTCTAATTAATTAATGTGGCAAATTGTTGAATTGTTATTATCTTTTTTTTAAACTATTTGAAGTTTAATTAAATACACTGTTCAAATCTTTTTCAACAATGGAATATTTCAAGAGCGGTTTAAAATCTGTACTTGGAGCACCATCTCCTGAAAATAAACCATCTGGCACTGAAACTGAAAGTATATATTTTATTTATAAAGCTATGGAAAGTTCAATTGCATATTCGATTTTTAATTTAGGTGGAAATATAGAGGATAGAATATCGTCGTCTACCCTTTTAGATGATAGAAGAGATGCCTGTCGAGTTTTAAAAGCTCTTTCAAGAACTTATAGGATTGAAGTTGGTGCCCATGGTATGAATCCTTAAAAACAAATTTTAGAAACTGACAAGAACGATTGTGAAATAATAGGCTTGGCCTTAGACACATTGTGTAATGTAACAAGTCCTGAGATTTTTGAAGAAGAGAGTATGTATTTATTGTTAATGTTCTTATTTTTTGTGCAACTAATATTATTTTTATGTGTATATTTTAGTTGAAAAACTTGGACAATATCATAACCTTGGTGAACAGTTTACTGAAATATTAATTAAAAACAATGATACCATTAGTTAGATACTAAAAATTCTTGAAGAATACGACTTTAGAGTACGTTGGTCAGCTTTAAAATTATTATCAAATCTGTTATTGAATAAATTAAAAGATGTTCAAGAAATTATTTTAGTAAGTCCTATAGGAGTTTCCAAACTTATGGATATGCTTGATGACAGTAGAGAAGCAATCCGTAACAATGTGAGTATTTTGTTAATGAACAATTAATTTAAATATTTTTATAGTCTAAATTAATAAATAATTTTTTCTTGCACAGGCACTACTGCTTTTATTACATTTAACTAAAGGAAACTTCAATATTCAAAAAATTGCAGCCTTTGAAAATGCTTTTGATAGAATATTTGATATAATGACACAAGATGGTAGAATTGATGGTGGCATCGTAGTTGAAGACTGTTTATTTCTTATGACTAATTTATTAAAAGGAAATTACAGTAATCAAAACTTTTTCAAAGAAGGTAAAATTCAATTTTGTAATTTCTCATTATTTTTGAGCTTTTGAAATACCTGCTATTTAGATATTTATAAGCCTATAAAGTATTTTCATTATTCAGAAACAGATGTAGATAAATATTTAAAAGCAATTATATAATTTCAGGTAGTTATATACAAAGGCTAACTCCAATGTTTCAGTTGCCTACGGATCACAATGAGGATAATTCTTTTATTGGATGGAGTCCTCAAAAAATATCAAATGTTGTATGCATAATTCAAGTTATCAGAGCTTTAGTGGCTCCAAATGGACCAGCTCGAGTAAATATAGTCTTTCATTTATTTTTTTAAAATTAATGTTTATTAAAAATAATATATTATGAATTATTTATTTGTATAGTCAGTATCTGTATGTCAGACAATAATGAAATCATGTGGTTTATTTCAAGCTTTATGTGATATTCTTATGGTAAGTGGAGTGCCATCCGATATACTAGGTAATCCAAGCAATCAAGAATTTTTAGCAAGCATTATGGCTCCTAGTTGTCCACCAAGGTTCTTATAAATTTGAACTGTTAATAAATTATATTACTGTTATTTTCTTTATAAAGTGACTTATTTTTTATATGGTTATTTCAGGTCTGCTATAGTCCTTTTGTTAATGTCTATGGTCAATGAAAAGCAGCCATTAATTTTAAGATGTGCAGTTTTATATTGTTTTCAATGTTATCTTTATAATAATGAAGCCAAGCAAATGCAACTTGTTCAAACTTTGCTTCCTCAAAGCAATGAAAATTTGTCACTAACAACAGGTAGAAACTTTCTTTACAATTATTTAACGATTTACTTTATCTTATATATTATAATATTATATCTTATATATATACTTTCAGCACTTATATGCAGCTAGCAGGCACAAGTATATTACTTTCAGTTTTATACATACGACACATAGTATTAAAAGACATACACTATCACTATATATATACTATATCTATATATATAGTATACATACTTATACAGTCGTAATAGTAAGTACAAAACGTTTCGTTGCGATTGTTTCCCATATAGGAATATACCCATATAGATTCTATTCAGTTTTAATGTGATAAATTTCTGCCGAGTGTTGCTATTATTTCAAAAAGTAGTAATTGTTTATTGCTCCACAAATTTTTTTGTTAATTTTGTTTACACGTCAATTTATTAAAAGGTTAGGGTTCTTCATATACTGATTTGTTTTGAACAGTTTGATTTAATTGTGTGACTTTTAACTATTGTTAGAAAAAAGTTTTACAATTTATTTATTAAAATCCATTCAGTGTTTTATCATTAAAAGAATTTTTAGTTGCCATATGATGATCCATTCGGCTCATTATGATTTATAACTAAAGATAAAACAATTGTTTCCTGTTTATAATTTACTTCTATATGGCAACTTGATGAATTAAAAAATTCACATACAGCTTAAAATTATTTAACTAATGTCATGTAATTCTTTTTCGTATTTATGTTGTGAAGAACAAGCCGTATACTTCAAGAAGTACCAAGTTGAATTGAAGAAATTAGTACCTATTATAAAAATGTCTACAAAATGATATACTTACAATATAAAACTTGGTGCCAAATTAATTTATTTTTATAAATTACTCAAAAAATTATTTAAGTTTTCGAGTGCATCGTCAATGATATAAAATATACTTGAAGTGCGTGAAATAAAGTAGTATTGTATAAGATAATGTGCGAAATATATATTACTTATTAGATCAAACTTGCTGTGAAATTAATTTAAATTATCTAAATCATAAAAAAAGAAATTATTATTCAGTTTTTGTAAAATTAATTTAGTTTTGTATTCAACGATTGTGGATTGTATTCTAATGTCATAAAAAATGTTTTTAAAGAAATATAATTTTGTATTTAATACATTAATTGTAAATAAATATAAATAAATAAAAGAAACTTATAAATGTGTAAAATTCTTTATAATTACATATTTTGTTGATCTGAACTAATAGATTTCATTAAGAATATTTAATGAATTCTCTTTCCCAACTCTTTAAGCATTCTTAATGAACTGTATAATATGCATTTTGAATAAAAATTTTGAATTTGACAAGATTGTAAAAGAATATATTAAGAACGGTTAAGGAACTGTTTTACAAACGTTTTATAGAATACTTCATGAATCCGTTTCTATTACTTTCCGAACACTTAAAGATTTGTTTTAGGAACACTTTATTGTTTTAAGAATACTATTTGAATACTTTAAGCGCTTTAAACAGGCGACATATCACGATTAAAAAATGAATTCATTGATGAATTGTTTTGAATTCTATCCGAATAAAAAAAATGAATTCTTTTTATTTTGGCGAATTCAAAAAGAATTCTTTTTGTATTTTTTTTGCCGTCTGGGGTAAGATACTTTTTATAAAAAAAAATTTGTATTCAGATTGGTAGAAATTTTTGCATCGTTCAAAATACTTGTCGATTTCAGTTTGATTTCAATTCTTTCAATTGCAGAAATTTTGTATACGAAATTTTCGTAATATTTAAAAAAATGTTTAATTAAAATTCAAAGAAATAGATAAAATAAGGTAGTTAGAATTGAAATTATTTATTTATTAGATAACAATGTAAGATTGAATTGCGAAATTTATTTATCAGATAACAATTTTCAAAGTGTGATTAGAATAACACAATACTTGCGGGTTTTGACACCTTCTTGGAAGGTGTTTTCGAATTGAATACTTTCAATTGCAGAAAAATATTATGGAATATAAGTTAGATATAGAAAAGGTGTAATTAAAATATAAATAAGTAGAGAAAATATGGGAATTAGAATCAAAGATATTTTTATCTTATACTTTAAAATTTATCAGACAGTTAACAATTTTATTTATTAGATAACAATTTTCAAAGTTTGATTAGAATAACACAATACTTGCGGGTTTTGACACCTTTTTGAAAGGTGTTTTTGATTTCAGTACTTTCAATTGCAGAAAACTATTGTGGAGTATAAATTACTTATAAAAAGGTGTAATTAAAATATAAATAAGTATAAAAAATATGGGAGTTAGGATTAAAGATATTTATTTATTTCAAAATACTTGTCGATTCCAGTTGATTTAAGTTCTTTCAATAGCAGAAAACTATTATGGAGTATAATAAGTTATATATAAAAAATGTGTAATTAGTATTTAAAGAAATAGAAAAATATGGGAGGTCGAATTAAAGATATGTATTTATCAGACAAGAATTTTGATAAGTGTGTTTAGAAAAACACTATACTGGCGGATTTTCACACCTTCTTGGAAGGTGTTTTTAATTTCAGTACTTTTAAATGCAGAAAACTATTGTGTTGCATAAGTTACATATAAAAAAGGTGTAATTAAAAAAATAGTATCTTTAAAGCACATGAATTAATTGGTAAAATTATGTAGAATCTTTATAAATACATAGTGAAGTGGTATAATAATTATTTTACAGAACTACTAATAAAAACTTGTATTTACAAAAATAGCGCAAGGCAGTACACTGGGTTTTCTATGTTGGGAACTGTATTAGATTAAAATAATAATTTATATTGTTTCATTGGTGATATAGCATACTAAAGTTGCCAGATAGTATTGTTATATTTATTTATTATTATTTTATATATAATATATTGAAACTTTCTATAAAATTTAATAGTGTAGAAAGCCTTGTATTTATCAGAAACAAACAATTTATACTAATATTAGTTATAATTGTTACTAGAATATACTTTCTGCCAATTTTAGTACTCTGTATCATCAATTAAACAACTTCCATAATTATTTTAATCTAATAAAGTTCCCAACATAGTGAACTCAGTATATTGCCTTACGCTATTTTTTTAAATACAAGTTTTTATTAGTAGTTTTGTAAAGTAATTATTATTTCATTTAACCAAGTGTTAGTAAACGATCCACATGATTTTATCAATAGATTTGTGTAATTTGGGTCTGACATTTCGTTCAGGAAAATTCAGTCAAATTAAAAAAGTTTCATCACACACTCTTAACCGCTAAGAGTAAAAACTGAACCTTAAATGAGTAATTTGTTGACTTTACTACTCTTTAAGTAACATTAAAAATCCCAAAACTACACCTTTTAAACGACTAAACAACTAAAATTACTCTTTAAACAGTGAAAAATATAAAAATCACATTTTACATTAGGGTAAAAAGTAAAAAATGTCCTTTAAAGAAAGAAGAAAGTGGAACTATTGCTCTATTGAAAAGTATAAACTAAAAATCATCAAGTATTTCTGTTAAAAAACACAACATTTTTTCAGAAAAGTACACTACCGCTCAAAAGTTTGGGTTCACCTAAATAAAAATTAATCCAACTTCAAAGCGTCATAACTTTGGTGCAAATAATGCTACAAAAACCTGCTACATACCGTTCAAAAGGTAATTTAAAAAGCTTTAAAATAACTTGGTGCAAAAATCTAATTTTTAATTTTTTACTTGCGCAAAAAACCAAAGTTTAAAACTGAAAAACTAAAAAAAACAAGTCTCTATAAATGCCTGCATTTTCCAGGAAAAGGTGTATTTTTAAATGTTATACAATGTAAATTAAAGCATTTTTTAAGAGCTTTCGAATGCTTTTTATAAATTTATCCTAGCATCATTTTTAAGGAAGTTACGACAGTTTTTATGCACACAAGCATTTTTATTACTTTTTTTTAAATATTGGAAAATACCAAATAAACAAATTATAGGTTTTTATATAAAAATTAAGCACACACGTTTTAAGTGCATAACACATTTAGAGATGTCAATAGTCGAGATGGTTATATTAATGATATTAAAATTTAAATGTATGTATATATATATAAATATAATTAATTTGCCTATTTAAACTTACTTACATTTTGTTATTTTTATCTGAATATCTTTATATAGTTACCTAATATATGAATAAAAAACACTAAAAATATCTTCATTTAAAAATATATTAAAAATTTGAAAACTTTTTTATCATTTAGAAACACATTATTTGTTTCTTTGGAGTGATCCGATAATATTTAAAACCGCTATGATATTAAAAAAAGTAATAAAAACGCTTGTGTGCATAAAAACTGTCGTAACTTCCTTAAAAATGATGCTAGGATAAATTTATAAAAAGCATTCGAAAGCTCTTAAAAAATGCTTTAATTTACATTGTATAAGATTTAAAAATACACCTTTTCCTGGAAAATGCAGGCATTTATAGAGACTTGTTTTTTTTAGTTTTTCAGTTTTAAACTTTGGTTTTTTGCGCAAGTAAAAAATTAAAAATTAGATTTTTGCACCAAGTTATTTTAAAGCTTTTTAAATTACCTTTTGAACGGTATGTAGCAGGTTTTTGTAGCATTATTTGCACCAAAGTTATGACGCTTTGAAGTTGGATCAATTTTTATTTAGGTGAACCCAAACTTTTGAGCGGTAGTGTATATACCCTACATAATTTACTTACTTTAATTGTTTTTTTTTTACTTTAAGTAATCTTATGTAATACATAAGATCCAATCGTTAAATATCAAAAACACCTTCTACGAAGGTGTACAAATTCACAAGTATGGTGTCAAAGTATTATTGATTTGTTTTATTTAAATGTAAAAAACGTATTCAATAACTATAAGTATATACAGCATAATTAATACCTTATCAACATTTGTTAAAATTATTTAAGTAAGTGAAGGTATAATTATTAATTAAACATCCCTTTCACTTAACATTGGAAAGAGAATAATCTTGTATTTATTTTAGTTCATATAATTATTATTTATATTAAATATATTATGCATTTGCCAAATTATCGAACAAATATGTATTGGCTTTATACAGAAAGTTAAAAAAAAGGTTATTCAGTAACATTAATAAGGATGGAGAATGACACAGGGTCCGCTTAAATAACAATATGCTTTTCATCAATCATTCCGGTCACTCGATATTTGAGTACAAATCACTGATATGTGTAAATGTTAGAAAATTTTATTAAATGACATTTAAACTTGTCAAAGAAATGACATAATTGATTACATTTAAATGTTAAAATACGTATACAATAATATTTGAATTTTAATTAAAGTCACTGATTCTTGTAAATGTTACAAAATTAAAAGACTTTCAAACTTGTGAAAGAAATGACTTAATATTATTTCCAAATACTGTTAAAACGGAGTTAAATTTTCATTGTGTTCCATTTTTTCTTTTACTAATTTTTCAGTCTTTTCTTTAACTCCTATACCCCATGTAAATTCTAATTCAACTTCCTTCTTCTTTTTCTCTTCTTCTGCTTGTTCAAAAGATTTTATCAAGGATTTGTATTTGTCTATTGGGTTTTCACTAGTATCTGAATGGACTTCTCAGTTACTCGAGTAATATAATATTGTACTATTTAATTTCCAATCACTGGAGTTATAGTGAATTTCACCACGTTCAAACAATCATTAATTTATATCCACTATACTGGAGTCACAATTATAATAAATAAACTCTTATCTTTCAAATTATAATGTATGTAACGTATAATATAAAATAAATAAAAATAATATACAATATATATATATATATACAACACATATGAAAAGTAACAGCAACTCCCTCTCGCGGAATTTTTAAGAGTCTGACCCGAGTTTTTACCTCTGTCCGTGCCTTCTCCTGGGCTGGAAAGTATATATAGTGATACATATGTATAGACGAAAAAAGGGAAATCGCAAAATTGTTGAAAGGAATTCAGCAAGCAATTTCAGAATTTGATGTAAATTGAAGAAAATAACTAAGGAATGAGAGTTTAATTGATAAACATCAAAAATTAAATTCATATATAAAAATATACGATATGAAAAAATCCGAGGGTTAAAGTAGCTGTATTATATAAGGGCTTGCGCACCTGCATATTTGCGTCAGGCGCTGGCGCGCCTTATGATTGAACAAATGTTGGTTACATTGTCAAAATTTTATTTTTTTTAACTATATAACTAAAAAAATTTGAGATTGTAGTGTTTAATGAGACCTTGAATTTTCGGAGCAGCCGACCTCAGAACGTTGCTTTTAGGCCTTGTAAATAATTCCTGTGCTTGATACCTCAATTTCTTATATTTTATAGTTAGGGACACTTTTATTCCATCATTTTTGGACTAAATCAAATGTAATCAGGCTTAATAGAAAGCTATTGACATATACTGAAACTTTTATGTATTACCATTTTATTACTTTTATTCATAGGGTCTTTATTTCTAATTTTAATTGACTGAATTTTCATTATCTTCCATGAAATTTTTGAAAAAATGCAATTGTGAAAGGCTAAAAAATTTTATTGTTAAATTTTGTTTTTTCAACATAAAGATTATTTTAGAACTGCTATTTGGAGTGAAGAAATTGTGGCCTCAAAACTTGAACTTTAAAATTTGTTCACTAAAATCCTTAATACAATGGTTGAAACATTCAAATTGGCGGCTCAAATATGCAAAATCATTGAAATGGCCACAAATGTTTTATATATAAAAAATTGAGAGGCTTTTCAATAAAATGTTGCTTAACAAAAAGTCCTTAAAGGTGATCGAGTTTTGTGTTTGACAGAAAAGGTACCTATTCTTGCTTTTTGTCCAATTCATTACAGATGTTTACTCTAGTTCTCTTTATACTTCTATTGGCTCTCAGACCAACTGATCGTAAATTAATCAGCAAGTCTGGATTACAAAAAAAAAAATTCCAAAGTGTAGATCATACTGTTATTCTCTTTAGAACAATATAATTAAGCAGTTTTTGGCCCATGAGAATAATGACACAACTTCAAGTCACATTTAGATAATTTTACACTACCAGATAAATAAATATTTAACCTTTTCCGCAATGAATATGGCAGTAGAATAGATACTTTTCAATAGATATTAGTTACAAATTTCCCACATTTTGATTCCAAAACACACTGACTTATCTTTTATAAACTGGAGCAAAATAGTTCTTCTATGATATTTCACCATCATCTTATCAACAGACAAAGCTGTAGAAAAAAGGCCAAATTTCAGTGAATTTATTTTAAATTTCAAGAATTTTCTTAATATATAAGCTCTGTTGTCAGGATTTTCATCTTTATGTTTTAACAACTTTATTTTCGATTTAATCATGAAAAATTAATTAAGACTCATTGTTGTTACTATATCTCTGCACAATTGTAGTATGTTCTTGGATTATATTTTGCATTTAAGGGGATGCAATACTCAATTAGTTACCTACCGAGCCATATGAGACAATTATATTTAATTAACTAATACATATTTTGAATAAAAGGAAATGATGACATCATTGCCCTGTATACTTGTATAATCTATTTTTCTGCAAAAAGTCAAACAGATATTTTAATTCGTATTAAAATGGCATTGGAAGGAAATTTTCACATAGTGGATATTAGGTTATAAAATTTCCTTCCAATCATTCTCGTTAATTATTGCGCATACATACTTTGCGCTTTGCTGAATTACAGAAGGTACCAATACGGAGGGCAATGATGTCTTGGTTTTACATTTATTCACGTATTTAATAACTAATTAATAAAATGCGTGTGCCATTACTCGGTCGGTAAAAATTGACTATTACATCCCGTTAATTTGATTAGTAGTTTACTTCACTGCATATTTTAGTCTATAATAAACATCACTTATGATTTATAAAATAAAATTTCTTTTTTAATTATGTTCATTATAAATGATGCAATTATCAATATCATAATTATATGAAATTTCTCTGTTTTAGATAAATTTCTGATACATAATATTTAAAAAGATTGGAGATCCTAAGTTAACCCTGGGCCAAAGCAATTTCTTTATTAAAATCCTTTGATTTATATTGTGTATGATTTTATAAATTATTTAAGGATAGAGTATGGTCTAAAATTTAAATAAAACCATTTTTTTTATTTTAGAAACAAGTTCTAAATGTTACGTAGAATATGCGTAAATAACGTTCAATGTTATAAAGCTTATGTGCTTACATAATTTCAGCATTAGATAATCTTCAGTTAATGCAATAAGTCATGTATTGTTATCTTTAAAGCTAAAGAATTCATAAATAAATAAACAAATAAATACAAAACACTTTAAATTCATTAAGAATTATAATTATAATTCAAATATAATTGAATAAAATTATTTATTTCAATGATTTGCAATACAAGAGATTGCCTTATGGAATATTATTGCATGAAAATATTGCATAATAAAAGTTTATTTATACAACTTATGTCATTAAACAAAAATTATGAAAAACTACCTCAAAAGTATTAAATATATTAAAAATTGATAAATGCTATTCATATTTACCATTAACAATCTAGCCCCATCACCTTTGAATAATTTAATCTGAAACAACAAAAAATTGTACCATTCACACATCACTTATAGAGTATTGTGTACAATTTTGAATTATTCATAATAAGTTGATCAATTATTTTGCAATTATAAAATATATATTAAATATATATTTATATTAAAACTCATTATTGCATATTTATTGTTAAGTAATGAAATAGATAATACATACAAGTATATATATTTACTTGATTACTGACTTGAATTTAAAAATATTTTGATATATGTACATATTAGCAAAATTACAATCTAAGGCAATCAGAAATGTATTTAATTCTTGTACAAAAAAATTGTCATAACAAATATTAAAAAACAAAGAAACAATAATTTCCGTTAATTACATTCAGGAAAGGTATCAATGTATGTATTTCTTTGCATGTATGAATATATATACGTATATATATATGTGTGTATTATTATATACAAAATACAAGGGTATGTACTAATATATTTATATATTAACATTAACAAAATTGCAAGTAAGTAACGATGTATTGTAACTCACGAATAGATTATTTTATCAAGAACATTAACAAATCATGAAAACTGCACAAATACATACACGCATACATGTATTCATATAATATATGAATACGAACCAAGAAAATGAACTAAATTTTACTAAAAATTATTAACTCACTAAACTGTCTTTTTGTGTTAGTGCATTCAAAAAAGATATAAATTTTGTCTAAAACATACATGCCTCCAATAATTCTATCTTTTGTAAGGCCTTTTTCAGGTATTTAGCAAAGTTGTGTCTATCACGATTCACGGTGTGGTCGGTCCATCGATGTGACATAAGAATGTTTACGTTTAGTATTGTCGCGTCGCAACCCAATTCTAAGTACAACAATTCAAAATGTAATACAAAAAATAAATATATGATATATAAAAAGATGTAAACATGAATTAAAAAATAAGATAAAATACGTATGACAGAAGGAAGGAACAATATAAACGATCGAAAATTTGAACAACGCGACAAACAAGACCGTCATAAAGTAATAAAGGGATTAAGAGTGTTTTCCTGAGACCGAGAGCAGTAAATTTTTTCTTCGGCAACACATGTGCGTTGCAGTCCGAAAGTAAGAAACGAGCAAATGGGAAAAACCCAAGCGAGGTATAAGAGTCGCTCTACATTGATGTATCGCGATTTTTCCGCGTTCGTTACTGTAGGTCTGTTCGCGATTTTACGTGTGTTCGTATAGTAATACGTCCCGAGGAACAAGTATGTTCGAACTAAAGTCACGCAGGATAAAGGAAATGTGTGCACTTGGAATAAATACCAGATAAAATAGGTAGAAATCAACTCTATATTCAACAGAAAAGTTACAATGGAAAAATACAATGGAAAATATGAAGTGAACGCAAAGAGCTTCGAAATCGGTCTACCCTCCCACGCTCTTGCGATGCAGCTCTGCGCTTAACAATTTTCGAATTTTGCGTGGTGGAGGAAAGGTACGACCCTTTTTTGGGTGGAGAAAATAACGAAGGACCAATCCGCGCTTATTTTACCTCGACGCTTGGGTTTTTCCGTTTGCTTACTTCTCGCTCTGACTGCGCACACATGTGTTGTCGAGGAAAAAATGTACTGTTGTCGGCCTCGGGGAAATACTCCTAATCCTTTTTATTACTTTATGAAGGTCTTGTTAGTCGTGTTGTTCGTATATGCGCATGTTTATTGTTCCTTCTCTCTGGCATTGTACGCTTATTTTATTTTGATATGCGTTTACACGTTTTTACATCGTAGCATTACTTATTTATTTCTTATTCAATTTGAAATTCGCGCTTAGAATTTGGGTTGCGACGCGACAACATCCTTGCGTCGAAAATATGCTCATGCGCAAATGTCACTATATCATTGATAGTTTTATTGTATTGCCAACCTGACCAAAAGCTAATCAAAGTATTGAAATATATATACTGTGACATCCCAAATTTGATATACAAAATTTCAAGCTTTTATTTCAGCGAAATAGCATAAAAAAGCAATGCTACATAAGCTAATACTGTCAATTAGCTAATGTAGACATATCGGATCATCTCTCATAAGAGACTAAGATAGTCAAGCGGTAGAGTATCTGACTGATACGCGCTACGACGGGGTTCGATTCCCGGTTAGGGAAGATTTTTTTATTTTCACTTTTAATGTTTAAATAATTAATTTAAACATTGAAAAGTGTAAAATTGTAAAATTTATAATTTTATTATTTTTTTTTACATATTTGCCATTTTTGGTCAAAATATCAATGCGATACAACCAAAAATGACAAAGTTATTAATAATTAATGGTTTAAATAATTTCCATTAATTAATTAAATCAAGTTAAATATTTTAGTTATAAGTAAACTAAAATACAACATTTAAAATTATTATTTATTATAATTTACAATGAAAATTGGTATTAAACCAATTTTCAATAAAACTGTAAGTTTTACAATAATATAGCAATAGCGTAATTATATTTATGCATAAATAATGCATCTTGTAAAATATAACACTACGAGTATTATATTCAAACAATATAATAATTAATAATTAATACATTTATTATCTAATATAAGAAAATATAGACGAACAGCCAGAGTACGACGTCATGAGCGAATACACGCACATATCGACGCGTGTGCTTGATATGCCGAAGGTGGGAGACTTAGATCCTGAGTAGAGTTCCCCCACCACTGCCAAGACTTGACAAAACCAGCGACTCTCGCTGTCTCAGCAGCATTTTCGTCGAGGACGACGAGCCTTTCAAGCGGCCTCTCCGCTCTGGTCGAGTCTCGCGGAATACAAATGTTAATTCGATTATAAAGTCATGTTAGGGTGTTCTTACAACATCCTACATGAACGTAAAATAAATCTTTTCTATTCGACTGTAATAATTGATCTTTTTTCTTTTGTTATGTTACCAAACGACCCAAATAAGGCAACCCTTTATTAGGTCTTAGAGATCTCAATGGCTTTCTTAAGGTGACGCGTGATGGGAGAATTTGTTTTCTCTCAGACCTACGTCGCTGAATGCAATTAGATATTTCTAGACCTAGATTGCGAACACATTTCAATTCGTAAAGTAACGCGGGATAAGAGAATTTGTTTTCTCTTGGAACTACGTTACTGAATTGAAGTGGTATCGCAGTCATAAGGGGTTTCCAGTAAAATATTAACTCGACGAATCAATGCTCATTCATCGATTTGCTATTGGATGGGATAATATCTCTACCCTATACGGATCGATGGATTAAATAAGACTGAAACTCAAAAAAGGAGATTCTATCTTATTTTTTAATGATCATTGTTAAAAATATCACACTACGAGTATTATATTCAAAACCAATATAATAATTAAATATTAATACATTTATTATCTAATATAAGAAAATATAGACGAACAGCCAGAGTACGACGTCATTGAGCGAATACCACGCACATATCGACGCGTGTGCTTGATATGCCGAAGGTGGGAGACTTAGATCTGAGTTTCGTCGAGGACGACGAGCCTTTCAAGCGGCCCTCTCCGCTCTGGTCGAGTCTCGCGGAATACAAATGTTAATTCCGATTATAAAGTCATGTTAGGGTGTTCTTACAACATCCTACATGAACGTAAAATAAATCTTTTCTATTTCGACTGTAATAATTGATCTTTTTTCTTTTGTTATGTTACCAAACGACCCAAATAAGGCAACCCTTTATTAGGTCTTAGAGATCTCAATGGCTTTCTTAAGGTGACAGCGTGATGGGAGAATTTGTTTTCTCTCAGACCTACGTCGCTGAATGCAATTAGATATTTCTAGACCTAGATTGCGAACACATTTCAATTCGTAAAGTAACGCGGGATAAGAGAATTTGTTTTCTCTTGGAACTTACGTTACTGAATTGAAGTGGTATCGCAGTCATAAGGGGTTTCCAGTAAAATATTAACTCGACGAATCAATGCTCATTCATCGATTTGCTATTGGATGGGATAATATCTCTACCCTATACGGATCGATGGATTAAATAAGACTGAAACTCAAAAAAAGGAGATTCTATCTTATTTTTTATTATGTGAATAAATTGGACCGTCACATAATAAAAATGGCGACCGTGACAGGACCCAACAGAGGTCTAATCATCAAAGATACTAAAGTATCCAACCAAGGTTTGTGAATTGTGTTCAAAAATAAAATTTTCTTTTATATTTAATCAAACGCGCTAAAAGAGCAATATTGGTTGAATTGTAGCACATCATTTACCATAAACCTCTTAATTATAATTCAATAAAAATTTTTTTTTGTTCCTTTGATCTCCTTTTGAGAAAGAATGAGTAATTTGTTCACAGATGAACAATCTAAGGAATTAGATTTAGATTCTATTGTAATCTCGAAGATTGTGTTACAGTACGGGAAAAATAAATAGATAATAACATACCCTATTCCGCAGAGCACGATAAAAGTATAAATTGTCGAATAACTCGAGTGGACTAGTACACTTGAATATAATAAGTAAAATTAAAAAATTTTTTTTACTATTTCTATTTTGTATTATGATTGATTACATTATAAACGATCATTTTAGCGAAATACGCTCAAACCACCTGTTCGACATAGGCGGACAAGTTACTTTGCTTAGCGAAAGTTTAGAGAATAACAATGCATGTGTCTCTGATTTACAGGAAGACGTTAATGAAATACGCGATGAAATTAAAAATTTAAAGAGTTTAATAGGCGAATTAAAAACTGAAAATAAAAGTTTAAAGTTAAAGAATTCAAAACTCGAAAAACATATTAACGTACTAGAACGTGATGTATTTGATTACCAGAAAAGATTACGGTATCAAAATGTTAATTTTCATCAGCGCGTAACGTTAATTGAAGATTTCATTACAAATGTAATCATCAATAATTTTAAAAAATTAAGTATTAGCGATTAACTTCGATATTTAGTTTAAATTTTCATTAAAAATGCAAAATTGCTAAAATTAAACTAAAGCAAAAATAAAATGAAAAACTATAAAAATAAATAGTTTAAAATCATTTTTTATTTTTTGATGATTTCCGATAAAAGTATATCGATTCAAAAAATTAAAAAGTTAATATCAAAAACATTTAAAACCATTGCGTTTATAGATTTCTTTTACTAAACGTAAATAAACCATTAAACCATTTATTAATTGATATAAACCGATAAAATGGCATCTCAAACGCGAAGATCGGGTACTTTTCTACTTGAAATCGAGGAAGCAGCCCGAAACAACGAAAAAGATATCGTTGAACAAAAACGCGAAGTCTGGGAAAGAGCCGTAACCGAGGAACTTCATTTATTATTCGATCAAAATATTGAAAATGAAGCAACCACTAAACAATTAATTGAACAGTGTCACTCTTGTAATGATATAGTTCATGAACAGATTTCGTCTATCAATAGGAATTTAATGGAAAAATTAGAGGTTTTGACGTCTAAAGCACTAAAACATTCGGACGAAATCACAAAATTATCAAAACGATTAACTATTGTTGAACAAGAAAATGATCGGGTAAATGCTAATATGCATAGTTTAAATTTAGAATTGGACGAAATACAGAAAGAAATAACTGTGAATTCAAATCCAATAGATTTAAAAAACGCGTTAATTAAATTAATAAATGATAAAGATAAACAAACGCAAATTAAAATAAGTAAAATCGAGGAAGAACTAAACGTGTTTTCCGATCGAGTAAATCAAGTCAATTTAAACACAATTAATCATACAATAGGAGAATATGTACCAAAAATAAGGTTACAACTTCCCAAATTCTCAGGAGAATCGTCAGAAGAACGCCCTATGCGATTCTTAAACGAACTTGAGAAATACGTTGTAAGCACGGCTACATCACGCGATGATATGATAAGCATTTTATCCCAAGTATTTACGAAAACGGCGAAAGATTGGTGGTATTTATTAGACTCCGATATTATCGATTTTGAAGACTTTAAAAGCAAATTTAAAGACAGGTATTGGAATAATAATATGCAACGCCATGCAAGACGAAAGATCGAGTTTGGACAATATTTTCCAAATCAAGGTACTCGTGTGGAATATGCTACGAATATCCTGGGACTAGCTCGAGAAATCGATACAATGCTTACGGAAGCTGAGTTAATAGAAAAAATCAGCGAGCATTTCGAGCGTGAAATTAAACATACTATAATGGGCCAACAAACCCGTGATAAACAGACCTTATTTAAAATTTTAAATGAATTCGATTCAGAACGTAATCAAAAAAGAAGTTTTGATCAATCCGTTAACAAACCGGGAATAAATCAAAACAGTAACAAAAATTATGATTTTTCGAAAAAAGAATTCGACATAAATAAAAGCAACAATTTTAATAAAAATTATAACAGACAATCGTCTAATCAAAATACTCATTGGAATCGAAATAGTACACCCAATGTAAATTCGATTCAAATAGAGCAAAAATCAAATAAAAAAATTATTAAACCAACGTTCGCCAAAAAAGGCAATCAAGGTAATAAATCGCAAAATACCGAGAATGTAAGCGGAATCGACGAGTCATTCGAGAACATAGAAGCTCTAATTCACGCAGATCATGAGGGAAACGCGAATTAGTTGCATTTTCTAACTCGGATTCCCTAAAAACGAAAACTAATAAAGAAACAAACAAAAATGCAACTAAACGGGAAAAAATAATATCAAAACGTCACAAAAAAGCGATTAAAAATAATGCTTCTAGTAAAAAGTTAATAAATAATAGCGAAACGAACAAAATAAATGTTTTCACTATTTATTCAGATCCACGCAATGATCTAATTTTTGATATCGATCCTAAAAAAGATGATAATCAACAAATTAAAGTCGATTCGTATTCTTGTCCGGAAATAAATATAATCCTCGAAAATGTTAATGTAAATGCATTAATCGACACCGGAAGTGAAATTTCATGTATATCGGAGGAATTTTATAATAAATTTAAAGATTCATTCATTAAAAGACCGACTTTACCAATTTCAGGCAAAGTTATAAAAGGCGCCACTGGATTAAAATCTTCACACATAACTAAACAAGTTTTGTTGAATACTTATATTAACGGTTTAAAATTTCAAGTAATTTACTTAGTTATACCAAAATTGGTAAAAAATTGTATTATCGGATATAATACACAAAAAGCAGTTAAAATGTTAATTAATACAGAGAAAGAAGTAATAACTTATCAAATCGGTAACGATAATGGCAAAATAAATTATAAAACTACGTCTATCGACTCAAGCGAGTACGAGACAATGGTTATTGAATATGACGAAAACTTCATAAAAGAAGACGTTCATTTCAAAAATAATAAATCCAATTGTTTGGATTACGACTTTGATATCTCAAAAGAAGAAATCGAGTCACTAATAAAAGAGTGTAATTCGTTAAACGATACACAAAAAACGTTATTAAAAAATTTGATTTTCAAATTTAAGTCCATTTTTAAACGTACGCCGGGATTATTATTAAACTTCCAGTATCAATTAGTATTAAACGACAATTTAGCTTTCTTCAATAAACCGTACCCAATCCCGATTAATTATCGAGAAAAGGTTAAAATCGAAGTAAAACGGATGTTAGAGTTTGGGTTAATTCGCCGCTCGACAAGTAACTTCATAAATCCATGCGTGATCGTCCCCAAAAAAGACGGGTCTATTAGAATTTGTTTAGATGCGAGACAACTAAATGAAAAACTTAAAAATGATTATGAATCCCCTCCGGGTGTCGAAGAAATCTTCATGCAATGTAAGAACAGGAATTATATGTCTAATTTCGATCTTTCCAACAGCTTTTGGCAAATTGCTTTAACAGAAGATAGTAAAAAATATACGGCTTTCATTTGCGACAATAAAGTCTATGAATTTAATGTTGTGCCATTTGGCATAAAAATAAGCAGCTCTGCTTTATTAAGGGGACTGGACAAAGCAATTACGGGACTTGACGACTTTCTACTCACATTTGTGGACGATTTATTTGTCATTTCTGACAACTTTGAAAACCACATAAATCACCTCGAAAAATTATTTAAAAGATTACAAAAATGCAATCTGAGGTTAAATTTCAATAAATCAAACTTTGTTAAACAGGAGATAAAATTTCTAGGTAATATTATTACCAGCAATGGGATCAAACCTGATCCAATAAAAATAAACTCAATCCATAAATTTAAAAAACCGCGCAATGTACGTGAATTACAAGGTTTTTTAGGATTTATTAATTTTTATACGAAATTCGTTAAAAATTATGCGAAGGAGACCGTTCCTTTATTAAATTTACTTCGGAAAGATGTTAAATTTATTTGGACAAACGAACACGACGTTGTGTTTGCCAAAGTAAAAAATTTATTCGATCAAAACGTTATATTAAATTTTGCGGATAAAGATAAAGAGTACATACTTACAACGGACGCGAGTAACTATGCAATTGCGGGAATATTGTCTCAATTAAATGAAAATAATGAAGAGCAAATCGTGACTTTTATAAGCCGCACGCTTAAAAATTCTGAAATAAATTATTTTACGACCGAAAAAGAGATGCTAGCGATAGTCTGGTCTCTCAATAAACTAGATACTTATCTACGGGGCGCAAGATCAATCATTATTAAATCAGATCACGAAGCACTCAATTTTCTGAAAAATTGTAAATTTAGCAATTCTAGACTCCGCCGATGGAATTTGTATTTACAAAATTATAACTTAAAACTGGAATATTTACCAGGAATTAAAAATTTAGCAGCAGACTATTTAAGTCGTACTGATTATAATCGAGATAATAATATCAATGATTGCGAAATTATAATTGCCACGATAATTAATAAATCGGTAAAAAATAGCAAAATATCAAAAGATTTTAAAAATTTAAAAACGTTACAAGAAAATGATGAATTCATAAGTAAAATAAAAAATAAAATGGATAGTAACGAACACTACTCCAGATACGAAATCGTAAATGGATACATTTGCAAAAACTTTAACAATTTAACTCGGATCGTGCTACCCGAATCAATGTTAAAAAATTTCATTAAAGAAATACATGAATATTATGGCCACGTAGGAGCTCGTAAAATTTATAAAATGTTAATTGAATATTTTTTTGCACCAAAATTAAGGAAAAAATGTAGTATTTATATAAAAACGTGCGATAATTGCCAAAGAAATAAATGGCTAACACACAAATATTATCCAATTTTACAGCCAATTATTGTTGATAAACCCCAACAATTATTGAGCATTGACTTTTTAGGACCGTTACCAACGTCGACAGGAAATGTTAAATATATCCTATCCACAGTCGATGTATTTAGTAAATATGTTAAATTATATGCTATCAAAAAAGCCAATACTGTTTCCGTCATAAATAAAATTAGTGATTATATTGTTAATGTTAATAACATACATGCAATCATAACAGACCACGGAACACAATTTACTTCCGATAAATGGAAAGATTATTTAGAAAAGCGAAAAATAAAAATGTTATTCTCATCGATTCGCCACCCGCAAAGCAATATTGTAGAGCGAGTACATCGAGAAATTGCTCGTATTTTTAAATCTATGTTAAAAAGTCATACAGCATGGGCGAACGAATTAAAAAATGTTGAAAATGTAATAAATTGCGTACACCACGAAACAACAGGTTTTCCTCCTGTTGAACTTCAATTCGATGAAAATTGTAAACGAATTTGGGAAAATTACATAGATTTTAATTTCACCAAAAATAATTTAACATATCCAGAAAAACTGGAAAAAGCAAAATCAAATATGCACAATTACTTAAATAATAGAGCCAAAAAGGCTAATTCAAGTAATAAACATTTTACATTCAAAATAAATGATTATGTATTGATTAAAGCTCTTAACGTTTCAAAAGAAAACGAAAAGAAAACGGCAAAATTCATGTCACCCTACGAGGGACCATATAAAATAATTGAAAAAGTCGGATTAGACACATATATGCTTTACGACGACAAAATTAATAAAGAACGAGGCAAATTTCATGTCTCTAATTTGAAAAAATATTATTGCGAAAATGATAACTAAGATACATTATTTGAAATAAAAAGTAGCAATATATATGTACAATTTATATGTGAATATGGAGTAACAGAATAAAACTTTATTTGCCCTCTATTTTTCTCACACATGTATATTTATATCTATATATAAAAGCAAAATAAATTGCGAGCTAGAGGACACAAGGGTCACTAAAATCCTAGCTCTTTGCACCCTTCCAAGCACAGGTGTAGATCATTTGCTCTTTACAACTCGCTATAGTCACATCGATAAAAACACTTTACATCAGAAGATGCCGGACTTCACGCAACAAGTCGAACATTTAAATGTGGTCGATGCACAAACGCAAACCGCGTTTTGCAGCGAAGAGGATAATGGCACTGTATGGCACTCATACAGCCGTATTTGCTTGAGAATCATGCATCCACGCAACCAGTGGATAGAAAGCAAGAAACCCGTATTAATAAACGGACGCCACACTCAGCATAACAACCCATTTAAAAAAAACGCTGTAACTCAAACTGCAAAAAGGGAAAAGCGTAAATATGAAGAGGACAACCTCAAGGAAATCGATAAACGTCTCCATGCGATACAGGCAAAAATTGAGAAAGTCCAAAACGATATAAATAACAATTTATACAACAACAACAACAACAACAACGCAGAAAACCCACCAGCAAATGAGGATGCCAGTGGTCTTAATGAATTATTTCATTCATTGGATAATCAAGGTGTATCGAGTAATCGCGATGACTTAAGCATGTCCATGGGGCAATTCGAGACATACTTGCGCACTGGAGAAAGACCCGAATTACGTCACAGGAATAAATAATTTAGGTAAATTAAATCATAGATTTAACTTAAAAAATATAGTTTTAATAAAAAAATTCGTAAGTTCCATATTCACATACGAATTCAATGCTACTGAATAGATTTTTTTCTCTCACTTATGTTACAATATGCTTAAAACTTATGTGAAATTTGTAATTAAAATTTTTCTTATATATACAAAATTTGTAATAACAAATTTAAGGGGGGTAAAGCCCGCACCGAAAAATTTAAAAATTTAGATGCATCAAATTCAACAAATTGAATTATCGCAAAAATCAGTAAAATCCAGAATATTGTATATCAATTTTGTGTATAATTAGTTTGCAACAAGTTCAAGCCTAACCACTAAATTAGATAAAAAATTTTTTTTGTTTCAAATTTTATATCAAATTTAAAGGGGGGTAATGTGACATCCCAAATTTGATATACAAAATTTCAAGCTTTTATTTCAGCGAAATAGCATAAAAAAGCAATGCTACATAAGCTAATACTGTCAATTAGCTAATGTAGACATATCGGATCATCTCTCATAAGAGACTAAGATAGTCAAGCGGTAGAGTATCTGACTGATACGCGCTACGACGGGGTTCGATTCCCGGTTAGGGAAGATTTTTTTATTTTCACTTTTAATGTTTAAATAATTAATTTAAACATTGAAAAGTGTAAAATTGTAAAATTTATAATTTTATTATTTTTTTTTACATATTTGCCATTTTTGGTCAAAATATCAATGCGATACAACCAAAAATGACAAAGTTATTAATAATTAATGGTTTAAATAATTTCCATTAATTAATTAAATCAAGTTAAATATTTTAGTTATAAGTAAACTAAAATACAACATTTAAAATTATTATTTATTATAATTTACAATGAAAATTGGTATTAAACCAATTTTCAATAAAACTGTAAGTTTTACAATAATATAGCAATAGCGTAATTATATTTATGCATAAATAATGCATCTTGTAAAATATAACACTACGAGTATTATATTCAAACAATATAATAATTAATAATTAATACATTTATTATCTAATATAAGAAAATATAGACGAACAGCCAGAGTACGACGTCATGAGCGAATACACGCACATATCGACGCGTGTGCTTGATATGCCGATGGTGGGAGACTTAGATCCTGAGTAGAGTTCCCCCACCACTGCCAAGACTTGACAAAACCAGCGACTCTCGCTGTCTCAGCAGCATTTTCGTCGAGGACGACGAGCCTTTCAAGCGGCCTCTCCGCTCTGGTCGAGTCTCGCGGAATACAAATGTTAATTCGATTATAAAGTCATGTTAGGGTGTTCTTACAACATCCTACATGAACGTAAAATAAATCTTTTCTATTCGACTGTAATAATTGATCTTTTTTCTTTTGTTATGTTACCAAACGACCCAAATAAGGCAACCCTTTATTAGGTCTTAGAGATCTCAATGGCTTTCTTAAGGTGACGCGTGATGGGAGAATTTGTTTTCTCTCAGACCTACGTCGCTGAATGCAATTAGATATTTCTAGACCTAGATTGCGAACACATTTCAATTCGTAAAGTAACGCGGGATAAGAGAATTTGTTTTCTCTTGGAACTACGTTACTGAATTGAAGTGGTATCGCAGTCATAAGGGGTTTCCAGTAAAATATTAACTCGACGAATCAATGCTCATTCATCGATTTGCTATTGGATGGGATAATATCTCTACCCTATACGGATCGATGGATTAAATAAGACTGAAACTCAAAAAAAGGAGATTCTATCTTATTTTTTATTATGTGAATAAATTGGACCGTCACAATACACACACAACCTTTTGTCCTAAAGGTTTGCAATACAAATAAAATTACGAATATCCTTGAGGAAATCTAGTTACATAAAGCGATTTTGCGTACACGCATATTTTGGACGCATGGTTGTAGAAGTCATTTAACAAACGCGGGCTGGTCTTTCGCTACTTTTCTCCTCCCAAAAAGGGTCGCACCATTCCTCCACCACGCAAAAATATAAATTTGTCTAGTGCAGAACTGCTCTCTGCGTTCACTTCGTGTATTTTATTTCATTTGTATTTTCCTACTGAATAGAGACTTGATATCTACATATTTTACTTTTGTATTCATTCCGAGTACATTTCCATAATCCTGCGCAACTTTAATTGAAACTTACTTGTTCCTGGGGACGTATTATTATACGAACACACGTACAATCGCGTATAAACTTATAGTTTTTGAACACAGAAAAATCGCGATAAATCAGTGTGTATCGTATGCTGGCGTAATACTGGCGTAATACTGGCGTAAAATTTGTGTATGTTTCCGTATGCAATATACTATATCTCGAAACTCAAGTAACGTATCTGTTCTGAGTTTCGATTATCTATTTTATTATTTGAGACTTGTGAAGTTGGCGCCCGTAATTAATAAAAATAAATAATTATTAACTTATTATATATTAAACGATTCCTCTTTATCTGCCATATTAATACTGCAAGAACTTTCATTTTTGGATTATTTGTTTTTACTTAATTGCAAAAGTAAAATCGTCAATTCAGGTGTGATGCTAGAATTAGAATTAATTATTTTATTTAAGATAATTATTATTTTTAATAACATTTTTTATGTAATTTAATTCCTCCTTGTGTAAAGTGAACGCACTGAAAGTATGCAACATGATTTTGTTCGTGGGCATCGACTTAGTGCTGTGAAGCTATCAGACTGATTATCGAACCATTAATTTGCTGACAGTAAACAGACCTGCCGTTAAATCTGATACCCAATTCTGACCATTTAAAATTAGTTCGAAGAAATTCGACGTGCAAAAAAGATGTAACGTTCGCTTGTACTTCTAACGATAATAATGTTTGAATTCATTAAAATTGTATAAATATGTTTCACAGACTTATTATCAAAGTGAGTAAGAGGCAGTGAGGAAGGCAGTGTAGTTATGAATGTTCTGTGGTGCCTTGCTGTGCGGAGAAAAAAGAGAGTTGTTAATTTTATCGTCAATTTCTTCAACTTTTGCGTGGTGACATAAGTTCAAATTTGCATACCGCTTTATTTATAATCACTTGTGATGTCTCTAGTTTTTTTGTTATATTCTGTACACTTTTGATCAATTGCACTTGTTTACTCCCATTGAAAAATGTAACATTATATTATTATTACTTCCCTTCTGCTCAATCAAACGCTGATACGGAGCCAGCAAACTTACCAAGAGAAGCTGATCCTTGAATGCACCTCACGTACTCGGCAAAGATGAACCGGTACGTGAGTATGTTACGTCTTTAAAATAATAATAATAATAATAATGCGAATAATCAAAGCCTAGAAATTAATCTAATAGCTTGTGTGAATATATTTTCGCAACTACTTTTTAGCCTAGAAATAAATCTAATAGCTAGGGCGAGCTTTAGTATAGTTTTCCTTGAAGAGATAATTATTGTTTAAAGAAATATTTATCAAGGGAAAGAAAATTAATAAAATAAATAAAAATTTGTCCCTACCCGAAAGACTCAAATACAAAGCTAGGTTGTACTTCTTCGGTGAAGTAACCTTTGGCTTATTAATATTTGGTATGTATAGAAAAAGAAGATATGTTTTATTTTAAATGAAGACGCGATAAACACAAGCTAAGGTTTCTGTATAGTAAAAATCCTTAAGCTATAAACTTAAGTGATCTTTACTTCAGTCCCATTTGTTGCTTAACGTGTTTATAAAACTCAGAGATAGGATACACATCGAAATTCAATCATCTCCTTTTCTTCTCTGAGGGACAGAAATATGGAATACGAATGTTACTTACTTTGGTGAATATCTTGGGCAAAGTTTAAATGTATTTATATATTGTACTATACTAAGGGAGCGAGTGGTTATGAATGGTACTCTGGCCCTCCGAGCACTCCCTTTTATACATGGGCCCATGCAATTAGTGAGGGTGGTTTGGTAGGGGTATCCCTCCTCACCTTCCCTGTACAATTTTTCTCGAATTTTCCGCTGTATACTATACTATGCTTAGTCTAACATTATTTATTTAACACTATAACATTTACACTTATTTTCGCAAATTTTAATTGTAATAATTTTTAAAGATTATCTACTCAATTACAAATAATCTTTCATACTATCTAAATTTTTCATTTTATTATAATAATGCTTATAAATTCAGTTTAATCAGTTTAATCAATTTCTTATTAATAATAATCTAAACGAAAAATATTTTGGTGCATATATACGAATTTTTAATAACCTTTTTTTATATCATTTTATGTAAAAATTTGTACTGCATATTCACTGATTTTAAATTAATATTCAAATACTATTATCTATTTCAATTATTTATTTTTGTTATTAAAACTTCGTTTATATACCCTTTTAAAATCAATAATTGATAAAAAAAAAATTTTGATTCAATTATTCTGAACTAAAATAACTGTTTATCGTAATATAAAATATAAATAAATATCTATCAATTAAAATTATATAGATGAAAATTTGTTAGATTCTAATTTGTTGACTTATTATAGTTTATTGCAATAATTGAATGTAAAGCTTTATTTATATTTTATTTTATATATAAGTTCAATTTCTAAAAAGATAATTAAAATACGCATAAATATCTCACGTATTTAATTGTGAATAATCATTTATTTTGTCAATAATATTTAAACATTAACTGTCGCTATTTTAACTAACTAATACTACTACTATTTTAATCTATTTACGCATGCATGTGTTACAACTTTTATATATTTTCAGTTATTTTCATGATTATTTTATCAATTAATAAATAAACAAAAAAATCATTCATCTACAAGTTTTATAATAAAAATGAATATTATAATATAAATGTAAAAATCGAGAAGTTTCGATGCAAAAATTGTCAACTGCGCATTGATTTCGAGAATATTCGGTATGAAAAGAGAGAGTATAGGGCTAATTAGTCTGCGTAAAAACCCAAAAATCCAGACGGAGTATGTATGTATTGGCTAATATTCTTGACCATGCTTGCCTAGCGTGGGTCTTAAAGATGCAATTATGTAAAATTTTCCTTCGCTTCTTCTCGAATGTTTTTAAGCCTAAACGCATGAATTTTGTCACGTACGCATTTTACTCGTGCAAAACTACTATTTTCTTTAATAATATAAAAATTTTAACGGACGTTACACCCCTTTCCTAAAGACGGTTGCTAGTCTATCCTTGATTGACTGGAAATCGCTAATAATAAAATCATTTATAAGGAGAATGTTTCAGAGATAAAATTAAATAATCAAATAGTTAATTAATTAATTCCAAAATATTTTGATTGTGGTGCTGAAGCTATTTCATTTTTATTTTGCTCATTTTCGTTTAATTTCGGATAAATTGGTTCTTGCTTATTTTCATCAATTTTAACTTTTTCTAATTCCACATTTTCTGAATTCCTTGGTGCTGTTTTTTGTTGACGTACGAACAGTAAAAAATTAGTTAAAGTGTGCCATATTGCTCCCAAAAGATGCAATGTCAATCCAAAAGTTTTGTGAAGTATGTATCCATTTATTAATGCTTGAATGAAAAACTTTATTGTGTGTAAAACCATGAAAATGGCTATTACAGCTGCACTTATATTTCCAAATGCTACAAATCTTCCCCACATTTTATTCTACGTTGAATCTACTATTTTATCTAAAGCATTTTTGTTTAACAGTTTACTCATCGTACTTCCATTTTCTTCATTTTCATCTCCCTGAAGATCTCTGGCAACTTCATTCAAATAAGCTGATCTTTCTATTGGAAACATAATTCTATTTTTAAGCTTTTCTATTTCTTTTTCAGTATAAATTCCAGATCTAGCTAAATCTGCAGGACTGATATATTCCCAAGTAGATTCCTTTTTCGGTGTTAATTTTGCTGGTGGATCGTGTTGTAATGGTTCTGGCGTCATTTTATACCATTTTTCTCCTATCTGATAATATGCAGGTAAAACTTTACTACATGTAATTTGCGTTCCTTGATTTTTTAAAATATGAGTCCTTGGTGTCAAAAATAAAGTTTCATTTCCTCTTAACCTTTAATTCCATATAACATTCTTTTACTGTACTATCGACTATTACTTCGACTGGTACACACTTAATTACGTGAATTATTTCTCCAGCTGCAACTGCCATATATCCTGGTCCTTTCATAAGATTATATGCAAACTGATCCGGAGCTTGTACAGCAATAGTTAAAGCGTTTCTTAAATTTTGTTGTTCTAATTGACAGCGTTGTTTTAAAGCATCGTGATATAAACTTTTAATCTGTGTTCTTATGTGCTTTTCAACATAAACAAACTTTGAATTTACGTATGTAAATAAATCTAAATTATTGACTGAAATTTTAATTGTATCTGCGAAAGATTCTCCTCTTACAGTTTCAAAAATAATAAGTTTCGGATGCTCAGTTTTTATAACGTAATAACCGCAAATTGATTGAGCTGTTTTTTTCGTTAGCGCAAAAACTATATCTTCTGTTGTTAAAGAATAAACAATTTCGTTATTTTCAGAATCTAAAATCTTATTAGCATATCCCTCGAATAAAATACCATATTTATTAAACTGACAGTTGTCTGAAGGAATTGTATTCCAAAATGTATATCCATGAATCGAATCTGCACAGCTGCCTTCGATAAGAGAGCAAACTGTCCCGGATTTCAGAATTAATTTATTTTTATTTGTATCTAGGCGAGCTGACTCTTCTTGTACTGTAACTTCAATTACTGCTTGACCGACTACTGATTCCCATGCACCATATGGATCAGCATAGGCTGCATTACCGCATCGGCCATCACTGTTAACAAAACCGGCTAAAACCATCGGATATACTGTCGTCTGATTAACCTTTACCCCAGTAATTACATGATTATTATCCAATAATGATAATAATCCAATAATGATACCGTCGTGACATTCATTGATCTAGCTGTACAATCGTAACCTATTATGGCGTTAACTCTTGTTATTATTGCAAAATAAATGATTATTGAAAGCATCTGAAAAATAACAATAATATTTATTCATTAATACTTTTTTCATTCTTTCGTTTTTTCCTTTTATTTAAAAATATTTCGTGATTTATATATGAAATTCTAAGACGATTAGCGTGTTCGATTTTTGGCGTTTTATTAATCAAAATTTTAACATTACTTTTACCAATAATCTCAAGAATTTTATGACGCCCAGTATAAGTATTACAAAGCTTGCCCGTTTTCATTCCCTTAACTAAAAATACATAATCCCCTATTTTAAAATTTTTCTGATTTAAATTTCTATCGTAATATTTTTTTGATCTCAATTTACTATTTACTAAATTTTCATAAACTAAAGATCTTATTCCCGTAAGTCGCACAATTAAATCTTTAATATAACCCTGATATGTCGGTAACATATCATTTTCGCGTAATGGTTCACTAAATGGTAATCTCGCAAGTTTTCCAAAAATAACTTTAAATGGAGTATGTTTGGTACTCTCTTGTACACATGTATTATAATTAAGAACTGCGATTTCAACCCACTCATCCCATTCACTATCTTTACTTGCATATTGCCTCAAAAATTCACCCAAAGCTGCGTGTGACCTTTCTAAAGAACCATTTGATTGCGGGTGATACGCGGTAGTTTTAATCTTTTTAATTTTAAATCTTTTTGCAACCCTTTCTAAAAGTTTACTAAGAAAATTACTGGCCCTATCGGTTAAAATGACGCGTGGTGCTCCAAAAATACATATACACCATTTTATAAAAGCATCAGCGATTGTAGATGCAGTTGCATTCGTTAAAGGTACTGCGAGACAAAATTTAGACAACTGATCCTGCATAGTTAATATATATTCATTACCCTTTTTTGTTTTAGGTAATGGCCCTACAATGTCTAACGCAATTTTATCCATTGTTGTACCCGGTGTATCTGTCAAAATCATTGGTTGTTTTGTTTTTAATCTAACAATTTTCTTTAATTGACACTCAATACATTGTTGGATTCTACGTTGAATATCATGCTTTAAATTTTCCCAATAATAGTTTCTACGTATACGATTGAAAGTTTTTGATAAACCCCTATGACCGCCTATAGGTGAACTATGAAGCTCATAGAAAATATTATCTCGATCTTCAACATTTACATATTTTACTGTACCTTTACAAATAATTATTTTTACCATTGATTTCTCAAAAACTATATAAATCAAATCTAAAATTTCATTCCATGATAACTTTTCAATAAACTGTGATTTTGCAATACTAATCTCTTCTATATTTTTTTCTTCAGCAATATTTTTCAATTTATTCAAAGTTTCAAAAATATTTTGTTTAATTAAAAATTGTGATATTTGTTCTTGTTCTCGAATAACTAAAGCAAAGTAAAATTTATTATCAAATCTCTTTTTAACGTTAACAGAATTTAACTCATATATTTGGTTTGTGGCAATTTTATTTATTTCAATTAAATTTTTAGCTCCAATATCACAAGGATTTCCATTCGTAGAAACAAAATAAGCAATATTATCAGTTCGATAGTGTAAAGGTTTATTAGTTTCAACTATCTTTTTATTTGAAACTTTAGTATCATTACTTTCAATCGAAATATTATCACTACTATCAGTATACGAACTTTTATTTGATTTTGTACCAATTTGTGAATTTACGTCAAAATTTTTAAGGTTAGTTTCATCTTCAGTTTTATTATTATGATTAATATTATCATTCAATAAACTTTCATCGCTAGATGAACTATTTAAATCACAATTTATATCAGATTTATTTACATTATTTTTTGATGGCTTATCTCTACTTCAATATCACTATTAATATCACTTTCTTGATAATTAATTTGTTTTTCGCGAACCTTTCTAATTGGTTTTGTATTAATTGGCAGTTGAGTGAGTTTAATTACATTGTCAGAAAAATTTGGATCATTTTTAGAATTATTTTTTGATGAATATTTTTAATTGATTGTTGAGAAATATTTTTATCGTTATTGATATCTACTTGATCGTTATTATTTTTATTATTATTATTAGAAATATTTATGTCCTGTTTTTGCTTCAGAGCTCTTGTTGTCACATTTACTTGTACTGGATTCCTGGACAAAGCGTCAGCATTTACATTCAACTTTCCAGGTTTATATACTATTTTGTAATCATAGGCTCCTAAAATATATCGCCATTTTTGAACCCGTATACTTTTATCTGCTGTGCTATACCGCACTAATGGCATGTGATCTGTCAGAATTAATATCTTGTGACCTAGCACGTAATTTCTAAAGTAAAGAACTGATTCTACTACGGCTAGAGCCTCCTTTTCGTAAACTGCATAATTTAGTTCTGCATTTCTTAAAACTCTTGACATGTATGAAATAGGTCTATCCTTACCGACCTCTCCTTGAGAAAGAATCCCGCCAATTGCGTATCCCGAAGCATCTACGGTAATAATAAAGTCTTTAGTAAAATCTGGATACTGTAAAACTGGTGCAGTACACAATGCATTTCTTAACATTTCAAAAGCTGTATTTGTTTCATCATTCCAAATAAACGGTTGATCCTTTTCTAAAAGTTAGATAATGGTTTTGCTATTTTTGCAAAATCTTTTATGAATTTTCTGTAATATCCAGCTAAACCCAAAAATTGTCGAATATTTTTTACATTTTTAGGAACCGGAAATTTTTTTACTGCTATTATTTTATTCTCATCTGGACTAATACCATCTTCACTGAGTATGTGCCCAAGATATGCAACTTTTCTTTTTAAAAATTCGCATTTAGTTGGTTCTAATTTCCAGTTAGTTTTTTTTAATCTATCCATTACCTTTTCAAATATTTCATTGTGCTGTTCAAAGTGTATTTGCGTATATCACTATATCATCAATAAATACAAATACTCCTTTCGATATTAAACCGTCTAAAGTAGTTTGCATCGCATGCTGATATTCTGCAGCAGCATTTTTTAAACCGAAAGGTAAACGTTTAAATTCAAAATGCCCGTTTGGTGTAGAAAAAGCTGTTTTATGTCTATCATCTGGATGTAAAGGTAATTGATGAAACCCTGATTTACAGTCCATAACGGTAAAATATTTTGCACGACCGATTTGATCGAATATTTCGACAATATTTGGTAACGGATATCTCATTTGTATTGTCTTTTCATTTAATGGCCTAAAATCTAAAACCATTCTCCATCTTTCTTCACCATTAGGTCCAATTTTTTTTGGAACGACCCATAAACTTGTATTATATGGTGATCTAGAATGTTGAATAATATCTTGGTCTAAAAGTTCTTGAACTTGTTTTTCGACTTCACCTTTTAAAATATGTGGCAAACGATACTGTTTCGTATAAATAGGTATAGAATCAATTGTTGTTATTTTACTAACCCCTGCTGTCGTAGCTGTTAAATTTTCTCCTTCTAAATGAAAACAATCAGCATATTTTTCAATTAGATTATTAATTTGTTGTCGTTCGTCATTATCTAAATGATTTAAAGATATTTTTTTCTTAAGTCTACTTAACCTCGAACCCATCGATATTTCTTGTTTAGCGCATTTATCTACAAAGAAAAAATTCGAGCCTATATTTACATCATTGAGATCTAAACCTAATTCATTAAAAGTTTCACATTTGTTAATAAAATAATTATTTAATTCTGCTTGACTATTATTAGAATCAAAATCATTAAAATTTAATTCATTAAAATCATTAATACTACTATATTCTTCAGGTATCTGACTTTGTACATACAAATCATTAAATAAATCTTTTACTCTAGAGCTCAATGGAGCTGTTTTACCATTAACTATAATAACTTTAGTAATAAATTTAATTATTACGCCTGTTTTATTGAAAAAATTCGCGCCTAAAATACCCTCAAAAGGAAAATCAATAATATCATGAATAACTACAAATTCAGTTTCTTGTCCCAAAACGTCTATATTTACTTTACCCAAAGCCTTTAAACTTCCACTACTTATGCCTTTTAAACAAATATTTACATCTCTATCAATATCTAATTCATTATCAATTAAAGTTTCTTTAATAATATTAGCCTCTGATCCTGTATCAATTAACAACTGCCCCCTTATATTTCCATGCTCATTTAACATATTTAAATATAAAAAATTATTCTTTTGATCAGAATTAATATTAACTAAATGTTTATTATCATAATCATAATTATTATCTTGTTTAAATTCAAAATCTTCTCCCTTAAAAGTAACACATTGCTTTTCAAAATCCATTTTGCAGTTAGTATCAATAAAAAATTGTGCACCTAAAATGCCATCATAAGGTATTTGAAAATCTTCATTTACAACATAAAAATTTGCTACATGATCAAAAATTTTCATATTTACTTGACCTAAAGTTTTTTGATCTTTATTAGTTATTCCTTTAATAGATATATTATTATGCGTTATTTTAGCTGAACTTGGTAAAATATTAGCTTTAACAATGTTAGTCTGTGATCCCGAGTCGATTAAAAGCTTATATTTTTTTTCCTTTCCTAATAAACAAATATACGGTACACTTTTAAGTGGTTTTTTTACTGGATGTTGAAAAAATCCGATATCTCGTTTTCCACAAACATCGTTTTCGCGACGCGATCGTTCGATTTGAGAGCTTCCAAATTCGCGTCCTGATTCGAAGCTCTTTTCTCGTTTCCCGAATTCCTTTGCCTACAATCTGCGGTATTATGACCTTTCATTTTACAATATTCACAAAATCTATTTCTGTAGCACATTGCTGAAGTATGTCCATTCCGCCCACACGTTTGACATTTTATTTCTTCGCGTTTATCATTATTACTACTAAATTGATTGTTTAATTTGAAACATTTTTTTGCGTCGTGTCCCGGTCTATCACAAAATTGACATTTAACTTGAGTTGTGTTTGATCTACACTGATTAGCAACATGGCCAAATTTATCACACAATTGACATTTTACTGCTCTACATTCTTCTGTTTTATGACCATTTTTGTTACATTTTTTACATGAAATTAAAAAATTACAATTCTTGGCTATGTGATCAATTTTATCGCAAACTTGACATTTTTGTGCTCTACATTCACTCGATAAATGCCCTTCTTTTTTGCAAATTAAACATAAATTAATATTGCGGATTTTAAATTTATCAAAATTTTGAGTATTTTGATTACGCAAAGCTCTACGCGTTTCAATTAAATTTTCAGCTATGATTGCTTCTTTCACTAAATCATCAATATTATCTTTATCCTCAATTTTTTGTAAAATATCGTCTTTTAAATTATCGTCTTTTCATACGCCATCATGGCGTCGGGAGTGGTAGACACTCCCGATCTGGATGAAGAAGTTTTCTTTAAATGTCATCCAAAAAGTAAAGTAACAACTGTGACGTGCTTAATTTGTGAGAATATATATCATAAGAGTGACTTTAATAAATCAAAAAGTGGAATTGCAATTAGTAATGCTTTTATTATTTGCCCGGAACACTCAAGTCTAAATCTAACCTCAAAAATTACAAAAGACACGTGTCTGAATGAAACAGCAAAGTGCATTATTGCACAAATAAAATTACAACAAAGGCTACAAATAAGAGAAGAATATTTAAATGACATTATTAATGAAACAAATAATGTAGATTTAAATCTAACTAGTGATCAATCAGAACTTGAAACTTTAAGAATCGAAAATAAATTGTTAAAACAACTGGTATCAGAAATGAGTGATAAAAATTTACTATTAAAAAGTGCTTTGGAACAAGACAAGGAAATAGACAATGTTGTAAAGAACCCTTTATATTCACAAGTTATTAATTACGAAAATATTAAACCAAAAAAAGTACCGAAATTAATAATCAAGAAAATAAATAATAAAGAGGACAAATACGACATCAAGAAATGTGTCGCGCATTACTTGATAAAAAAGAAATCTGTGCAAACTAAGCAAATTTATAATAAAAATAATTCTGAAGTGATAGTGGAATGTATGAACGAAAAAAGTGCTACTGAGACGGAAAAAATTTTGAAAGAAAAATTATCAAATATATGTGAAGTCAAAAAAGAAGAAGTATTTAAACCTAAGCTTAAAATAGTAGGGATTGATAATTTTGAAAATCTAAATACTAAAGCTATAGAAAATGATTTAAATGAAAGAAATTTTAAAGAATTTAATACTGGATGCAATGTTGTGCACAGATATGAAAACACGAGAACGAGACTAGAAAGTGTTATAATAGAAGTAACGAGTGAAATTTACAAATACATAAGAGAAAATAAAAATAGAGTTTTTATTGGTTATCAAAACTGTAGAGTATATGACATTATCGATATAAGACCGTGTTACAATTGTGGAAGATTTGGACATAGTGGTAATAAGTGTACAAATAGTAAAGTTTGTTTGAAGTGCGCTGGTCCTCATAATACCGAAAATTGCATGAATATAGATAAACTAGCTTGTGTAAATTGTGTATATCACAATAATAAATTTAACAAAAATTATGACTTTAAACATGTGGCTAATGATAGTGAGTGCTGCCAAGTGTTAAAAATGAAAATTAAAAAATTTATAGATAACATTGACTATCCGATGAGTCCAAGTATACCAAGATACATCGGTAAATTAGATTTTAAACATATAACTAATAGAAAGGTAAATAGGATAAAGGCTAAATCTACTATGTCGGTATCATCTATTGCATCAAACAGCTCAAGTATCCAGCAAGATCATCAAAATGGAAAGCAACATTGAAGTGATTTCTGAGATATTAAGTGATACTTTAAAAAAAGAATTGGTTGTAAAAAATTTTGATACTTTAAATACTTATATAAATTCTAATAAGGACAATATCTTATATATTAATATAAGAAGTTTAAATGCGAATTTTAACAAATTAGAAATTTTAATTAATGGTCTGAGCATTAAGCCTTTTATGATTGTTTGTGCTGAAACTTGGAATTTGGAATATTATCAATACTTAAATCTAAAAGGTTACAAAATGCATTACAATAATAGTAAATTGAATAAATCGGACGGTGTCGTTATTTATATTGATGAAAATATAAATGAATTTACTGAAATAATAGAAATTGGTAAACTTAAAATTCTCAATACACGTATAAATAACGAAATAGTAAATATAGAAATTTCTTCAATATATAGATCTCACGATATAAGTATGACGGATTTTCTTATGAATATAAAAGAATTGTTAAAAATAAAAAAAATATCACTAATCATATAATAGTAGGAGATTTTAATATTGATATTTTGGGTTTAGACAATGTTAGCCAAGAATTTTTAAATAATATTCTAGTAAACGGTTACTATCCAGGTTTTCAATCTATTACAAGACCATCTAGCTTATCTGATAATGGATCTTGTATTGATAATTTTTTTATTAAAATGAAATCACTTAACACTAAATCTTGCAAATTAATATACACAATTACAGATCATTTTCCTTTATTTTTATCAATTAAAAAGATTAAAGTATCTAGAACTGATAGAAAAAACGTACTACTAAAGTATAACAAACTCCATTCTTTTGCTAAAGGTTATAATTGGAATAATATACTAACAATGTCTGATCCTAATCTAGCAATTGATGTATTAATATCGACTATTAAAACTTGTATTGAGAAGGCTACAGTTACGAATATTAGTAACAAAAGAGATAAAAATAAACCAAGAAAAGGTTGGATAACTAAAGCTATAACAGTTTCATGTAATAAAAAGGAATTTTTATATAATATTTGGAGATTAGATACAAACAATTTATCAAACAAAGAAATATATAAAACATATGAAAAAATACTAAATAAAGTTATCAAAAATGCAAAGATATTGTATGATAAAGAACTTGTTGAAAACTCAACTAGAAATCCTAGAAAATTATGGAATATAATTAACCAAAAATTAGGTAAAAATAAGAAAAAAAGTAAAGCTATATCTTACATATACGATAAACAAATGAAAGTTATAAATAATACTACAGAAATTGCAAATACAATGAATAAATTTTTCACTGACATAGGTACTGAATTAAGGAAAAAAATTATCACACCAACGAATTACAGCAGGAAAATAACGAAAATTAATCAGAAATCAATATTTTTAAACCCGATTGTTGCATATTAAATCATTGATGTTGTAAACGATTTTGATATAAAGAATGGAGGAGTAGATAAAATAAACACTAGAGTATTAAAGACATTATTAAGCTACATTGTAGGACCTTTGGTCCATATTTTTAACTTATGCATAGAAAAAGCTATTTGGGCCAGATGCTTTAAAAATCGCTGAAATTGTACCTATTTATAAAGCTGGTGATAAAAACTATGCAGAAAACTATAGACCTATCTCTTTAATATCTAATCTAGCACAAAATCTTGGAAAAACTAATTTATAAAAGATTATTAATTTTTTAAATAAATGTGATATTTTGTCAAAAAATCAGTTTGGTTTTGTTAAAAATAAGGGAACTAAAGATGCTCTGCAATACATCTCTAGTAAACTGTACGAAATGTTATTTATCGAATAGACAACAAAGAGTTAAATTAGATAACGTTTTTAGTTCTAATATGACAGTAAAAACTGGTGTTCCTCAAGGTACAATATTGGGACCACTGTTATTTATTTTATATGTAAATGATATGTTAGCAGATAATATTATCTCATATGCAGATGACACTGCGATAATTGTCACTGGTAAAAATTGGAAAGAAGTTGAATGTTTAATGAATAGCGAATTAGAATCAATCTCCAATTGGTTGGCTACTAATAAATTGTCTTTAAATGTTAAAAAAACAACTTATATTACATTTGGAAATTATTGCGATAGTGTACCTGAGGTTAATAATTTTAACTTATGCATAGAAAAAGCTATTTGGCCAGATGCTTTAAAAATCGCTGAAATTGTACCTATTTATAAAGCTGGTGATAAAAACTATGCAGAAAACTATAGACCTATCTCTTTAATATCTAATCTAGCAAAAATCTTGGAAAAACTAATTTATAAAAGATTTATTAATTTTTAAATAAATGTGATATTTTGTCAAAAAATCAGTTTGGTTTTGTTAAAAATAAGGGAACTAAAGATGCTCTGCAATACATCTCTAGTAAACTGTACAATTGTTTAGATATGAGCAAACCAATCGCAATAGCTTTTCTTGATCTAGCAAAAGCTTTTGATACAGTAGATCATATTATATTACTGAATAAGTTATATAACTATGGAATAAGAGGTGGTGCTTATGATATCATGAAATGTTATTTATCGAATAGACAACAAAGAGTTAAATTAGATAACGTTTTTAGTTCTAATATGACAGTAAAAACTGGTGTTCCTCAAGGTACAATATTGGGACCACTGTTATTTATTTTATATGTAAATGATATGTTAGCAGATAATATTATCTCATATGCAGATGACACTGCGATAATTGTCACTGGTAAAAATTGGAAAGAAGTTGAATGTTTAATAAATAGCGAATTAGAATCAATCTCCAATTGGTTGGCTACTAATAAATTGTCTTTAAATGTTAAAAAAACAACTTATATTACATTTGGAAATTATTGCGATAGTGTACCTGAGGTTAATAATTTTAATATTCATATAAATAATGTTAACATAAATAGAGTTGAGTATACCAAATACCTAGGTGTAATTTTTGACTTTAGAATGAGTTGGGGTAAACACATTGAATATATTGTTAATAAAACAAAATATCTTATCTTTGTGTTTCATAAACTGGCCAAGATTATGAACCTGGATACGCTTAGAATGATATATTATGCTTTATTTAATAGTATAATTAGTTATGGTATAATAGCTTGGGGTGGTGCATATAATAATTATATGAAAATATTACATAGTTTGCAGAAAAAATTATTAAAAATTATAAACAAGAATAATTTTATTATTGAAAATAATCCACTAAGTATTGAACAGATTTTTACACTAGATTCATTAATGTTCCATTACGAATCTCTAAAAAGCAATTTTATGTCTTCTAACACCATAACGAGGAAAAAAAATTTAATTTTACCTCGTACAAGAAGAACAATTAGTTGTAAAAATAGTTATATCAAAGCAATAAATATATTTAATATGTTACCTAACGATATGAAAATCTTAAGCACCAAAAATAAGAAATCAAAAATTAAAAAATGGATTAAAAATAATATATATTAAAAAAAAAGTTTTTATTTTCTGTTATATTCGTCACAAATTACGTTTAGCTACAGTTGTATACTATTTGTTACTTTGAATAATTGTTAAAGATTTATTATATTAGATTAGTTTAATATTTAAGTTAGTTTTAAGTTTTCTTTTTGTAACCAGTCCCACCAACAGATAACTCCGTTTATCTCTGTGGGAGGTTTGCATGATGTATGTGTTTCTATTATGTAAATTCTTTTCTGGTTAAATAAATAAATAAATAAATAAATAAATAAACCGTTTTTGAAACTCTCGGAAATATCTTTCATTAAACTTTGTTTATTCTCTTTACTTAAAATCCCTTTATTATTGGCCTTGTAAATTTCAATCATTTTTTGGCTAATATTTTTAATTCTAGTAGCAAATTCAATAACTTTTTCATCGTCTCTTTGATACTCTCTACCTAATTCGCCTTGTAATTGTAATATGGATTTTGAGGAAGAAAATAATAATTTTAATTTTTCAATTAAAGTTGTTACATTTTCTATATCAGAACTATATATTTCACTTTTAATCTCGCTACTTAACTTTGTAAAAAGTAATTTTGTTAAAAAATTTTCATTTTCTGCTCCTACTAAATCTAATGCATCTTTACAGCAATCTTCAAATTGACTTATTGTAATACTTGATCCATCAAATTCAGGAATCATAAGTAATGCATCTTTAATTGAAAATGCCGTCACTTTTGTCTGCAATGTCATTTTACTATGCTTTTTTTTCACTTTATTCTGATCAATAGAACAATTTTTTTCTTCAATTTTAACAGTATCGTCTAACATTAAACCTTTAATTGATATTTGAGTAGAATCTTTTGTATTATCAGAATTATCGGTCTCAGAATCAGATGAACTTACTGCACTCTTATAATCATCAAAATCAGACTAGAATCAAATTTTTCTTCGGTTTTTAACTGCTCTAGAATTTTATTTTTAGCCTGTAAACGAGTTGTAACCCCTTTGTTATTCATAAATATTATAATATAAATACGTTATTCCCCTTTCCTAAATTTCTTGGTAGATATATAAAGAGAAAAAAAAGAAAATTCATTTTAATTTAAATAAACATTTTATTACAAGAAATAAACAAAATAAAATTACATTGTGTTATAAAATTTTTGCACAAAAGATATTTTTCTGGGTCGAGTAGGTTTATGTACAAAACAGTCAAAAACTATATTTTTACAATTTTCTCGCGATACATAAATATTGTTATTATTATTATCACTCTCTTTTAGATTTACTTCTGCTTTAGTTGCTTCTAATTTTTTGCTTGGTTTAGGTGTATTTAAAATGAATAAATCTCGAGTACTATTTAGGTCTACTGTGAACTTTGGTAATTCTAAATCCAATTGCTGTTTCTCTTGACAATTTTTTTCTTTCCTTCTTTCTTTCTGTAGTTTCGCCCAAAATTTTCTACTTTCTCTAATTATTGCCAGTGCTGTCCTTGAATCTTCAAATTTCAACTTCTTTCCTCGATTTCCTTCTTCGAAAATAAGTCTGCTCTTTATCCTTTCTTGCTTCCTCTTCTCACGTTGCTTCAAACGTCGTTGCTGAACTTTTAATTTTTTATAGTACTCTTTAGTAAAGTACCCTTCCACTAAAACAAGTCATAGAATACTTTAGAATTTTTAACCATTCTAATTAATTTTTTTTTCTTTGTAATTATTAAATTTTTATCAAGTTTAATTTTCTATAATAATTATATTTAAATTGCATATATTTTCAAGATTTGTTTTCGTAAAATTTATATTTTTATTACCGTTTTATACGATAAATTTTTCAATACATATATCGTTATTTTTAGGTTATTTTTAACCCTATTACACGTGAAATATTTTTAACGCGAATTGATATTTGTTAATCTTTATATATATTATACTGATATACTGGTATTTAATTTGTTTGTTTATATATAATATTTATTAAGATTTTTTATTAAATTTAAATTTCTTTTTCAAGTATTTCAATATTATCTTGTTATGTACCGCTATACTGATACTTCTGTTTATTTTTGTTTAATGTTTATACCGATATACTGGTAATTTTTTGTAAAAATGTTTTGATTATTTAGAGTATTTATTTATAATTTATATAAATCTTTTATAAAACTGCTTGATTTAATTTGATTTGCTTTAAGCACTAAAGTAAACTTTGTATATATTTTTTTATGCATAATCAATCGTCAAAACTTCCTTCTCGCGTACCCCATTATTAATTTTTAATGAATTTGTTTCTAAATTATCCCTTCAAATCAAATATCAAATATCCCTCCGGGGCCTCCAAAAATTAAGTACGTATGTTACGTCTTTAAAATAATAATAATAATAATAATGCGAATATTCAAAGCCTAGAAATTAATCTAATAGCTAGGACGAGCTTTAGTATATTTTTCCTTGAAGAGATAATTATTGTTTAAAGAAATATTTATTAAGGGAAAGAAAATTAATAAAATAAATAAAAATTTGTCCCTACCCGAAAGACTCAAATACAAAGCTAGGTTGTACTTCTTCGGTGAAGTAACCTTTGGCTTATTAATATTTGGTATGTATAGAAAAAGAAGATATGTTTTATTTTAAATGAAGACGCGATAAACACAAGCTAAGATTTCTGTATAGTAAAAATCCTTAAGCTATAAACTTAAGTGATCTTTACTTCAGTCCCATTTGTTGCTTAACGTGTTTATAAAACTCAGAGATAGGATACACATCGAAATTCAATGCTCTCCTTTTCTTCTCTGAGGGACAGAAATATGGAATACGAATGTTACTTACTTTGGTGAATATCGAAAAAATAAGTTTGGGCAAAGTTTAAATGTATTTATATATTGTACTATACTAAGGGAGCGAGTGGTTATGAATGGTACTCTGGCCCTCCGAGCACTCCCTTTTATACATGGGCCCATGCAATTAGTGAGGGTGGTTTAGTAGGGGTATCCCTCCTCACCTTCCCTGTACAATTTTTCTCGAATTTTCCGCTGTATACTATCCCTATCAGCACACAATGTCTTAAAAATGTTTAAATTACGTTGCGGCTAAAACCTTTAAACGTTAGAATTTAATACTTGAAAAACGTTTGAACTACGTTTAAATTTGGTTAAAATGTCCTCTTTAATTTTAGGAAAGTAATATTTTTTAACGTATTTCAAACGTATTTTTAACGTTGGATAAACAAAATTATCCGATGTATATTATTATAGAGCATGCGCAGTTATTACTTATCAATTGTAGCTATGCGCAAATGCTATTTTTATATTTATTTATAAATATAAATCATTTATATGTGCAAAAATGAAAATTGCGTATAGCTACAATTGATAAGTAACAACTGCGCATGCTCCATAATAATATACATCGGATAATTTTGTGTTTGAAATACGTTAAAAAATATTACTTTCCTAAAATTAAAGAGGACATTTTAACCAAATTTAAACGTAGTTCAAACGTTTTTCAAGTATTAAATTCTAACGTTTAAAGGTTTTAGCCGCAACGTAATTTAAACGTTTTTAAGACATTGTGTGCTGATAGGGATACTATGCTTAGTCTAACATTATTTATTTAAAACTATAACATTTACACTTATTTTCGCAAATTTTAATTGTAATAATTTTTAAAGATTGTCTACTCAATTACAAATAATCTTTCATACTATCTAAATTTTTCATTTTATTATAATAATGCTTATAAATTCAGTTTAATCAGTTTAATCAATTTGTTATAAATAAATATCTAAACGGAAAATATTTTGGTGCATATGTACGAATTTTTAATAACCTTTTTTTATATCATTTTATGTAAAAATTTGTACTGCATATTTACTGATTTTAAATTAATATTCAAATACTATTATCTATTTCAATTATTTATTTTTGTTATTAAAACTTCGTTTATATACCCTTTTAAAATCAATAATTGATAAAAAAAAATAAATTTTGATTCAATTATTCTGAACTAAAATAACTGTTTATCGTAATATAAAATATAAATAAATATCTATCAATTAAAATTATATCGATGAAACTTTGTTAGATTCTAATTTGTTGACTTATTATAGTTTATTGCAATAATTGAATGTTAAGCTTTATTTATATTTTATTTTATATATAAGTTCAATTTCTAAAAAGATAATTAAAATACGCATAAATATCTCACGTATTTAATTGTGAATAATCATTTATTTTGTCAATAATATTTAAACATTAACTGTCGCTATTTTAACTAACTAATACTACTACTATTTTAATCTATTTACGCATGCATGTGTTACAATTTTTATATATTTTCAGTTATTTTCATGATTATTTTATCAATTAATAAATAAACAAAAAAAATCATTCATCTACAAGTTTTATAATAAAAATGAATAATATAATATAAATGTAAAAATCGACTCGTTAAATTAGAATTGCGTTTATATAAAAATATATCACATATATTCATTCGAGAAGTTTCGATGCAAAAATTGTCAACTGCTCATTGATTTCGAGAATATTCGGTATGGAAAGAGAGAGTATGGGGCTAATTAGTCTGCGTAAAAACCCAAAAATCCAGACGGAGTATGTATGTATTGGCTGGTATACTTGACCATGCTTGCCTAGCGTGGGTCATTAAGATGCAATTATGTAAAATGTTCCTTCGTTTCTTCTCGAATGTTCTTAAGCCTAAACGCATGAATTTTGTCACGTACGCATTTTACTCGTGCAAAACTACTATTTTCTTTAATAATATAAAAATTTTAACGGACGTTACAAGTACATGAATTGCATGATAGGCATGCTACAAGAGCTCGTCCCCAAGCCTAGCGAGAGGAACCAGGTAGATCACCTCTACCGAAACATGCTGCCGAGAATCCAGCGCCGGTTCAAGCGAATCGAGGTACAGACGATCGACCAGCTGTTTGACCTGGCCCGCGAAGCGGAAAGGCTGCAAGAGCGCGAAAAGCTTTACAAACCACCTCCAATGGAAGGGGAGCTGCTGCGTCCGGAGTTCGCGTATAAGGCCAAGAAGAAGTCAGAGAAGGCTCCTCCAAAGGCAAAGGTAGCAGCGGTAGAATCCGAGAAATCCACCACCGGCAAAAATCTGGTGGATCTGGAATCGATTCTCACCCAGCTGAAGAAGCTGCTACCAAGTGAGAACGGGAGTGCCGGGAGTAACAAACCAGGAAGTCCCAAGAGTGGACGGCGGTTCGCTTAGAAAAAGAAACCGCCGAACCGGCCCGGAGAGTAGAGGGGCCAATAAGAGAAGCCCCGCGACGGGAAGAGCGCGGAAGGAGGGCCAAGCAGGACGCCCTTTGATCCGAGCAGACCAATTTCCTGTAATGGGTGTGGTAAGCTTGCGTATTTCCGCCGCCATTGCCCTGACAGCAATAAGGAAAACGCCTCCGGAAGCGGTTAAACGGGACTCAGGCCGAACCCGAGGGCCAGAGAGTCCCCGAGATGACCAGAACCTCGGGCCCACGGAATAAACGTGACCGCGCGGAGCTCATCCGCGACGGAAAAGACTCGATGAAGCCAGAGAAGCACAGGAAGGGAATCGATTTCCAAGATTTTATTCCTTAAGGTCAGCAGGAGCCACACCGGAGCTACCGTCCAGAGGACGAGGCGCGCTGGTGGCTCCAAGCGGAAATAGGCGATTTCCGGATCAGAGCCCTGTACGATCCAGGAACTTCGACGACAGTAATGAGGTCTAAAGGCCTCACAATCGCTACCGCCCTGGGAAAATCGCTCTCTGCACAACCACTGAGTGGGCACGTAATGTTGCCTTTCACCATCGGTGGTGAGACTAAGGAGCTCAGGGTTGCCATTATGCCAAATCTGGACGCCGAAGGTTACATAGGAGTCACTTTCCTCAAAAGCAGCAAAGCCCACGTCCAGTTAGAGTACTAATAACGGTCAGACGCGCAAGCATGCTGGGGAGAGTAGATAGAGAGTTTATGCGAGTCATCGTATATAGACACGCCGCCGGTAACGCCTTCCTTGCCAATTCGTGGCAAGAGTGAAAAATAGTGATTACGTATTCTTGCCCGGGTTCTGGAGTTCACGCCGCGAAGTGTGCGTGAATTTGTGGAGTGAGCGTGCTGGTGTCCAGTACACAGCTTCCACGACTCCCCAGGAACCTGTGAGGACAGCGAAGTTGCCGCGCGCGAGAGCCCGACAGAGAGGGGGAAACTAGCGAAACCAAGCGCATCGACGGGAAGAAGAAAGGTACGTAGTGCACCACTAGCGAGCCGGGGTGGGGTCCAATTAGTCGAATGCTCATTCAAAATGTGTGCATTGTTTCGAATTTCAAAAATTAGAAATGTATTTTTATTATTTAGAACCAAGAAAAGCAGATAGATCATTATTTCGAAAATAATGCATTCTTCAGTTTTTATATATTTGTCCCGAATATTCGAACTTTATAGTGTAGATAAATAACTTTTATAATATTAGTCTATTAACACCTTGATAATAGGCAATAATGTAGAAAATCGTTTATCTACTATTTGGAATTCGAAATATTGCACCTAATACCAAATATCTGACGATTTTATTACTTTCAAAATAATGATCATTCTATTTTTTCGGTTCGAAATAACAAACAAGTTATTCTAATTTTTAAAATTCGAAATATTGCACACATTTTGAATGAACATTCGACAAATCGGACCCCACCCGCGAGCCGCCGAAGCCGTAAAGACTCCCGCTTTACGGCTATATCTTTAAGCTAGGGATCAGTGGATCTCGCCCACGCGCGACGGCGAGGAAGCTAACGGGCGACCGCGTACTCGTGCTAGAGAGAGAAAGTACGAGTAACCCCGGTGGTTACGCCTCGTCGCGAGACTTCACGCGGCCTACACGACTTTTATAGTTTCATTGTTCCTTCTTTTTATTCATTGTTAAATTAAGCTTATATTTCTTTTAAATAAATAAAATTCATATGTAATTAGTAACCGACTACAAGTTTTATCATTAATTACCGGCGTGTGTTATTCCTGCTATACCGAATACCGCCCTCTCTTGCTAGCAAGATTCCGATAAGGACAAAGAAATAAATAATATTTTTTAAAGAATTTTTTTCTAATTCTATTTTTTCAAAGAATTTAAAACGAATTCTTTACTATAACTTATAAATATAACGCATGTCCGGTATATTGTAATGCTTTAAGTATTAATAAAGAATTCTTTAAATTCGAATGAAATTTTACAAATGGTATATCCCATGAAAGAAATATTAAAGAAGTGAAAAAGAAATCTTTTATTACTAAAAAAATAATTAAATATTTGAAAAGTATTCTTTTATACTTTTAAAAGTCATTACCCATAAAAACAATCCAAATAAAGAATTGAAAAAGAGTTCTTTTAGAATCAACATATGTCCATGGACGTTTGTTGATTCTCAAAGAACTCTTTTTCAATTCTTTTTTGAGTTTTCTTTATGCGGATTGTAACGTCGTTTTAAACCGTTAAGAAAGAATTCTTTTCGATTTCTTTTATAAATCACTCTCTAAATTTTAAAGAGTGGAATTTCACTCGAATGGAGTAATAATTCACTCTTTGACTAGTAAAAAGTGCAGCAGTCGGCTTCGAGTTAAAAATCACTTTTCGTATGATTTATTCACTCTTCAAAGAGTGAAAAAACCGATATAAAAAAATTTATTTTGTAGTGGCTTGCTGGGTCACATTTTTCTAATTTATTTTATTTTATTTAGCATTTTAAACATTTTAATTTATTAAATATATATTTTCTGAAATTAAATGAATATACATTAAATAACGAAAAAAATCTGCACCGGACGTCTGGATTCGAACGTGGGACCCTCCGCGTCAAAGTCGGAAACCTTACCGCTTGCGCCATCAACACGTTTTTATATTTTACTTCGAATCGTCCTTATTTGTTACACCCCGATTGAATAATTCCGGAATTTTATTAATATTTATTGCATTATTCCGTTATTAATACCAATAAAATAATGATTTAGTCGGTTTGTAAGTAAAGCACATTCCTGTCGAGTCAGATTTGTCAAATACATTAATTAGTTGTATAAAAGTACAATAATAAGCAACTTAACCTATAATTAAGAATCAGGTATCACGACGAACAATTCCATAAAGTTTACTATACTTCAAAGTAATTTCAGATAGAATGCTATAACCATTTATTGAAAGTCATATATTAATAATTGGTGCAAGTGTGCATAAGTAATTTATTAGAATATTTCACTATAAAGTGACATAATGAATTTATTACATAACAATCAATAAACGAATTATTTAAATATATTCAATAATATATAACCTATAAAGACAAAAGAAAGAATTGAAAAAGGACTCTTTTTCAATATTTTTATGACGTTTGTATGGCGTACTTTAATTAAAAAAATATTAGTTTTTAATTTTTTTTAATTCAAAAAGACTACTTTATAAATACTTATAACTATTTATAAAGAATTCTTTATAAATATTTATAACAATTTAAAAAGAATATTTTTTAAATACTTATATTGTATACATAGAATAATTTTCATTTAATCAATAATTTTATATATATTATTCAAATTTTGGATCATAAAGAATACTTTACAGATATTTATTTAATACTTATAGAATTATTTATCGCGGACATTCGTTAATTCTTAAAGAATTCTTTTTTTCAAAAGTGCGCTTATCGGGATGTTATACGGATCTCCATATAAAATAAGATGACGATCTCTCTAGCAAGTGTAGAGAAATAGTCATCTCCCTCTAGCGGTGGGAAAAATCACCAGCCACAGTGCGACGTAATCGACCCAAGTCGCGGAGTCTATTTTTAAATAGGCATTTATGGTCATTTTTCCGAATCAAACATCGAAACATGATCATGCGATAGGCGTCTAAGGTAAGATCTCCAGTTCCTTACTAAGGAGTCCAAACTGGATATCAAGGACGGAACGCTTATAACTTTTATTTATCGAGGGCCTGTTCTGGCAAATTCCACTAAATATAGTGGACGAAGAGAGTGGAAAATATAAAACAAGTTTAACAAAGAATAAAAAAAGAAACAAATTACAAAAGAATGTATCGGCCGCGTGAGGTCTCGCGACAAGGTGTAACCACCGGGGTTACTCGAGCTTTCTCTCTCGCTCGCGTACGCGATCGCAAGTTAGCTTCCTCGCCGTTGCGCGCCGGCGAGATTCGCCGATTCCTAGCTTCAAACTATAGCCGTAAAGGAAGAGTCTTTACTGCAGCAGAAAGAAATTCCTCGACAACAGAAAAATAATGTTTAGCAGTACTCTGGGCAATTAAAAAACTAAGACCCTACCTAGAAGGCTACAGATTAACCGTCATAACAGACCATAGTGCTCTACGCTGGTTAAAGAACTTACGAGATCCGACAGGCAGATTGGCTAGATGGGCATTAGAAATGATGCAATGGAATTTCGAGATCGTACACAGAAGCGGAGCTCTTAACCAAGTCCCCGATGCCGTATCACGGATGTATGAAGAAGATGGAAGGAAAATAATAAATGATATAGCAGAGATGGCGGCATTTGAAGAAATAAAAGATGAATGGTATATTAAGAAAATGAAGGAAATACAACAATTCCCAGAAAGGTATTAAAATTGGAAAATTGAAGATAACATGTTATATAGATTTCGAAATGATCCTCTACTAGATCCCATAACATAACGAGAAGATAATTGGAAACTAGTAGTACCATTAAGTATTGATGGTTATAGAGGTTATTCACTTAATTATATTTAAAACTTTAAGATAAATTTATTAACTAATATTGATTATAATATTTGATTTTTGAAATTTTTTTTTTTGGGCAGATGAATGTAATAGATGTTGGTATGAGAGTGAATATTTATGTATGCAATTTTCAATTGGAATTATGCTGACGTCGGCATAATTCCCCCAAAGTAAGCACAATTCCCATTTCTCATAAGAATTTGTCGGCATAAGTACCGATTCATCAATTTATATATATATATATAAACATCAGTATCGGTACTTATAGTGACACTACGTGTTATTTTGGTGTTTTGAGGTTATAAAACATGTGTAACGACTCAGATATAAGAGGGAGAATATTAATTGATAGAATAATGCCTAAAAAACCAATAACCCAAATACCTAAATACCCCTCACGGGTAAAAAAGCACGCTTTGACCTTATAATATTAATGAAGGATTAAAGTTATAACCTCATTCGAAGTGCCGGAGGCCTCCTCAAAAGACGTTATGACTTCAATCCTTCATTAATATTATAACGTCAAAGCGGGGCTTACAAAGCTAATTTTCCGATTTTTTTGTGTGTCGGAATAAGTACCGATTCATCAATTTATATATATATATGAGGTATTCCACGTGAAGTGGTCCGATCAAAATTTTAAAATGCACCAAATTTTGGGTACACTTTGCAAATGTTTTTCAGAATACAGAAAAAAATTTTTAGGTACTGGAATCTATTTGCTCAAAAGTTATTCTAACCTCAAAAAGTGAATTTTTCCATATTTTTTTCAACACCAGCTGGGTTTACCGCTATATAACTCAAAATCTATCAACTTTTACTATAGAACATTATATGTAACATTCGTTGCTAATTATATCTAGAATTTATTCTTCTGGGTTAGAATTTCTAATCTCAAGGTCAATGTTACATAAACTACATGTCAATATTCAACTTGAAAAAAGTGCAAGTGCGCCACCTTTGATTTTTTCATCCAAAAGTCTAAAAGAAAGCTTGGAGCAATACCTTTCAAATGGTCTGTAGCATTTTTATGGCCTCCAATTCTGTAAAAAGTTATGACAATTTAAAGAAAGACAAAAAATTCACAAAAATTAACATGGTAATTCCCATTTAAATTTTTAAAAAAATTTCGTGTTTCTTTAAATTGTCATAATTTTTTACAGAATTGGAGGCCATAAAAATGCTACAAACCATTTGAAAGGTATTGCTCCAAGCTTTCATTCAGACTTTTGGATGAAAAAATCAAAGGTGGCGCAATTGCACTTTTTTTAAGTTGAATATTGACATGTAGTTTATGTAACATTGACCTTGAGATTAGAAATTCTAACACAGAAGAATAAATTCTAGATATAATTAGCAACGAATGTTACATATAATGTTTTATAGTAAAAGTTGATAGATATTGAGTTATATAGCGGTAAACCTAGCTGGTGTTGAAATAATATGGAAAAATTCACTTTTTGAAGTTAGAATAACTTTTGAGCAAATAGATTCCAGTACCTAAAAATTTTTTTCTGTATTCTGAAAAACATTTGCAAAATGTACCCAAAATTTGGTGCATTTTAAAATTTTGATCGGACCACTTCACGTGGAATACCCCATATGTATATATTATAACGGTAAGCGAGTTACCGATCAGATAAGCAACGCGAAAGAGGATATACAGCACGGCGCGCGCACGAACGCGCGAGATTCGTGCGCGCCCAGCTGGGAGTACCGAGATAGAGTTCGCGCGCGCACGGCAACAAAAACGTGTTGGTGACCGGCGTATACTTTTTACGGGAAAAAGAATTTAAGTGTCGGTGCATCTAGTGCGTGGATGTGAGGTTTTTCTCCCCACCAATCTCCACGTCGGCGTGCGGAGCAGCACGTCCCACAGGGAGTGAGAGAAGGAAGCCAAGAGTCGACCGCCTTCCCGACCGTTGGAGTGAGAGAGAGAGAGAGAGAGAGAGAGAGAGATAAGCACGAGGACGAGCTATCTCTCCGTAGCCTAGTCTTTTCCCGCCAAAGCGAGATATTTAGATACGCGGTAAGTGGTGCACCACGTTTAGACCCGCGTGTCTATTTAATATTTTGTGTCCCGATTTACCTGGTACGGTCCAGGTGAGGAAGCGTTCCACCTTTCCCCCTCTCGTGACAAATCCCGCCCGGGTAGACAGGTCGGTGGTTCGCGGGAGCCACTTTACGAGAGAAGGCGCGCGTGACGTAGGAAGCTTCTACGTCAGAGATACATACGTCACACGGTGTGACGTATGCTATCAGGTTAAGCGGCCGATCATTCCCGGATTGGTTACTCGTAACTCTGCAGATAAATAGATTTTAACTAATTGTTTTCGCGCTGACTTCGAGGGTAGTCACCGGTATGGCTTCCCGTAAATTGTTAACTTTGATTTATAGTTAATTTGTTAATATTTAATAGTTTATTTAATAAATTGACTCGGCGAGACGACCTTTCTCGCCGATTAACATAAAATATCGATTGTTGATAGTGTTTTACCGGTTCCAGTCCTATCCTACGAATACCGCCCTCTCCGGTGTTTATCCTAGTTGGCAATTTTGGGCATAGGGCCCAACACACGGTATCTAAGCCAAACGATGTGTTTGACGTTGTTAACGGCATTGCACGGGAATCAAAGTGATTCCCAGCCGCATCGTGGGACTGCACACTTAAGATTGGTAAGTTGGGACAAATTGGGACTAACCGTGGGCCTTACATTTCCCCAGTACCCACCCCGTTACAATATCTTATTATAATTAAAATTTTTCCTCAAAAGTGTCCGGCGTCTGGCGTCCGGCGTCCGACATTCACCATTGGGCGTCTTTTTATTATGTTTTATATATGCATGTGTATAAGGGTAAGTGTGTTATGGTGAAGAGGTCAGGGTGAGGGCGAGAATGGAGGGATAGGGATGGGGTCACCCTGACCACCTGGACATCGTCTCCAGGAAGTGAAAATGTTTTTTGCACATTTAAGCAGAAAGGCATGTAGACTTCCATGCGGACGATGTCAGAATAACCTGGAGGTTACCCTGACCACCTGGACATCGTCTTCAGGATGTGACAATATTATTTGCAAAGTGAAGCAGAAAGGCATGTAGACTTCCCTGTATACGATGTCAGGATAACCTGGAGGTTACCCTGACCACCTGGACATCGTCTTCAGGAAGTTACAATATTTTTTGTAAATTTATGCAGAACGGCATGTAGACTTCCCTGTATACGATGTCAGGATAACCTGGAGGGTACCCTGACAACCTGGACATCGTCTTCAGGAACTGACAATATTTTTTGCAAATTTATGCAGAACGGCATGTAGACTTCCCTGTATACGATGTCGGGATAACCTGGAGATTACCCTGACCACCTGGACATCGTCTTAAGGAAGTGACAATATTTTTTGCAAATTTATGCAGAACGACATGTAGACTTCCCTGTATACGAAGTCAAGATAACCTGGAGGTTACCTTGACCACCTGGACATCGTCTTCAGGAAGTTACAATATTTTTGTAAATTTATGCAGAACGGCAGGTAGACTTCCCTGTATACGATGTCAGGATTACCTGGAGGTTACCCTGACCACCTGGACATCGTCTTCAGGAAGTGAGAATATTTTTTGCAAATTTATGCAGAACAGCATGTAGACTTTCCTGTAGACGATGTCCGGATGATCTCGAGATCATCCTGACCACCTGGTCATCCTCTCCAGCAAGTGACAATTTTTTTTGCAAATTTAAGCTTAAAGGCATGCACACTTAATTTTTTTATGTAAAGTGTGCTATCGTATAATTATTGACCTTAACATCTTTAGCAATTTGTGAAATGCTAAATTTGTATAAATTACCAAGTAAATTTAATTTATGTTGCAAAACATTCAATACTTAACAAAGTTTGAAATATTAAAGTTGTTTCTTCAGCCTCCACTGTTTTCAATATAAAACTATAAATTATTGTGCAAACGATTAAAAAGTAAGAATGTTACGATTCATTGTTTTCAGCTGAATATTGACATGTAGTTTATGTAACATTGACCTTGAGATTAGAAATTCTAACACAGAAGAATAAATTCTAGATATAATTAGCAACGAATGTTACAAAATTTTTTTTCGTTCTGAAAAACATTTGCAAAATGTACCCAAAAATTGGTTGCATTTTTAAAATTTGAATCGGACCACTTCACGATGGAATACCCCATTCATGTAATATTATAACGGTAAAGCGATGTTTGTACCGATCCGATACGCAACGCGAAATCGGACTACAGTCACGGCGCGCCGCCACGAACGCGCGAGGTTCGTGCGCGCCCAGCGGAGTTACGAGATAGAGTTCGCGCGCGCACGGCCAACAAAACTTGTGTGGTGACCGGCGTATACTTTTTACGGGAAAAAAGAATTTAAGTGTCGGTGCATCTAGTGCGTGGATGTGAGGTTTTTCTCCCCACCAATCTCCACGTCGGCGTGCGGAGCAAGCACGTCCCACAGGGAGTGAGAGAAGGAAGCCAAGAGTCGACCGCCTTCCCGACCGTTGGAGTGAGAGAGAGAGAGAGAGAGAGAGAGAGAGATAAGCACGAGGACGAGCTATCTCTCCGTAGCCTAGTCTTTTCCCGCCAAAGCGAGATATTTAGATACGCGGTAAGTGGTGCACCACGTTTAGACCCGCGTGTCTATTTAATATTTGTGTCCCGATTTACCTGGTACGGTCCAGGTGAGGAAGCGTTCCACCTTTCCCCCTCTCGTGACAAATCCCGCCCGGGTAGACAGGTCGGTGGTTCGCGGGAGCCACTTTACGAGAGAAGGCGCGCGTGACGTAGGAAGCTTCTACGTCAGAGATACATACGTCACACGGTGTGACGTATGCTATCAGGTTAAGCGGCCGATCATTCCCGGATTGGTTACTCGTAACTCTGCAGATAAATAGATTTTAACTAATTGTTTTCGCGCTGACTTCGAGGGTAGTCACCGGTATGGCTTCCCGTAAATTGTTAACTTTGATTATAGTTAATTTGTTAATATTTAATAGTTTATTTAATAAATTGACTCGGCGAGACGACCTTTCTCGCCGATTAACATAAAATATCGATTGTTGATAGTGTTTTACCGGTTCCAGTCCTATCCTACGAATACCGCCCTCTCCGGTGTTTATCCTAGTTGGCAATTTTGGGCATAGGGCCCAACACACGGTATCTAAGCCAAACGATGTGTTGACGTTGTTAACGGCATTGCACGGGAATCAAAGTGATTCCCAGCCGCATCGTGGGACTGCACACTTAAGATTGGTAAGTTGGGACAAATTGGGACTAACCGTGGGCCTTACATTTCCCCAGTACCCACCCCGTTACAATATCTTATTATAATTAAAATTTTTCCTCAAAAGTGTCCGGCGTCTGGCGTCCGGCGTCCGACATTCACCATTGGGCGTCTTTTTATTATGTTTTATATATGCATGTGTATAAGGGTAAGTGTGTTATGGTGAAGAGGTCAGGGTGAGGGCGAGAATGGAGGGATAGGGATGGGGTCACCCTGACCACCTGGACATCGTCTCCAGGAAGTGAAAATGTTTTTTGCACATTTAAGCAGAAAGGCATGTAGACTTCCATGCGGACGATGTCAGAATAACCTGGAGGTTACCCTGACCACCTGGACATCGTCTTCAGGATGTGACAATATTATTTGCAAAGTGAAGCAGAAAGGCATGTAGACTTCCCTGTATACGATGTCAGGATAACCTGGAGGTTACCCTGACCACCTGGACATCGTCTTCAGGAAGTTACAATATTTTTTGTAAATTTATGCAGAACGGCATGTAGACTTCCCTGTATACGATGTCAGGATAACCTGGAGGGTACCCTGACAACCTGGACATCGTCTTCAGGAACTGACAATATTTTTTGCAAATTTATGCAGAACGGCATGTAGACTTCCCTGTATACGATGTCGGGATAACCTGGAGATTACCCTGACCACCTGGACATCGTCTTAAGGAAGTGACAATATTTTTTGCAAATTTATGCAGAACGACATGTAGACTTCCCTGTATACGAAGTCAAGATAACCTGGAGGTTACCTTGACCACCTGGACATCGTCTTCAGGAAGTTACAATATTTTTTGTAAATTTATGCAGAACGGCAGGTAGACTTCCCTGTATACGATGTCAGGATTACCTGGAGGTTACCCTGACCACCTGGACATCGTCTTCAGGAAGTGAGAATATTTTTTGCAAATTTATGCAGAACAGCATGTAGACTTTCCTGTAGACGATGTCCGGATGATCTCGAGATCATCCTGACCACCTGGTCATCCTCTCCAGCAAGTGACAATTTTTTTTGCAAATTTAAGCTTAAAGGCATGCACACTTAATTTTTTTATGTAAAGTGTGCTATCGTATAATTATTGACCTTAACATCTTTAGCAATTTGTGAAATGCTAAATTTGTATAAATTACCAAGTAAATTTAATTTATGTTGCAAAACATTCAATACTTAACAAAGTTTGAAATATTAAAGTTGTTTCTTCAGCCTCCACTGTTTTCAATATAAAACTATAAATTATTGTGCAAACGATTAAAAAGTAAGAATGTTACGATTCATTGTTTTCAGCTGCAAATTTATACTCAGCTATTAACATACAAAATTATTTTTTACAATGCCATAAATATTTATAAGAATATTAAGAATATTCAGCAATTTGTTTATAAAATAAGTACTGTAATTTAACTTCATCATTCATTAACGCCAGTAAATATTAAACATTAAAAGGGAACAAATATGTACTTAATAACAAATAAAATCACGATAAATATAATCCCACCTTCGAGAAAACTACAAAAACTTTCGAAGGTAAATTTGTCGGTTTAGAACAGTTACCCTCTATACATTCCATTTCAACACAGTAAACAACAACACTCAAAACTCACTCACTCGAACACATTGCAAAAGCTTTAAAACGTCAAAATACGTCACTATACGTATATCGTGCTTCGATCGAGTCGGAAGCATGAAGTACATGTCCTAAGTTTTCGAGCGTTAGTGTAATAGCCCACCCTTTTTTGGGCTCCAAGTCAGACCAAGAGAGACCAAGATATAACTTTTCATTACACTTTTGTTCAACAATTATAAGTTTTTAAGAACTTGTGTTTACGTGTAAAACAAAATAAATTACGTGATCGTTACAATTAATGCATTGTGTAACTAGATTTTGATTTTTTACACTATTTTAATCCATTTTTTATAATAGCATAATGGGTGAATATGAATTCATTTTATAATTAAATTATTAGTCGATAACTTTTCGGTTACTAATTGCATGAATATTATTACTATTTCAGACATATTTTAAACTTCTTGTATTGTAATGTATAATTTTATTTTAATTCTGTACTTTAATATGTGAAAAAAGCGAGGAGGGAAAGAATGGGAATTATAATAATAATGGGTATATCAATAATAATAGCAACTATAGTGTTTTGACGTATATTGACATTCTTTCCAATAAAAAATAAAATTGTACGTGTAGTATTAGTCGATCGAGAAATAAATTCGCCAGGTGCATATATGTATACATATATACATATATATGTATACATAGATGGTTCGCGTATATACATACACCTATACGTCTTCAGTTAGAACAACCTATAAGAAATATTATAATCTATAATTAATATAAACAATGTTTAGTGATTTAACTTATTATTATGTATAAATAGTAATATAAATTTTACATTTTATGTAGCTAAATTATTAAATCGACCAAGCTGTAGTGATTAATTCAATTCAAATAGGGATTAAATCATCATTAGCATCAGCATCATGTAAATGTTATAGCATATATGTATACAAATAATATTATATAAATGTTATTATTTATAATGAATATCCCCGATATATCGTTAAACTATATTCTTTTGCAGTAACCATTTGTAATGGTATTTGTCCTTGTACGGTAATATTTGATGAATCAATGACGAGAAATCATTCAGAATTTATATTTAAAAATGAAAAAATTAAAATGTTTCCAATTTTAAAACATGTTATCCCTAATAATGAGATTCGTCAAGATATTATTTTAGCTCACAATTTTAAACAAGTTTGTAAAAATTATAACATGCTGGAGTATTCAGCAAATTATCAAAATACATTGTTAAATACTCCTATAATTATTGATTCAATTGATTTAAGTGAAGATGTTAACCAATTTAAAAAAGTTTTACAAGAAAAATTTACAGCCTATGATAATAGAAAAAGAGTAGTTAATAAAGAAGAAAAAAAAATCACTTTTACAAACAAGTTAAAATTACAAATTAAACGTTTAGATATGAAAAAATTGCATGATGAAGAATTAAATAAAGATAACAAAATTAAAAATATATCATTATCATTATCGAAAGTAAGTTTAACTGAACATATTAAACAGTTAAATGTAATGCAAGAAAAAATTTCAGAAGTAAAACATAAAAAAAACATGAATTAGTACGAGAACGAACATTTGGAACATCTCAATCTGAAGATAGATATAATGAAGTATCAATAATTAAAGGAAATAAAAGAAAACCAATGACGAAAGAACAAAAACTAATTGAAGCAGAACGGAAACGTAAATACAGAGAATCTCAATCTGAAGATAGAAGAAAAGAAAACAAATGAATGAAGAGCAAAAATCATCTGAAGCTGAACGCAAAAGAAATTTTAGAGCATCTCAATCTGTAGATATAAAGAAAGAAATCTCAATAATAAAGAGCGAAAAAAGAAAACAGGTGTCTGAGAAGCAGAAATTAGCTGAAGGAGAACGCAAAAGAAATTTTAGAGCATCTCAATCTGTAGATACAAAGAAAGAAATCTCAAGATTAAATAACCAAAAAAGAGAACAGATGTCTGAGGAGCAGAAATTAGCTGAAGCAGAACGCAAAAGAAATTTTAGAGCATCTCAATCTGTAGATACAAAGATTGAAATCTCAAGATTAAAGAGCAAAAAAAGAGAACACATGACTGAGAAGCAGAATCAGCTGAAGCTGAACGCAAACGTAATTTTAGAAAATCACAATCTATCAATAGAAAAAATGAAATTTCAAAAATGAAAAGCCAAAAAAGGAAAAAAATGACTGAAGAACAGAAATTAATTGAAGCAGAACAAAAACGTAAATATAGAAATAAACAATGTGAAGTTAAAGAAATTGAAAATTTGGCTGCATCTCAAGAATTAGAGAAGAATGAAAGAATAGAAATAACAAAAATTAAGTGCGAGTTAATAAACCAAATAAGTACTGAAGTCAAATTAAATGATACTGAACAAAAAGGAAAATTTATAAAAAATTCGGTAAAACATAAAAAAAACGTTAAAACAGATATTTTACATGGGAATCCTATTTATAGCTCATTTTCACAAAAATGGGATTTCGATGAATCTATTATTGAGTGCAATTACCTTGGAAAATTAATTTATGAATGTGTATATTTTGTAAAGCAAAACATTTTAAAAATGAAATTAAAAAAGACAATAGGTATTCAGATTGTTGTCATAGAAATAAAATAAAACTTGAAAATTATAATATTTATCCTGAAAATCTAACAAAATATTTATTGGGACAAAGTAACAAAGATAAGAATTTTAGACAAAATATCAGAATTTACAACAATTTATTAGCATTTGCAAGTTTTGATGCTAAATTAGCACATTTTTCTACTGTTAGACCACAAGTATTAAAAATATGTGGACAAATATATCATAATACATATGCTTTACACACAAATGAATTAGATCGTCCAAAATTTGGCCAATTGTATATATTCTTGATAATCAAATTGCAAATGAAAATACAGATTGTCCTCAGTCAAATTCAAAATAATTTAAGCCAAGGATTAATACAAAATTTAGATAGTATATTACGTATAATCATTTACAATTAATGCATTGTGTAACTAGATTTTGATTTTTTACACTATTTTAATCCATTTTTTATAATAGCATAATGGGTGAATATGAATTCATTTTATAATTAAATTATTAGTCGATAACTTTTCGGTTACTAATTGCATGAATATTATTACTATTTCAGACATATTTTAAACTTCTTGTATTGTAATGTATAATTTTATTTTAATTCTGTACTTTAATATGTGAAAAAAGCGAGGAGGGAAAGAATGGGAATTATAATAATAATGGGTATATCAATAATAATAGCAACTATAGTGTTTTGACGTATATTGACATTCTTTCCAATAAAAAATAAAATTGTACGTGTAGTATTAGTCGATCGAGAAATAAATTCGCCAGGTGCATATATGTATACATATATACATATATATGTATACATAGATGGTTCGCGTATATACATACACCTATACGTCTTCAGTTAGAACAACCTATAAGAAATATTATAATCTATAATTAATATAAACAATGTTTAGTGATTTAACTTATTATTATGTATAAATAGTAATATAAATTTTACATTTTATGTAGCTAAATTATTAAATCGACCAAGCTGTAGTGATTAATTCAATTCAAATAGGGATTAAATCATCATTAGCATCAGCATCATGTAAATGTTATAGCATATATGTATACAAATAATATTATATAAATGTTATTATTTATAATGAATATCCCCGATATATCGTTAAACTATATTCTTTTGCAGTAACCATTTGTAATGGTATTTGTCCTTGTACGGTAATATTTGATGAATCAATGACGAGAAATCATTCAGAATTTATATTTAAAAATGAAAAAATTAAAATGTTTCCAATTTTAAAACATGTTATCCCTAATAATGAGATTCGTCAAGATATTATTTTAGCTCACAATTTTAAACAAGTTTGTAAAAATTATAACATGCTGGAGTATTCAGCAAATTATCAAAATACATTGTTAAATACTCCTATAATTATTGATTCAATTGATTTAAGTGAAGATGTTAACCAATTTAAAAAAGTTTTACAAGAAAAATTTACAGCCTATGATAATAGAAAAAGAGTAGTTAATAAAGAAGAAAAAAAATCACTTTTACAAACAAGTTAAAATTACAAATTAAACGTTTAGATATGAAAAAATTGCATGATGAAGAATTAAATAAAGATAACAAAATTAAAAATATCATTATCATTATCGAAAGTAAGTTTAACTGAACATATTAAACAGTTAAATGTAATGCAAGAAAAAATTTCAGAAGTAAAACATAAAAAAAACATGAATTAGTACGAGAACGAACATTTGGAACATCTCAATCTGAAGATAGATATAATGAAGTATCAATAATTAAAGGAAATAAAAGAAAACCAATGATGAAAGAACAAAAACTAATTGAAGCAGAACGGAAACGTAAATACAGAGAATCTCAATCTGAAGATAGAAGAAAAGAAAACAAATGAATGAAGAGCAAAAATCATCTGAAGCTGAACGCAAAAGAAATTTTAGAGCATCTCAATCTGTAGATATAAAGAAAGAAATCTCAATAATAAAGAGCGAAAAAAGAAAACAGGTGTCTGAGAAGCAGAAATTAGCTGAAGCAGAACGCAAAAGAAATTTTAGAGCATCTCAATCTGTAGATACAAAGAAAGAAATCTCAAGATTAAAGAGCCAAAAAAGAGAACAGATGTCTGAGGAGCAGAAATTAGCTGAAGCAGAACGCAAAAGAAATTTTAGAGCATCTCAATCTGTAGATACAAAGATTGAAATCTCAAGATTAAAGAGCAAAAAAAGAGAACACATGACTGAGAAGCAGAATCAGCTGAAGCTGAACGCAAACGTAATTTTAGAAAATCACAATCTATCAATAGAAAAAATGAAATTTCAAAAATGAAAAGCCAAAAAAGGAAAAAAATGACTGAAGAACAGAAATTAATTGAAGCAGAACAAAAACGTAAATATAGAAATAAACAATGTGAAGTTAAAGAAATTGAAAATTTGGCTGCATCTCAAGAATTAGAGAAGAATGATAGAATAGAAATAACAAAAATTAAGTGCGAGTTAATAAACCAAATAAGTACTGAAGTCAAATTAAATGATACTGAACAAAAAGGAAAATTTATAAAAAATTCGGTAAAACATAAAAAAAACGTTAAAACAGATATTTTACATGGGAATCCTATTTATAGCTCATTTTCACAAAAATGGGATTTCGATGAATCTATTATTGAGTGCAATTACCTTGGAAAATTAATTTATGAATGTGTATATTTTGTAAAGCAAAACATTTTAAAAATGAAATTAAAAAAGACAATAGGTATTCTGATTGTTGTCATAGAAATAAAATAAATTGTACAAAACATTATCCAAAATGTTTTAGTACTAAAAACAAACATCTCCTAATGGTTATCCAATTTATCGTAGACGAAATAACGAAATAAAAATAACATACTCCAACAATAAAATCGCGGATAACAGTTTTGTTGTTCCATATAATCCATATCTACTTCTAAAACTTGAATGTCACATTAACGTAGAAATATGTAATACAATCAAATCTATAAAATATTTATTTAAATATCTTTACAAAGGCCCAGATACAGCTTTAATAAAATTCAGTAATACAGAAACAAAAAATGTAGAAATTGAAAATGTGCAAAAAGACAATGTTCTAAATGATGACGAAATATCCGAATATATTTCTACAAGGTATGTTTGTCCACCCGAGGCTATGTATCGTATGAAAGAATATAAATTACATTCGCAATCACATGCAATATATAGATTAGCTGTACATCTTGGAGATGAACAATTTGTCTATTTTAAAGAAGGATCTGAAGAGAAATTAATTAATAAAAATCATCGAACAACATTAACAAGTTGGTTTTCACTAAATTCATCTGATGTGAAAGCCAAGAAGTATCTTTATGGTGAAATTCCTCAATATTATGTTTACGACAAGATAAAAAAAGAATGGAACAAGCGAAAAAAGTTTAATAAACCTATTCTAGTTAGAATGTTTCATGTAAATCCTAAAGATCGAGAACGATTTATTTTTAGATTATTATTACTTCATGTACGTGGGGCCGAATCTTTTGAAGATATATGCTCATAGGAAGGCGTTGTTTGTGATACATTTTATGAAACATGTATAGTTAGAGGTTTAATCATTACTGATAATGAATGGGATAAATATTTAGAAGAAAATTGTAATTTTCAATTTCCACAGGCACTATGTGAACATTTCGCTTTCATTATATTATTTGATCACAATTTTGATGCCTTGAAACTTTATAATAAGTATAAAGAACATTTCTTTGATCCTAAATTACCTGAAATTTTAGGAGAACAAAAGGCTTTAAAAATTATAGACAACGATTTATCAAAACATAATTTAACATTGCAACAATTTAATTTACCTAATATTGATAATATTGATAATGAATATCATAATGATATGTTTTATAATGATATTATTGCAAATAAAGATAATGAAATAGAAATATTGTTAAAATCTTTAACATTGGAACAAAAAACAATATTTGATACAATAGTAGAAACAGTTTACGATAATAAAAAAGAAAATTTATATTTTATAGATGGTCCTGGTTGTAGTGGAAAAAGTTATTTATTAAATGCTATTATAAAATTTGTGAAATTAAACAAAATACCAAAGTTAGCAGTTGCATGGACTGGTATTGCAGCAAATTTATTAATAGGTGGTAAAACTATCCATTCAACAATTAAAATACCATTTAATTTAAACGAACAATCAACATGCAACATTTCACCAAATTCACACCCTACTACCAGTTACGACCGATAGGTGGCTGCCAGTTACCCGCTATAGATTAGCGTGCGCGTAGGGCGTATATGGAGACAAAGTAGGAAGGTAAAAGCGACTTTGAATATCAACAGTATCCACCCTACACCGTTACCGATAGGTTGCCAGTACCGCTATAGATTATGAGAAAAGTAGGAAGGTAAAGCGACTTGATCATATACTATGCCTTTACTTTGCCTCGTATATTAATAATGTGGCATATAAGGATTTTTTTGTCAAAACTGAATTGCCAGTTCGGTTCTGTGAAATTGCATCCCATCAACTCCGTGTCTAAGATTACATTTTTAAAAAATAAAAATTTTCATATATCACGTGATTATCACGTGGATATCTACGTGATAATCACGTGAAAAAATGGTCGAAAATCTCACGTGATTATCACGTACATATCCACGTGATAATCACGTAGTTATTCACGTGATAATTTTTAGTAGGGCAAATAGGTCAAATTTTAAAAAATATTAAATTAATAATTTGGGATGAAATATCAATGACTTGTAAATATGCATTAGAAGCTATAAATATTTTTTCAGAGATTTATGTCGAAATAATAAACCGTTTGGTGGTAAAATATTAGTAACATCTGTCGATTTTCGACAAACACTTCCTATAGTTCGATACGGAAATAGAACTCAAATATTAGAATCATGTGTAAAAAGTAGTTCTTTATGGCAATTATTTCAAAAACTTACATTAAATAATAATTTAAGATTAGTCAATTCAAACAGTATGTTTAAAACGTGGTTATTAAATATTGGAGAAAATAAAAATATTACAAAATTTGAAATTGATAATAACATTATAAAAATTCCTTCAGAATTTATTACATTTAATAATTTGATAGATGATATTTTTGGTAATAAAATAAATATTGATGATTTACATACTCTTAAAGACAAAGTAATTCTTTCACCTCTAAATAGTGATGTTTTAGCGATTAATAACGAAATAATTGAAAGAATTGAAGGTGACGGTAAGATATATTTAAGCATTGATAGTATTACTAATGATGAAAATAATAAGTTGAATGAAACAATAACAATAGATTTTATAAATACATTAATACCAAATGATTTACCACCGCATAAATTAGTATTAAAAAAGGAATGATCGTTATGTTACTTAGGAATTTGCATTTAGATGGTTTATGTAATGGTACCAGGCTCATGATTACAGAATTAAAACAGTACACTATATATGGAGAAATCATAACAGGTAAAAATTCAGGACAAATTGTGATGATTCCAAGAATAGATTTATGTCCATCAAAGGATGATATACCTTTCAATATGGTTAGACGACAATTTCCTATTAGACCAAGTTTCGCTATGACCATAAATAAAGCACAAGGTCAATCATTTAAAAAAGTAGGTCTATATTTACCAAGACCTGTATTTAGTCATGGTCAATTATGTTGCATTATCAAGAGTTACAGATGAAAAAAATCTAAAAATAAAATTTTCGAAATCGTCAATTATACTCACTAATACAGAAGGAGATATACTTAATATAAATGAGAGTAATTTAAATAATAATGTAATAATATATAAAACGAATATAGTTTTTTCTGAAATGTTTGATATTAAATAGTTTTTTTTATTTTTAAAAATCAATTTAAGGTCGACTTATTAGGCAAACAAATTATAAAATAATAAGATACTAGACAAAATGCTCGCTTCGCTCGCAGTTAAATAGTATTGTTAACATAATAATTCTTTACCATCAAATTACATGTAATGTAATATTCAAAAAATTACTTTTTAAAAACTATTTAGTAAAATAATTTATAGTACTAGTAATTAAATAAATATTACAATTATATAATTTGTTGGGATAAATCCGTAATAATTAATAGAAGAATGATCATTTTTACTATTTATATCATTAACAATTTTTGTTATTCCCAACAATTAATTCTAATATTATTATTTACATTAATACCTGATAAACTTTATATAATTCATAATAGATCGATTCATATTAATAAATTATTAATTATAACATTCTAATTAGAATTTAAAATACCACATGTACTAGGATGACAAATATTAGAAGTTCAAATAGAAATAACGATTAAGTTTCCCGGCGAAAAACGCGAAAGCATCGAGGAATTTATTCAGCGCATTAAAGAATCTCGCAAGTTAGCGCATATTTCCGACACAGACTTACTCAATGCTTTCTCGGAGAAGAGCGAGTACTTAGCTTCACCAGTCGTACGTTAAACGCGGCGGAACGTAACTACTCGATTACCGAACGAGAGTGTTTAACAGTATTATGGGCCGTGGAAAAATTCCGCTCATATGTAGAAGGTTATCGCTTTAAGATTATAACTGACCACAGCAGTTTAAAATGGCTGTGCAACTTGCGTAACCCTACTGGACGCTTAGCGCGTTGGGCACTTAAGCTCCAAAGCTACGATTCCACGTTCTTCGCATGAATTTGAATATCTTTTAATATTCATGGATTTATTCACTCCTTGGATTGAGTGTATCCCTATACGGAAAGCGAACTCGCATACCATTCGGCGCGAGCTGATGTTTTTCATTCCGACAATGGCACGGAGTTTAAGAATGCTGCTATGAAGCGATTCTTAGCTGAACACGGCGTGGTTCATTCTACGATTCCGCCTTACCATGCACAGGCCAATCCTGTAGAACGCGTTAATCGCACGAATCATAAAACATGGGACACTCACGTGTCTGAGCTCATGTTCGCGTATACCGCCGTGCAAGATTCTACAGGCGCAAGTTCTGCTTTTCTAAATATGGGAAGAAACTTCGTTCCGCCGAAAAGCTTGCGGAAAACAGAAGATCGAGCAGTCGCTGACAGCGAAGCCGCAGCAGCTGTTCAAAATTGGCAACAGCGTATGCAAACGCTACCAGAGCTGCAACCTCAAGCTGCTGAACGAGCGACATGCGCATAAGCACTTTAGGCCGAATATTATAATTGAAAACGCCGCGATGTACAATTTGCCGTGGGACAAAAAGTTTCTAAGCGGAGTCGTGTAATTTCGTCCGCTGCCCAAAGCATAGCTGCTAAGTTAGCTCCAAAATACATCGGTCCTTTTATTGTTTCGGCGTTACTCGGCTCAAACGTGATAGAGCTCATCGACAATGATGGAAAAGAAGCAGACCAGACGGACGTATCTGTGGAGAGTAGTTTTAATCGAGAGGATGCGACGAGCGACAGCGAGGGATTAAGCGCAGAACGAAGAGCTAGTGGCGAGTCCAACGATAATGATCCTGTGAGCGCGAACGCACTGCGTAAGCGAGGTAGGGTATCGCAAAACTTGGGTAATTGTAAATCGTATGACTGCGGTTGATCGCGCCCCTTCTATCGAGCGATTAAATGCGAACACTAATGTACACGCGAACCCTTCAGCGACGGAAATTAAGCGCGGAAGGCCGAAGGGAGCAAAGAACAAGCCCGTATCCCTAGTGGAAATGATCGAACAGCGCACTCGGTTGCAGAAGCCGTAAACGTTCCTTTGAGCGATTGATGTATTTAAGCGTACCTTTGCACCGATTTTGTATTATTCGTAAGGCGTAACGCTCTTAATTGTTGTTAAAATAAAGAGAGAACTCCTTTATATGTTGGGCTGCTTAACATTTTCTTTTGTCTGATGTTTTGCTTTTAAATCAATTTATTGTATTTAATTATAAAATATTATTTATGTTTAATTATGTTTTTCATTTTGTCTTCTGACCTAGAGAGAGAGAGAGAGTAGAAATGCAGAACTGGTACTCTAGTCTATGTACTAATAATTACAGTTGTTACTGGTCGACGTTCGATGATTTTCGACGATTCTCCCGGACCTTCGTAAGGGTAAACATAGGGAGAGAGAGAGAGAGAGAGAGAGAGAGAGAGAGAGAGAGAGAGAGAGAGAGAGAGAGAGAGAGAGAGAGAGAGAGAGAGAGAGAGAGTTTTCGGTTTGTAAGTGCGAGAGCACTTAGTCTAATATCAATCGGCGTTAGACTAATATCAAACGGCGAGAGACTAATTTCAACCCGCGAGAGAATTATTTCGTTTTTCCTTTATTCTATTGCCTCGTGTCTCTTGTGATCCTGGTGCTGTGCTGGTGGCCCAGTGAACCAGTGGTGCTTTTGCTTAGCGATGAGGAGTCCAAACTGGGGATCGAGGACGAAACGCCTTTAATTTTTTGTTTTAATTTATGAAAAAGGCCTTTACTCTGAGAAATTCCACCAACCATAGTGGACAAAGGGTATAATGGGCCTGCTTTATTCCAAAAATAAAGCATTTAGTTCGGAAAGACCGATATTTATATTATATATTCTGCAAATAATATTATAAAAATTTATTAAGACACATATTTCTTATATCATTAATAGTAGATACGTAATTGACTGAAAATAAAGAAGTGATTTGAGAAAATTGTATTTTATTATATTTAATGAATGAAGATGTATTCATGAATAATTACAAAAACTTTTCGCTTTTTTCAGATCGCTTTCAGCTGAGGTTCAGTGTTAATGTCAGGTGTAGAATGATCAGATATCGGCTTGTAAGACCTTGGGAATCACCCCCATTCCTTAATGGAGATAATTACCTACAATTTCTACAAGAATATTTACCTGATCTGCTGGACCAGCATTTAACACGGCACCAGCAGGAAGACTTGATTTTCATGCATGACAGTGCACCGGTTCATTTTGCTGCAACTGTGAGGCATTATTTAGTTCAGCGTTATGACGAGAGATGGATTGGTCGAAATGGCCCGATAGATTGGCCTGCTAGGTCACCCGACCATAATCTTTTGGATTTCTTCTGCTGGGTTACAGTAAAGAAGTGGTTTACCACGGAGTTCCTGTGGTTCAGTAGAATCCCTATTGAAAATAAATACGTAATTTTGTTACGTAACAAAAGCACGTACCAAAATTACGTACCAAAAGTACGTATTGTTACATGCTAAATTCGAACATTTTGTTACGTACATATTGGCGCGTAGATTTGGCACGTAATTTTATTACGTACTTTTGGTACATAACTTTTCTTTTCTTTTTTTTTGCTTAACGTCGCTCTTACACTAATGCGTACCATCAGCGACCACAGAGGTATGTGCGATATCTTTTGAAAAAGCATACTTATTGAAAATACACTAATCAATCGGCAGACACAGTAAGGGCTCGAGCCGGCATCTCCGGATTAAGCTTTACGGACCAAGCGTAACAGTTAGAAGATGTTTTTTTAATATTTTTATTGAGTTACGTACCTGAAGTACGTAATTGTATTACGTGCAGAAGTATCATCAGTGTGAGAGCGACGTTAAGCAAAAAAAAAAAAAAGAAAAGAAAAGTTATGTACCAAAAGTACGTAATAAAATTACGTGCCAAAACTACGCGCCAATATGTACGTAACAAAATGTTCGAATTTAGCATGTAACAATACGTACTTTTCGTACGTGCTTTTGTTACGTAACAAAATTACCTATTTATTTTCAATAGGGTCATTTGAATCCGCCGCGCACTTTTGGAGCGCCGCCTAGGGAATATAATAGGCAATAGTGAATAGGGAATAGGCAGTACCGTAGCAACCGATCCCTTTTCCCCTACCTACGCGAGAGAGCGTACCCCGTTACAATATATTTATAAGTATCAATGAAATTTCTTTGATTACTCGTTCTTCAAGATTTTCCTTGTAAACACTATAATATTAAAATTCTTATTATTATTATTTTAAAAAACTTTTAATTGTAATATTTATTCGTAAACTAACATAATATATTTTACATTTGAATTAGTACTATATTAAAAATTGCCTAATAAGATTAAATAACTTATTTTAGAAAATGTCACAAATAAATTATTAATATCCATTTTTATTATGTACTTTATATTATAATGACTAATATAAACCCACACAGCATGTAATATTACAAAAAAAATATTACATGAATTATTACAAAAAAATATTGCGGAAATGTTAAGAAAATATATCAAAAATATTACAAAATATTCTTCTGAAATAATTCATAGTAATATTTTTTAAATATTAATGAAATATTTGGTGTAATGTTTTCATTAATAGAAAGTGGAAATAGTTTAATAAAAATATTATAAAAGTTATTGAATAATTATAAGAATTGAAAATAATAACTTATTATCTACTAATTAGTTTTTATTTCTATATTATTTAATTCAATGCGACTATTAAGTAGTCATGTCACTCAGCGTTAGAATAAAAATAATCCTATATATATATATATGGGTGGTTCTCTGTGACATCGAAGATGAAAAAAATAAATATTGCTATAACTGTGGGAATATGTTTTAGAGGTATCCAGTAGTTCTCCTGAATTTTTTCAGATTTTTTCTGGGCCATTATTTTAAGTTACAGAGAGTCAAAGTTGACATTTTAGCACTTTTTTGCATTATATGCCCATTTTCATGAATTTTTAGCTCCCAGGGGATGCATTTTTCACTAAAAACATAAGTATGACTTTTTTTGTAAAATTTTCCGAACTTTTCATTAAAAATACTATTAAAGACATGAATGTATGCTGTCACACTCTTGTAAGCCATTTAAACATTAAATAGTGAAAATCAGCAATTCTGCTCCGGACTCTGGTAACCTAATACTGTCTAAAAGATGTCTTTTTATAGTCAGAAACTGTCTAAAAATTTCCAGAGTGGGTCTAAATCATTAAGATCACTTATGGTCAAAATATCCGGGAAAAGTGCCCGAAATATTAATAGAAATGTATATTTGTTGCCTTATAACGATGAATCTATTAGCATGATCATTGCAAAAAAATTTGTGCACTTACCTTGGAGTGGTAGAAAAGTATCTTCACTTGTTTCAGTATCCATCTAATCCCCTGTAAGCTGTTAAAAATACAAATATTATTATACAAATGTAAAAAATTGATTTTTAAACATTTATAATGCTGAACTAGTAACAGATACCTCGCTCGCTAACGCTCACTCGGTTGTATTATGATCGTGTTTATTTTAGATGAGTATATGTAAAATAGTTACACAGCCTTTTTTCTTTAAAGTTAAATGTGACATTTTTATGTTCATTTTTTAAATGAAAAACATTACATTTTTTAAATAATTAGTAAACCAATTGGGTTTATCAAGGCAGAAATTGCATTTTTATAGATACACCAAATTCGCTGTGTAAAGTTGAAGTTTATATGCATATAAATTTAAATTTTCTTGGATTAAAGCCCTTCAACAACTTTTATCCTGCAAGGAGTTTTTTGTATTTGCACCTGTTTTAAGCCTATTTTTGATAATATTTTAATATTTTACTTAATGAATGTGTTAAAAATCATCAAAAAAGAATATTTTTTATAATATATTTTATAAACATGACATTTCACATATTTTATAAAAATTACAAAAATATTTTTATAACCGTACTCTACCCTTAACACCAACAATGATAATTTGCGCATTGCGAAGAGGATTATGGTATAATTAATGTGGTGACTGAGATGTCGTTTTTGTAAACAAAAATTGAGAAATAAACAAAATATGATAGTTAACTACCAAAGTTTTAAAATTAATCAAAATTTCTTTAAAATTACATGTAACTACTATTGTACAGACGATTGAAAAGAGTGTGAGAACTCGATATATTTTGTGTCGACTTTCCAATATTTTGGTTTTTTAAAAGAGGTTATAGATTAAAAAAAACATCAAAGACAGAACTGAAAATAAAGTTCAACTGAAAACTTGATCATCTAATGACTATCAATTATTTCGTGACATTCAAAGAATCCGTCAAATGTCAATCATTCGTGAGATTTCGACTCCATTTTCATCATTATTGCAGGGGTCCTTTATAGTATATGAGCGGGCAATCGTTTCAAAAAGGCATCTCGAATCTTGATCTCGCGTAGACGAGTTGAAAAGATGTGAGAACTCCATATGTTTTGTGTCGACTTTCCAATGTTTTCGTTTTATTTGATAATTTTAAATAACTATTTATACATTATTGGATGAGAGTTATGCTCTTGGATAGTGTATTTGATGAAAACCTGATGTCGTTTCTGCAGACCAAGACATGTTGTACTGAAGTCATTTAGATTTTTCGTGTATAGTTATAACCCACGCTCCGTAAAATATATTTATGCTTCCAGCGTTAGCCAACATATGAATATTGTATTCGACTCTTACGGCGAGGATGTGCTGGTAAGGTATACATTTCAAGAATCATATATTTTTTCAATGCATGATCCATTTAATAGTAACATAATAAGGGCTCTGTAACAGTGTAAGTTAAGGAAAGAAAAGTATACTGTTAAATTTTGACGCTAATAATGATAGAATTAAATACAGAAAGAAAATAAATATGACAAAGAGTAAAAAATAAGTATATATATATTGTGTCTGTGTAAAAATAATCATTATAGGTTATTATAAAGAAGGTGTGTGTGCGTGTGTTCAGAAAGAAAGTGAAATATGTCCATATATTTAATATAAAATGCACACACATAAAATAATTTCCATTTGGGGGGTATCGTAATTTTAAATAAATTGATGTAATATAATGTGTTTACAGAATACATAAAATATCAATCATTCGTGAGATTTCGACTCCATTTTCATCATTATTGCAGGGGTCCTTTATAGTATATGAGCGGGCAATCGTTTCAAAAAGGCATCTCGAATCTTGATCTCGCGTAGACGAGTTGAAAAGATGTGAGAACTCCATATGTTTTGTGTCGACTTTCCAATGTTTTCGTTTTATTTGATAATTTTAAATAACTATTTATACATTATTGGATGAGAGTTAGGCTCTTGGATAGTGTATTTGATGAAAACCTGATGTCGTTTCTGCAGACCAAGACATGTTGTACTGAAGTCATTTAGATTTTTCGTGTATAGTTATAACACACGCTCCGTAAAATATATTTATGCTTCCAGCGTTAGCCAACATATGAATATTGTATTCGACTCTTACGGCGAGGATGTGCTGGTAAGGTATACATTTCAAGAATCATATATTTTTTCAATGCATGATCCATTTAATAGTAACATAATAAGGGCTCTGTAACAGTGTAAGTTAAGGAAAGAAAAGTATACTGTTAAATTTTGACGCTAATAATGATAGAATTAAATACAGAAAGAAAATAAATATGACAAAGAGTAAAAAATAAGTATATATATATTGTGTCTGTGTAAAAATAATCATTATAGGTTATTATAAAGAAGGTGTGTGTGCGTGTGTTCAGAAAGAAAGTGAAATATGTCCATATATTTAATAAAATGCACACACATAAAATAATTTCCATTTGGGGGGTATCGTAATTTTAAATAAATTGATGTAATATAATGTGTTTACAGAATACATAAAATATAAGCATGTTATATACTCTCATAAATTATATTTTTCTTTAATGGCGGTGGTAACATTTTTATAAAGTGGTATAAAATACTGTCGTTGTGTTATATATGGTTTTAATTTGTATGTGAATGTAGTATTATTTCAAAGTGATGGTTTTTATAATGCATATTTAAAAATTTTGGTATTTAATAGAATCTGTATAGTAATTGTTATTATAAAATTGAGTGTTATGAAAATCATTTTTACGCACGTTGGGTGAGTGATTGTATCTAAATGGCGGCTCTGTCGAAATATTTTATACATGATATATGCAAATATAATTCTAATTGTAAAATTTTAACAAATTTAAGTTTTTAAATAATAATTTTAAATACCTGTTTATACGTTATTATAAGAATTAAACTTTCGGTCGTTGTATTTTGGGAAACTCTTTTTTGAATTCTTGATTCTTGATTCTTGAACTTGATTCTTTTTTGAAGTCTGTAAGTTTTGTCGAACGGCAGGCTATTATCAATTATTTTGCATATTTATTTTAATGATTCAGTAGTAGTAATATTTCAATGGATTTTTCTTATATTTCATTTTTTTTATTTATTATATCTAATGTAATGATTTGTCATTTACAATATGATATGTTGCAGCCGATTTTCAATTGTATTTTAATGATTTTCAGCGCAAACAATTATTAATTATTTTGCATATTCACTTTAATCATTCAATAGTTGTAATATTTTAATGTTTTTTTTCATACTTCCATTTTTATTTATTTATAAAATTTATATAAAATGTGTATAAATTTTCGTCTACACATTTACAATACTTTTTTAAACACTATATTGTTAGTGTAAATTTTGATTTTATTTTTTAATGTATCATTTTCTATTTTTGCATTGTTTAACAGTAATATTTTTAAATTTTTTCTACTTTTAGCTCTTGAAAGAGCTACGTATAATTGACCATGGCTAAAAATTGGAGATGGTAAATAGATACCAACTTGTTTGTATGACTGTCCTTGTGATTTGTTAATAGTCATTGCAAAACCTAATCGAATGGGAAATTGTTTATTGTTTATATCTTCTTTAGATGGTGACAAAGTGATTCTTGGTATTAAAACTAATTTTCCAATTTTTTTTCCGCTTATAATTTCTGCTTTAATTAAATGTTTCATAAGTTTTATTACTAATAATCTTGTTCCATTACAAAGACCTTCATTCACATTTAAATTTCTTAGAAGAATTACTATTGCACCTACTTTTAATTGTAATTTACGTAGAGGAAGTCCATTAGGTGTAAGGGAATTAAGAAATTCTGTAGGTAACATGACATCTAAGTTTTCTCCATTATCATCTTCTGCTATATCTACACTTAAGTATTCAATAATTTGCCCTTCCATTATAGCCAAAATTTTATTATTTATTTCAATTACGTCGTTGTTGGTGAAGGCTAATATAACTTTATCATTTATTTTTATTTCGTTTCCAAAAATTTCTGCAATGATATCATTTTCTTTTGTTATTAAATCAAGAGGGATTTCAAGCAGTTCATTTTCTTCTTCATACATATTTAAACGTTTACCTTCACCTACATTTAATAACCATTGTCTAAAATAATTGTCATTATCTGTCACTCGAAGATTTTCATTTAGTGTCATACGTATAAAATTCGGCCATAAGTAACTGTTTTTAACTGAATTTTCAATAACTTCAGTACGACTACCATGTCGTATAACTGGTAATGTTTGCCTAAAATCGCCTGAAACAACCAACATTTTACCACCAAATATTTTTTTATTATTACATATATCTTGAAATAGGCGATTGACTGCTTCAAAAGCATATTTCGATGTCATAGATATTTCATCCCATATTATAATTTGAACTTCTTTTAAATTTTTTCTACTTTTAGCTCTTGAAAGAGCTACGTATAATTGACCATGGCTAAAAATTGGAGATGGTAAATAGATACCAACTTGTTTGTATGACTGTCCTTGTGATTTGTTAATAGTCATTGCAAAACCTAATCGAATGGGAAATTGTTTATTGTTTATATCTTCTTTAGATGGTGACAAAGTGATTCTTGGTATTAAAACTAATTTTCCAATTTTTTTTCCGCTTATAATTTCTGCTTTAATTAAATGTTTCATAAGTTTTATTACTAATAATCTTGTTCCATTACAAAGACCTTCATTCACATTTAAATTTCTTAGAAGAATTACTATTGCACCTACTTTTAATTGTAATTTACGTAGAGGAAGTCCATTAGGTGTAAGGGAATTAAGAAATTCTGTAGGTAACATGACATCTAAGTTTTCTCCATTATCATCTTCTGCTATATCTACACTTAAGTATTCAATAATTTGCCCTTCCATTATAGCCAAAATTTTATTATTTATTTCAATTACGTCGTTGTTGGTGAAGGCTAATATAACTTTATCATTTATTTTTATTTCGTTTCCAAAAATTTCTGCAATGATATCATTTTCTTTTGTTATTAAATCAAGAGGGATTTCAAGCAGTTCATTTTCTTCTTCATACATATTTAAACGTTTACCTTCACCTACATTTAATAACCATTGTCTAAAATAATTGTCATTATCTGTCACTCGAAGATTTTCATTTAGTGTCATACGTATAAAATTCGGCCATAAGTAACTGTTTTTAACTGAATTTTCAATAACTTCAGTACGACTACCATGTCGTATAAGTGGTAATGTTTGCCTAAAATCGCCTGAAACAACCAACATTTTACCACCAAATATTTTTTTATTATTACATATATCTTGAAATAGGCGATTGACTGCTTCAAAAGCATATTTCGATGTCATAGATATTTCATCCCATATTATAATTTGAACTTCTTTTAAATTTTTACCATCTATTGAATTAGATTTAATATTACATATAGTACATTCTATGATATTAAGTGGTAGTTTAAATGTTGTGTGTACTGTTTCCCGTTATGTAATAGATTTGCTGCAATCCCTGTCCAAGCAACACATAAAAATGAAATGTTTGAGAATTTAAGATAGTCTATTAGAACATTAAGTAAACAGCTTTTCCCACTTCCTCCTTGTCCATCAATAAAAAAGCTTTTTTTGTCTTCAATTTTTAAATGTTGCACGATAGTATCGAAAATGTCTTTGTTATGATTTTTTAAAGAATTTACTTTGACGTTTATTTCAGTAAATGTGCAACTTTTGTTATGTGTTGTTGATTTATCAGCATAATCTTCTATAAATGCAGATATAACGGGTAAATTAAAATTATTTAAAGAATATCCATTCAATTGTAGGTTCTTATCAATAATGTTTAATGCTAGGTTCTCATCAGCATTTTGTTCATATTTTGGGTGGTAAAAAAAGTGTTTCTATTTTTCGTACAAATCTCTTGCATTAATAGGATTGTGAAAAATACAAATATATGCAAATAATTCACAAAGAGCAGTAGGAAAGTGTAATTGTGTTGCTTCTTCCAAACATCTGTCCCATTCTTTATCTTCATTAACCAAATGTCTAGCTATAGAAGCTTCATAAAATGTAGAATAAATTATATCATCAACAGTACGTAAATCCTGAAATGATGATACTCCTTTGACATGTAAAAGTAATAATCTTATAAAATATCGTTTTCGATCCTTTGGATTCACTAAATACATTCTGCTTAATACAGGTTTTTTTGTTTTTTTTTCTTTTATTCCATGTTTTTGAATTATTATCAAATACATAATTTAATGGTATTTCGGAATATAAATAATTTCGTGCATCAGAATCGATTTGATTTAATTTTAAGTATGCTGTTAATGTCGTTTCTACATTTTTTTTAAATTTCTGTTTCTTTTCCTTCTTTAAAATGCACTTCTTGTTCATCTTCATTGTGAATAGCTAATCTTATTATGGTATGTGAAAGTTCGTGTAGAGGGTATTCTAATAGTATTATATTCATTGCTTTCAATATCTTCATCATGAGTTAAATTAGAACTGTCTTTTGATCTGATACCTGTGTCACGTATTTCTAACACTATTTAAATAAGTATTTTATACATTGGACTGTTCAGCATACTTCGACATTAATGTGACAATTAAATTTTAACAATAAATAAGGATTATACGAAACAACAAACCGATTATCAGCTATTCTATTGTGGTATTTACCTTTATAATTGATTTTTTTGATATCATTTCTTCTTATATATAATGGATATCCTGATGAATTAAAAGTTGTTTTGTTATTAAATTTTTTTGGAAAATTTTTCGTACATTTTTTTGTGTCTTTACTCATGCAAGGTGAACTCATGTTTTGCTCTCCACAGGGTCCATGAATCATAAACTGTTTCACAATATTATACAACCGTGGATAGATATCTTCGTTTGGAATTTCTGCGTTTATGAGTTCATCTACTTTTTCGGGAGTATTAATTTTATAATTTTTATCTAAAAATTATAGCATATGCATGTGAGGAAGTCCACGTTTTTGAAATTCGATAACATAAGTGTAGGCGATACAATTTCCTAAAACACCTTGCTTAATTACCAATTCTTTAAATTCTTTTATTTTTTGATGAAATACCTTAAATACTAAATCTGGTCTATCAATTACAGTTTCATATTTTTTTAAATGTTCAGTTATTTCTTTTCAGTTTGGATTACATGTCATTGTTATAAATAAGTCAGGTTTTCCGTAACGATTTACTATACTCATTGAGTCAATGTAATTTTGTTTTAGGAATCTTGAACTTCCAACAAAATTTGATGGCAAAATAAACATTTTTCCAATTTTTATATTTTCAGATTCTTTTTTCTTGTGTAAATAATCCATTACGCCTTTATAATAATCGCTTCTTAAAATATCTTGGTTTTTCTTTACAAAATATAATCTTGATTGTTCAACTTTTACAAATGCATCAATTGTAAACTGTTGAGAAACTTTTCCCATATTAAGGTATGGATTAAATCCATTTCTCATAGAAAGTCTGTAATTATAAAATTGCAAACATGAAATATTGTTTTTCTTATATTTGCATTTCATATTAGGCATCCATCCATATCCTCCATTTGGATAAATAAGTGGGTATGTCATTGGATCAGTGTGTTTACTTATTAAAGGAATACTAATTGGATTGTCATATTTTGAATATATAACTATATCCCGCTCTGAAGTAGGCAGTCCATTTTTTCCTACAAATACCATTGCAACTTCATTACAAGTAGCTTCATTATATATATATTTTTATCTAATTTTTCTTCTAATATTCTAATTTTCTTTTTCTACCTCATACATCATTTTATAAGCTTTAGCATAAGGATTAACATTTCTAATTAAGCTATCTAATTTACTTGACAATTCTAATTTTGTATCTAAATTATTTTTAAAACTTTTTCTTTTAGCTGCAGCTAATTCATTATCTAGAACATACAATTGCCCATATTTTCGAGCTTCATTTTCATTTGGATGTAAAGCAAAAACATTGTGATATATTTGACCACATATTCTAAGAATTTGTGGTCCACTACCAGATAACTTATCAAAATTAGCTCCAAAGCTTGCAAAAGCTAACGCATTATTATATAGCCGAATATTTTTGCGAAAATTAATACTATCTTCCGATATTCCTGTAGCTAATTGCTTTAATTCTTCCGGATAGGGAGGGCATTTTCGGTAAGTCTACGTTTCCTTTGTGACAACAATTAGAAAATTCTTTACCTAGTGTATATTCATTTTCGAGCTTCATTTTCATTTGATGTAAAGCAAAACTTGTGATATATTTGACCACATATTCTAAGAATTTGTGGTCCACTACCAGATAACTTATCAAAATTAGCTCCAAAGCTTGCAAAAGCTAACGCATTATTATATAGCCGAATATTTTTGCGAAAATTAATACTATCTTCGATATCCTGTAGCTAATTGCTTTAATTCTTCCGGATAGGGAGGCATTTTCGGTAAGTCTACGTTTCCTTTGTGACAACAATTAGAAAATTCTTTACCTAGTGTATATTCAAAAACAAAATGTTTAGTATTACAATGTTTACAAGTTTCAGACATATAACCTAAATTGTTTTCAATAATTATTTTTTCATCAAAATCTACATTTGCTATTCGACCTATTATTTTGGATTTACTTACTAATTTTACATTTTGTTCATTTTTAATTAAAATACGTTTATTTAATTCTTTATAATTTATACCTTTTTTAGTATTAATTGGTTTATCATATACGTTAAAAAATTTTCCTTCATCAATTTTTAATTTTTTAAGCAATATGATTGGTATTTCCATGTCTTTGTCATTTTTCATACGTCTTTTTAAGTTTTTTTGTAAATGGTTTTATACTAATTTATCGATATCATTTTTTCTACTTTCGTTTAATATTTTTCCATTTAATTTTTTCTTTTCATTTTTTTTACATTGATCAATATTTTCATTATAATATATATGTTGTTTTTGTAATGCTTCTTTTTCTCGTTCATTTTTTATTTCGTCACTATTTATTTTTTGTCTTTTCATCATGGTTTGCTGTTTTCTCTTTATTTTTTTTTCTTCTATTTTGCCGTCATTACTATTTTTACTTTTTACATAAGCTTCTTTTTTTCGTAATGCTTCTTTTTCTCGTTCATTTTTTATTTCGTCACCATTCATTTTTTGTCTTTTCATCATGGTTTGCTGTTTTCTCTTTATTTTCTTTTCTTCTATTTTGCCGTCGTTGCTATTTTTATTATTTACATAAGCTTCTTTTTTCGTAATGCTTCTTTTTCTCGTTCATTTTTTATTTCGTCACTATTTATTTTTGTCTTTTCATCATGGTTTGCTGTTTTCTCTTTATTTTTTTTCTTCTATTTTGCCGTCATTACTATCTTTACTCCTCATATAAGCTTCTTTTTTATGCAACGCTTCTTTTTCTCGTTCATTTTTTATATCGATACAGCTAATTGTTTGTCTTTTTATCATAGTTTGCTGTTTTATTTTTAGCTGTTTTATTTCTATATCATTAAATTGTTTATTTTTATTTTTTTGATAAAATGAACTATAAGATGGTATTTCATAGTCTATTTCCATTGGGGTAATAGAATCAACGGAAATGATTTTATCTTTATTATATAAATTCATTATTGTTTGTTGTTCTGAATTAAATTTCTGTTGAAAATTTTATTCTATTATTTTTATTTCTGCTACATTGAAATTCAATTTTTTTTCATCAATACAACAAATATGAATCATGTATCTTTTGATTGGTATTGTTGAAATATATTATAGTTTATATTTTGTAAAATTGGAAACATCGTAATACTACGTGTTTCGTATATTTTTAGTAAATGTGAACGCATTTGGGAAATATCATAGTTTAAACTGCATGGGCATAAATTAAATACAATAGAGACAGCAAAAGCTATCGCGAAAATTCCACAATCATAACTATTGGTTTGAAATTGCACTGTTTCAAAAACAATTTTTAATTGTTGACTATCTGGAAATAATCTATTGATGTATACTTTATGTTCATTTTGCAAATATTTAGCATTTAAACTATCATAAATGTGTATCGTTCTATTATTGTAATACATACAAATCCAATGACCTTTTTCATATTTTCCAGAAAATAACAATTGAATGTATTCATTGTTCATTTGAACTGAGTTAATATTATATTGTTTTTGAACTAAAAGAGTTGTTTGCATATTGAATGGTGTACATGATTTAAGGATGTTATTAAATTCTAATATGTGTTCATCATTTAACATAGAAGCCCCTGTTGAAAAGAACCACGTGGTAAACCACGCGGTTTTACCACGTGGTTTACCGCGTGGTTCGTCATGGTTACCACGTGGTATGGGTGTAAATATGATTTTAGAATAATAGTGTAATGGATGCAAATTCGAACAACTTACAGGATTGCAATAAAAAATTAGATATTTAATACCGTATCATTCAAATAAGTAAGGTCAAAAAGTTTACAAGGTGTGGTTACAACCAGTAGTGATTTTACCAGGGTTGTAATTAAATTATATATTTTAATTAAATTATATAATTAGCAACAACAAAATATATAAAGCCATAAAGTTTCACGCGATATAACTGTATGGTGAAACCACGTGGTAAAAGCGCGTGGTAAAACAGCGTTGTAAAATTGTAAAAATTATTTTAGAATATTCTAAAAAAAGAATGTGGACTACTTATAGGATTTTAATTAAATTACACTTTTATCCTTAACGTAAAAGATTTAACCAACCCAGATAACGGTAAACCTCGTAGTAAAACCACGTGGTAAAACCACGTGATAAAACCATGTGGTATAAAACCACGGGTTGAAACCGCGTGGTAAAGCACAGGTTGAAATCAAGTAGTAAAATACTTAGTATTTATGGATAAGAAAGGATTTAGCAATCAAATTACACTACTTTAGTAAATTAATACAATATTTATATTTGCGAATTGCAATTAACATTATTAATCTTTCAATTATACATCTAATATCTTTATAAAACTAATTTTGTACTTACTTTATCAAAAAATTGACATAATATCCTCCGAAGTAATAATATTTTGCATCGTAATTTTGTAAGAGTTATAATACTATTAATTATTTATTATAATTAAAAAGTTCGTACCTGTAGAATATTTTCCATTCAATTAATTCAATTTCATGTAAAACTACAGAGAAAAAAATATAAACAATATTTTTCTAGACTTTTACGGACCAAAAGTAAGTATATAGATATACTATTATTGTTAACATATATTTTTAACAATTTGGTATTTCTTCCGACAAGGAAATTTCAATAATTATGTAACAAAATCACATAGTTTTAAAGTCTATTACCTCGTGGATTACCACAAGCTTCTATCACGTGGTTTTACTACGCGGTTTTACCACGTGGCTTTACCACACGATTACGTCGCGTGAAACTTTTTGGTCTTATATATTTTGTTATTGTTAATTATATAATTTAATTAAAATCTTACAATATTTAAATAAATAATTTAATTACAACCCAGGTAACATCACGTTGTAACCACTACCTTAGTTTTACTACGTGGTTTACTACGCAGTTTTACCACGTAAAGTTTTTGACCTTACTTATTTCAATGATACGGTTAAACATATAATTCTTTATTGCAATTCTGTAAGTTGTTCGAATTTGCATCCATTACACTATTATTCTAAAATCATATTTACACCCATACCACGTGGTAATCACGACCAACCACGCGGTAAACCACGTGGTTCTTTTCAACAGGGGCATCGTCGCTATATGGTTCAATCGTTTTTACAACTAATATTTTTATTTCCGTCAAACCCATTATAAAAATGGTTTATTTTACAAAATGATTCACAATTATAAAAATAATATTAATAATTTGTTTCAATTGTTTAATAATAATTATAATTTTTTTTATTTTTCTAAACGATTATTTTAAATTTTTTATTAATATTTTTTTGTAAAGCTGAAAAAAATAAAATATAAATTATTAGAAAACAGTGTTTATAAGAAAGTAGCTTCAATGTAATGAATGAAATATAGTTAATATAAATTTAATATTTTATAAATACTAATATTATACATACCCTACTGGAAATACATTTTCGATGAAAATGCTCCAAAATATGCTAAAGGTGGGCCAACTTGCGCCAAAAGTGGGCCGATGTTTACCAACATTGAAATATTTGGAACATTTTTCCAGTTTTGGCAAACTTTAGCCCACTTTTGGCCAATTTAGGAACATTTTGTATTGATTATGGAATAAATTTTTCAACCAGTAAAAAATTGTTTTTCACATGCAATTTCTTAAATTAAGGCGCACTTAATTGCGTTTATAATATTTAATATTGCAATAATAATATGTTGTAAATAATATGTTGTAATAATCTTTTCTGTAAATGGGCCAACATTTAAACAATCTGGGCCAACCTTTATAACCCATAATTCCAATAAATGCAGCGCTGAATAAAAAAAACAAAGGGCAGCAGCATTCCAATGAATGCAGCGCTGAATAAAAATAACAAACGGCAGCAGCATTCCAATTAATATTATATCAATAAAATATTATATTCCTAATGGCATTCCATACGATTAAAGTCACAAGGTATATTATAAAATTATCTTATTTTCATTTTAAATTATTATTGTTTGAAATATAATAAGTCTTTTTGTATTTCAGTATCCTGATTAGTTTATTAAGACTATCGAAATAATCAAAAATGCAGAAGTATTTCTTAATGATTAAGTTAAAAGGTAAAGTTTTGACTTTGTCAATTTATTTATAATTAATAATAAAAATGTTTTTGTTACAGATATAACATATATAATATCAATAATATGTGACAATATGCATATTGGATATAAATCTTCTAAATGGCATTTTAAAAACAGTAATATTTATTTGAATCTTTTATCTAATGTTTAATTAATTATACATTTAATATTTAATGATATAGTTTAATTTTTCTGTTAAAGATGATTTCGATGAATACTTGCTGAATTTATAAATTATATAAACAATAAAAACGATATATTGAAAAAAATATATCTTATGAAATATACAAGTGAATAGAGTACAATTGTAACATAATAATTGTAATTTAATTTAATAACATAATAATTGTAATTTGAAATTTTTGCAAAAATAAGTTTGTAAAATAAACAATAAAAATTAATTTGATTTATTGTATGTTCCAGTGTTGAAATTTTATTAATTTTAATTACGTAATCAAATGTTATTTTAATTATTGTTATTAAGATAATTTTCTGGTAATAATATCGACATAGTAGTTGATATCTATTTGTTTAAAAAAACTATAAGGCCCAAAAATGTAAGGCCCAAAATTTATAAGGTCCAAAAATGTAAGGCCCAAAAGTGTAAGGCCCAAAATTTATAAGGCCCAAAAATGTAAGATCCAAATTTATAAGGCCCAAAAATGTAAGGCCCAAAATTTATGAGGACAAAAATGTAAGGCTCAAAATGTAAGGCCTAAAATTGTAAAGTCCAATTAAAATAAAACTTTACAATTCCGTTGCCAATAATGTAAGGCCCAAAACTTATAAGGCCCAAAAATGTAAGGTCCAAAAAATGTAAGGTCCAAAAAGTGTAAGGCACAAAAGTGTAAAGTCCAATTAAAATTAATCTTTGAAACTATAAAAATGCATTTTTAAAAAACCGGAGAACCGGAGAACCGGAGACCAAAAGTCGATCCACTTTAATATAATATAAGATTTTTAGTTTTACATCCCTTACAAGAATTGTTGAGGTGTGGATATAAAATGGAGAGAATTTTATTCTATAATAATGTGGATTTATTTAACTACTACTTCTTATATACATCGACATGTTTATTCGGCGAAGGCTCAAGCCAGAGAGATCGAGTAGCAGAGAGAGCGTCGTCTTGTCCGGCGTCTCTCGCACTATAGTCATACTCACATACATACTGGAGAGGGGAGACTTACAAATGTGTCTCCACTCACACTCATTAGCACGCTCACTTATTTCGGCGTGCTTCACACTATACACGATTTACGTACAATATTGAACTTGTCTTGAACTTGGGTATATAACATGAACTTGGTTTGAACTTGGGTATATATAACAATATAAATGTACATATTATATTTCAACAAGAATTATAATACTAATCTGAAGGATTACTATAAATATATAAACATCATTATTACAATAACTGAATATACGTATTTAATACAAAAGATTGTAACGGGGTACGGCATCTAAGTCCTCCTACCACCGACGTCTCTCCTCCAAGTCACCCTCCCGGCCTGGTCCGCGGCCGTGGTGATACTGTTGAGGAGCTCAATTGTCTGGGGCTCGTTGCAAACTCCGAGTGCATTCCATTAGCTTGACTTAACTACCTAACGCTTTGTCATACCTCGTGGTCGACCTCTACCACGTTTAACTTGTCCACGGTGACTTACATTAGAGACAACATTCGCTCGGTTTCGCGGTATCGCAACGACTCTAGCATGTTTGCGCGGCCTACCTCTACTTCGTTTAATAGGGGACGCGTTCTCGGTAAATTATCTAGTCTAGTTTCAGTTTTATTGTATGACTTTAATTTCTCACGTGTGGTTTCGAAAGCAATTATTTGTTTGAATTCTCTTTGAAATATTATTTCTCACAAATTTTTCCAGAACGATTGATAGTCGTTTTTCCAATATATTTATTTGTAGAGCATTTGAAGTATTAAAACACGAAATTCCCTTGACAAGTGAATATGTTAAAGGTGATTTTTTTGAAATCTTGCTGATAAATACTTTCATTATAGTACGACAATCATTTTTAAACTTAAGAACATCAAGACCCGGAACGTCCTTTACTTTTCTTAAAGCATCTTTTGTCGCGTAGCCAATTTTTACTTTCTCCGCAGGTAATAAAAATTCAGACTTATTTAAATCAATTTTTAAAACATTATTTTCATTCTCTTCCAAAATTCTGACTTTACAATTCGTTTTAAAACATCGACGTATAAGGTCGACAGTGTGTCATATAAAAACGGCACTTTAGGATAATTCGTTTGAAACTCACTTAAAAATGGTTCAATTTCGTTGGCGAATGTTTGAAAAAAAGCTAATTTTGAATCAAGTAAAACCTCAAAGTAAATCATCAAAGTAAAAAGGAGTCCAAGCTGGAGATCGAGGACGAAACGCCTTTAATTATTTTGTGAAGGCCGTGCTCTGGGAAATTCCACCAACCATAGTGGACACAGAGTACAATGTGTCTGCTTTATACAAAAGTAAAGGATTTAGTTCGTGAGAGGCCGATATTATTATATTCATATACATATTGCCGAACGATAAAAATTTTGTATCAAATTAATTTTTATTGTTTATTTTACAAACTTATTTTTGCAAAAATTTCAAATTACAATTATTATGTTACAATTGTATTCTATTCACTTGTAAAATTTAATTTAATAAATTTTTTAAAATGAAAAAATGAAAAAATGATAAACTTAAAAATAAAAAAATTAAAAACTTAAAAATTAAAAAATTTAAAACGTTTAAGAATATAGCAAAATTACTTATGTGAGGCTTAGAAAACGGGAAACTAATTTTTATGAACAATTTGATAGTAATTTTATATAATTTTATAAAAACTGTAAATGACAATTTTTGTGGTTGATTTACATTCCGAATAGAGGTGAACGTTTTCCTTCATATTTTTTTTATTTGTGTTTACAAATTTTGGGCCTTATAAATTTTATATGTGCAAATACTTACATACATGAGTATATATATATATATGTACACCTGCCCGGGAAAACTATATATTGTATATTTCATAAGATATATTTTTTTCAATATATCGTTTTTATTGTTTATATAATTTATAAATTCAACAAGTATTCATCCCTGTTGAAAAAAATCATATGATATTTTCACCTAAAATTTTCACCTGATAATTTTAGGTAACTTTTGTTTCATTTTTTTAAGTAAATTAGGTAATTTTATCAGGTAAAAATTTTAGGTAAAAAATTTAGGTAAAATTTTTTGCTTTTTATTTTTTGATAGAAATTTTGCTTATATATATGAATTTAAATACGTAAATATATCACTTCAAAATATTATCCAATTAATTTATGTAGTAGTATAAAATAGTGTTCTTAATATTAATATGATTAACAATATATTACATCAATAACCTAAAAAACGTACGTAATAAATTTAAGTAATTTTATCAAGTATTTTGTTGCATGACTATTTATTAGAAAATAATCAGGTGATTTTATTTTTTGAGTGCTTGACTCTACAAGTAAAGAGAGCATGCGCAGCACGTTAATCGAATTACAAATTTGCGATTAAAAAATAATGATAAATTGCATTTTTATATCTAAGAATAGGCACATATTATAGTTACTGAAGACACACATAAACATTGTTAGAATTGCCTATTCTTAGACCTTTACCAACACACAATAATTACTTAGAGCATCGGTTAGTTCCGATTCGTTGCGCATCAGGTACCTCATACGTGATACAACACATAACGGTTCTTAGTTCTGGCGCGCACATCATAACACGGTAACCGCAAATACTGAAACTTGTGATATTTCTGAATTGCTGCGTATTTTCTCCACATATAACAGGATAAGTATGTAAAATATTAATAGTAATTATAAATACTCATCAATCATTTCCTTATATCATTTATTATCGTTTAATTACTATTGAAGAAGAAGAATGTTTTATATTTACATAACCTAAAAATTCTGATACTTAAATTACTTTAAATTGTATACATATATTAATTTACAATTATTGTTAATTAAGTATAATATCAGTCAAATTATTATTTGGTTAGAATTTAAATTAATTGTTTATTAAAAGGCATAATTTTTTACTTACAAAGGAGACCAACCAAGTAAATATCAAAAAACAATTCGCTAGTTTAATTTATAAATATGATATAGAAAGTAAAAGCTATAGTTTAAAAAAAATCATGCTATCAATTTAATTAATTTATTTTGTATATTAGTTTCCATGAACATAGCTTTTGAGTTCAAATAAATTTTATGGTTTTTGTAGTATGATGATAATAGTTTTTACCAAGTGCGTATACATTAGAATATAAAAATTTATATTAAAATATTTTGCTAGAAAGAGTTTCTGTTAATTTATAGAGATACATAATAAATTTTTATATTTTTGAAAGCTTTAACACTGTATGTATAAATGTGTATACATATATGTATGATATATTCTCTTAAATATTGTTTTAAAGACTAAACATTCATATACATATTATGTATTTTATTTCTATACAGTTTTATTCGCAATTTCATCAGAGCAAAGGGATGTAAACTAAGTTTTAATATGACTTCATCTAATTCAAAGGACGAGTTGATCTTTCTGTGTGATGGTTTGATACTTTTTATTTGAAAATATTTCAAACTTATAATCTATAAAAGTTGTATTTGTAAACTTTGTTTTAATTACTATTTTATAGTTTTATTAAAATTGCATTAATATAAAGGTATTGTACATAATATATACTGTGACGTTGTAAAATACAACGCACAAGTACTTGCACATGGCTTGTATTTACAAGTCATGTGCATGCATAATTGTTACATTACGATAGCTCGCGATCGCGTCGCAGGTAGCGAATCCCTCGCTGGCGGACCGAAGTGCACCGATGCACTTTAATATAAACACTGATACCCACGGTATGGGTATGTTTTAGCGACGGAGTCGAGATACGACGCGACCGATATCCTACGGTAGTACGCGGATCACTACCCAGACCACGGCCGAGAGGTATCGTGAGTCAAGGACCGAGCCCAGGTCGTCTCACGATACCTGGCGAATCCGATGCTGATGTCAACAAGACGGGAGGTTAGGCGGCGTCCTAACCTCAACCGTCACACGTGCTCAGCAGACGACGATGGCTGAGATGGCGCATGGGTGCGCGCACGCCCGAACTACGTACTACTAGTCGGGAGAGCCAGGGTGCTCCCCCACCTTACACCCGTGGTGCGCGGGGAAGGGGAAAATCACTCGAGCAGCGAGAGTGTTGCGCGCGCGAAGAGCTCGAGTGAGCGACCGTAGTGGGACTATGGGTGGGAGCGCGAGGAGCGAGGGGAGCGCGCGAGTAGAGTAGGAGTCGCGGTATACCTAATGTATGCGTGCGAAGGTATACCGCGGCATACTAGAATATGTATATGTATATATATAGATATAGATGGTGCGCGCACACCTATGTGTTGGTGTATACTCTTGTATATAGCGCGCACACGTATATGATATAATTAATTATTTTAGCTAGTAGCGTCGTTAATTTTAAATAACAATTATGTAGATCCGTCGGTAGAGTTTGGGGCGTTTTGTATTAATTTTATAGAATGTATATAGTTGTAAATAGTTGCTGATATGAATTAAATTTTAATTGTTGTGTGAGTGTGTCGGGAGTAGTTAGTATGAATTATATAGCCGGTAGGCACGGGGCGGCAGCACCGAATGGGTTACCGATATGGTAATTAATTATTTGTAATGCGCGCCTTCCGAGTGTCGGGGATGATTGGTTGCGTGATCGACCCAATAACGAACAGGTTGGTGGTGACGTAAACCACTATTATTGGATAATCGGCCTTGACGGAAATAAGATCAAGGCTGACTACGCGTATCGATCACGCAATCAACCACCTTAATCAACGCCGGTAGATAAGGTGTAGAGTGAGATAGAGCAGGATAGCGATAGGGTGGGGAGGAAAATCCTTAATTTTGGGGATCAAGCCACGCCGCGAGCCGGATGAAGGAGCCGGTCTCGATGATTCGCTACCCGATCGTCCGAGGAGATAGTTGTGTTTTATTGAGTAGAGTTTTTGAGGCAGAGTAGCCATTTCTTCTGAGTAGAGTTGAGTTAGAGTAGTAGTCGAGTGGAGTTGATTGGAGCTGTGAGAAGTTAATTAGGCGAGTATAGTTACGGTTAGCCCGACGGGCGGCCGAATTACTAATATTTATATTTTATATTTTTATATTTGCCGGACGGACGGAGTTGCGTGAGTGTGAACACGTGTGTGAGTCGGTCGCGGATCGCGGTTAATAATTGTGTCGGTGCCGGACTTATAATATTATTTTGAATTGTTGAATAAATATTAGTTGTGGTGAAATATTGAATTCGAGAGTGTCATTTTAAGTAATTTTCATTTACTCTAAAAGCCACCGGTTCCGAGGTGGTCAGCCGTCGAGATTCCCTCTGTGACGAGGAGTCGAGGTGGAGGTTTGCCGGGTTGCCGAGTAGTGTTGTAACGTAATAATTATTCTTTTTAATTTAAATATCGCCAAGCGCCCAATTAAATACAAATCGGCGATATCCTGGCCATTTTTAACGTCGCTACGACGGAACCTCCGTCGGCCTTTAATTTAATTTAATTAAATTCTTCCCGACGAAAAGTAGCGTCGCAATACAATTAATAATTTGCTATAAATATATTAATGTTATATAACTATGTACTGTTAATAGTACATTGTTAAAATGTACAATTAACATTTAATTTATATTGTATCATAGGATAAATTATGAACCAATAATAGCTCCAATACAAAAAATATTTATTTCATTATAAAAATGTGATTTTAAACTAAAAAAAGCTTCAACATTTAATTTTAGTACTATCCGGATACAACTGAAAGTCAATTTATATTGTATAATAGAAAAAGTTATTGAAAGATGATTGCTTCAATACAAAAAAATATTTATATTATTACAAAATTGTGATTTTAAACTAAAATAAGCTTTCGTGTTATTTAAATTGTTAAAATAAAAATTTAAAAAAACAACATATATTACAACAAAATAGAAAGGAAACTATATTACGTAAATTAAAAAATTTATTTGAAGGTTTTTTTAGATAGAATTTTTGCTTTTAATGATTTTCTTGATTAATTTCCTTCATGATAATCATAATCATAATATTTTACAAAAAACAGTACAAGATTTAGTTTAAATTGTATTTTTTCATTACAGTTTCAACAGATACATGTGACAGCTTGGTGTCACATATTGCAGGATCTCCTGAACTACACCAAAACGATAGCATTAATAATATAACAATCCCTTTAATAAATTGTCAAAATGTGCCTCTTGACCTAGAACGTACCTCAGAAAACACCTGTATTATAATTGATTCACCAAATGGTGTATTATCAGCAAAACCTATCCCTGTCAAAAAGATCGAGGTGGATTTCGAGCTGGATTTCGAGCTGGATTTGACTCGTTTTTTGGCCTCGATTTCGAGGTAGATCCACCGATCGGGAACTCGATTTCGACCTCGTTTAGCCTCAATCAGGGACTCGATTTCAAGCTGGATTGGCCTCGATTTCGGGCTCGATTACGAGCTGGATTGGCCTCGATTTTGAACTCGATTGGCCTCGATTCGGGACTTGATTTCGAGCTGGATTGGCCTAGATCGGGGACTCGAGTTCGAGGTCGATTGGCCCCAGCTCGAAATCGAATCCCTTGATCCAGGCCAATCGAGCTCGAAATCGGGTCCCGAATCCAGGACAATCGAGCTCGAAATCGAGTCCACGATCGTGGCCAATCGAGCTCGAAATCGAGTCCACGATCGTGGCCAATCGAGCCCGAAATCGAGGCCAATTCAGTTCGAAATCGAGTCCCCGATCGAGGCCAATCGAGCCCGAAATCGAGGCCAATCGAGCTCGAAATCGAGTCCCGAAATCGAGGCTAGTGGAGCTCAAAATCGAGTCCCGAATCCAAGCCAATCGAGTTCGATATCGAGTCCCCGATCGTGGCCAATCGAGCCCGAAATCGAAGCCAATCCAGCTCGAAATCGAGTTCCCGATCGAGGTGGATCTACCGCGAAATCGAGGCTAAAAGTCGAGTTTAATCGAGGCAAAATCGAGTCAAATCCAGCTCGAAATCCACCTCGATTTCGAGCTGGATATCCACCTCGATTTTTTCGACAGGGATAGTATAAGGGAATCCAACAGTCTTTCCTTCTCACCAAGTAAATAATTTAATTATTTATCGTTAAATAAATATTAGAATAGAAAAAGGCAAAACTATAATTTTGTAAATAATCTTTATCATATGAATTTTATAATAATAGTTTACAATCAGTATTCCTAAATATATACTTACTTGTTCCTTAAACAAATTTTTTTTCAGTTGTTCCTTCAAACAGTGATAATTATATACAGTTATATATACTATATATTATTATTATTATTATTAAATTACTCAGTTGGCACCCTCCTATTTGACTAGGTTATGCCAGGCACTTGGGTATTCCCTTTGCGCCCTGTTTTCCATTTCCCATCTTTAGCCTTCCGAAGTGTATAGCAATATTGCCACACTTGAGTGAGCCTTCTTATGGGTCCTTGGTTTTTTTTCAATCGGGCACCGCCCAGAGACCCTGCCAAACAGCAAGTATTCTCTGGACATCCCAACTGGATATATCTCCTGAATCAATTAGAAATTCACCTGTGAGGCGCCATCTTCTTGTCATGATTCTGGGGCATTCACATAAGATGTGTAGAGGTGTTTCGTTTGCCTCCTTGCACATTCGGCATAATGGATCTGTTTCCAGTCCCATTTTATACCTATGGTATCGCAAATCTCCATGTCCAGTAAGTATGTCCATTAGCTTGCGAGCTGTCTTTCTGCTAAGTTTCCTAAGCCCTTCTTCCCAGTGTCCGCTTATTGCGTTTCCGAGTGCGGCTTTAGCTTGTCTGCATCCTGCAGTTTTTACCCAAGCACTTTGGTGTTCCTTCACCAGCCATTTCTTTAGTAATTCTATAAGGTGGCTATGTGGCATCTTTACCATCATGCTTGGTTCCGCATGTTTTCCATTTGTACCTATCTTTGCTAGGTCATCGGCTATCTCGTTACCACGTATACCTACATGACTTGGTATCCATGTTAGCGTTAGCCGCTTATTCAACTCTGCCAGTCTATTTAGTGTCTTATGACATTCCCAAATTAGTCTGGACTTAGTGGTGTGACCATTCAGACTCTGTAACACAGTTCTGCTGTCCGAGTAAATGTATATCTCTTCGTCTTTGCAATTCTCCTGTGCCGCTTTAGCACATTGCAGGATTGCAAATGTTTCCGCTTGGGAAATGGTATTGTATTCCTTTAAGGAATATATCCTACCCTTCCCATTTTTTCTGCAGTATACCCCTGCTCCGACTCCCCGGATATTCTTGGACCCATCAGTATACCAGAGTTCTTTGCCCTCCGGCACCCTAACACGTCCTTGACTCCAGTCATCTTTGCTAGGCAGACTGACTCTGTATCTCTTATCGAATAGGAACTCAGTGCTGCATCTATCAGTTCCCTCGTATAAGTTCTCTCTTAGATTTCGCGGGAGCGTACTTAGGAGTCCCCTGTCCGCCCGTCGATCTAAGAGATTTCTAACTCTTAAGTATCCTTTTATGGCTTCTGACTTAAGAGTGAGCTGAAAGGGCTCAATATTCGTTATGACCCCCATAGCTTGTACTGGCGTGGTTCTTAGAGAATTGGTGATGCAGCGCAGGACCAATCCTCGTACCCTTTCCAGCATTTGGTTCGCAGTTTTCAAACCTGCTCGCTTCCACCAAATCACTGCCGAATACGTGAGTTTTGGTTTCAGAATTGCTGTGTAAATCCACATCATGGTTTCTGGTTTAAGACCCCAGTTCAAGTGCAGAGCTCTACGTGTTTGCCATAGTACTCTTATAACTTTATTACACTGGTTCTCAAGGTGCTCTTTCCAGTTTAACTTACTGTCAAGAATGACACCTAGATATTTAGCTTTTTCTTTTATTTCTAGCCGTTTTCCTCCATATTCGAGGTGTTTTATGCTTGTTTTCCACTTATATTTACGTGTAAACACCATAACTTCCATTTTTTCCGGGTTAACCGATAGTCCACCTCCTTGGCACCACTTATATACCTTATTCAAGGCATTTTGCATGATGTCAAATAGTGTTTCTAAAAATGGTCCTCTAACTATTATTGCTAGATCATCTGCATATCCTACAACCTCACATCCCGTGTTGGTTAGTAGGCATAATAGTGTGTTCATTACAAGATTCCAGAGGGATGGGGAAATAACCCCCCCCTGTGGGCATCCCGTGTTCACCCAGCCAGTTACCTTGGTGTTACCCTTGGTCATTACCAGCTTTCTGTTTGATAACATGAGTTCGACCCAGTCAGTAACTGGCTGAGCTATTCCATGTCTCCTCATTGCCTCCTTGATTACTCTTTTGGAGGTATGGTTGAAAGCTCCTTCTATGTCTAAAAAGACCACTAGAGCGAAGCCTCCGTTTTCAATTTGTTCTTCAATCAGGTTCACTATTTTGCACAGAGCAGTCTCAGTAGAGTGTCCTGCTCTGTACGCATACTGATCCCTATGAAGTGGTCGTTCTTTTAAAGGTTTATCTTTAATATGTCTGTCTATGAGCCTTTCCATTGTCTTCAGCATAAACGATGTAAGACTTATAGGTCGGAAGTCTTTAGGAGAAGTATAGCTCCCCTTACCTGCTTTCGGAATGAACGTCACTCTCGTTCCCTTCCAACTTTCTGGAATATGGCATAATTCCAGACTTGCCCTAATAAGTCTGGTCATTGGACGGATAATGCACTCCCCCGCCCTTTGTAATAGTGCAGGGTAAATACCATCCAGTCCTGGTGACTTATATGGCCCAAAAGATCCGATGGCCCACCTGACTTTGTCCTCTGAGGCAATTTCGGTCCCCAGCACACTGCATGATCCGGTTTGGCTCACCGCATGCTGGTTTCCCGTTCCGTAGTCGTTTGACTCATGAACTTCCATCGCCCCTTCCCCTTCATTCGAGAAATCCGGGTAGAAGGATTCGATCAGGCGGTACAACGTTTCTTCGTCCGTCATGGTGTATTTCCCATTTGGCAGTTTAAGTGCTCCCAATATAGCTTCCGGATTTTTTGACAAGATCTTGTCCAACCGGGCTGCCTGTGAGCCTTTTTCTATGTCGCTGCAAAAGTTGGCCCATGATTCTGCTTGTGCCTTCCTAATTGCTGCTCGATAGCTGTCTCTTTTACTTGCGTAATGATTCCACTCGTCTGCTGTACCTTTTTTTTGGGCCAGCTTATAGGTTCTCCTTACTTGTTTCTTGAGACACTCTAGGTTCTCGTTCCACCAGTAGGTTTTATCTCGCTTACCCACCAATGTGGGTCTACAGTTGTTCTCAAAAGCTGAGATAATTCCTTTATTTAGTTTATCAGCAGCTTCTTCAAGCTCCTTCCAGTTTCTTATATGTTCTGGAAAATTTGCTAGTGAGCTGCTTATTTCTTCCTTGTAGGTTATCCAATTTGTCTTCTTCGGTTTCCTGGTCCATGTTCTAGGATTTGTACCAGGTCCCACTAACTCGAAAACAATTTTGGCATGATCAGATAGTGTCGGTTCATCAGATACCCTCCACCTCTTGATCCTATTTGTAATTTCTCCAGTACATAACGTGATGTCCAATACTTCTGCTCTAAGTTTATTACAGAATGTTGGCGTTGTACCAGTGTTTAGAATATCTAGTTTGGTTGTGGCTAGATATTCTACCAGTTCCTCTCCTCTCCTATTGATGTCTGTGCTCCCCCACAGTATGTGATGTGAGTTAGCGTCACAGCCTATTAGGAGCGGTAAGTTTTTACTCTCACAGAAGGTAATTAACCTTTTAACTTCCGTGGGTGGATTTACCTCTCCATCATATGGAAAGTACGCTGAGGCAATGACTATGTTTCCAATGCCTTCCGATTCCGTCCTCACCGCTGTCAGGTCTCTTGTACAGAAATCCATCAGCGGGGTTACATTTACTCCCTTAGTGATGATACACGTTCTGGGCGTCTCAGCTTGCATGTCACTGTAACAAACAAGCCCCTTTCCCCTTAAACCCTTGATTGTTCCTCTCACCGTCCATGGTTCTTGGACCAGTGACAGGCCTGTGTGCATCTCTGCCAAACCCTTACGCAATAGTGCAGAAGAGTCTTTGCAGTGATGCAAGTTAATTTGTGAGATTTGCAGCGCCTTGAAGGTCATTATTTCGAGCTTCCCGGCACTGCTGCCTCTTTATCAGACTCCGCTACCGCCGGCGCGTGTACTTTGAAAGTGACACGCTCCAGTGAGTAGAAGGGTCTGCAATCTAGAGCCTGAAGGGCTCTAGCTTGGGACTCCGGCATCTGCACCAGAAGAAAGTTGTCCTTCGCTGCAGCACCGTCGGTAGCCCCCTTGTCGCATTTTACGACCCGCCATGTTGCGGTATTTAGCGTCGGATTGTACCGCATCAGCCTCTGAAGAACCAGCTCCGTGGGTTTCGGTGCTCCCGGTATCCACGCGCTGGCCTTCACCAGCCTCTGCAGCACCTCCGTTCCGCTGACTGTCAGAGCAGGACCCCGCCAAGATTTTAGTCCGGGCACGATCCCACTCAGCCAATCCGCGGACCGTTGATCCTCTGCTATAATCACAAATACTCCCCCCCTGCAGAAGGACGCAACAAACTTTGGCAGCTGCTCAGGAGGAAGGACATCTGTCTCCTCCTCCAGAGCATTCCTGAAGTCTTCAAACTGTCCTGTAGTAAGAAGCACCTCAGGATATTCTGCTGATGTCACGACCCTCGACAGAGGGTTCGTTCTCTGTGCTGTTGTAAGTCCCACACAACATTTCGGCTTTTCAGCACTCTGAGTGTTACTTACTTGTGCCGGCTTGTTTTTATGCCGTTTTTGTGTCCGCGGGTCCTCTGGCGGCGTGTCCTTCCCTCTTTTCCCCATGAGAGGCGTTGAGGGAGGTCTCTCCGCGCTTTGAGCCCGCATTTCTTGCTTTCTGAGCTTTCGCCTGCGGTTTTTCTCCGCATAGCGTCCACTCGTCCAGCTTCTTCCTTCATTGGTATCCATTGGCATTCCAGCTCCCGGTTTGGGATTGGACACCGTCAATGGCCCATCAGGATTTTTAAATTCAGTGGGTTGGTAAGCAGACATCCCACTGGGCGCCGCCTGCTCACCTACCTTTACTGCAACTACCGGTGACACCGAAGTTACCACCGGCAAGTTGGTTGTGTTGAGAGTTGGGATCTCTCCAGGGTTTGTTGACACTTTTGGGCTAGCATCCGAATAGCCCGTTGCTTTAACAGGGAAGGACATATCATGGATTTTTAAGGGGGGTTTTTGATTTGTGTTAAGTGTTTATGTCTGTGGCTCCCTACGAGTGTCCCCCCTCGTCATCCGAACAGCCCTCGCAAAACAGGCAGCGACCCACTTCGGTCCTACTATAGGAAAGCCCCCCACCCGAAGCAGTAGGGTCCCATCCGGTCACTATCCGGCACTACTACCCCTGGCGCGATTATACACTGACTGATAGGGCAGCCAGGCTTTGCTAGTTAGGCCAGCCCGGGCCCCTGTACTATTCAGCGGCCTAGGAGTGTCTCAACCTAGTTTATCCTAGGGTGCCTCCATGGGTACCCCACCCGTCCGCTTGAGCAGTCTTACTACGAGGAAAGAACACCCCCCGAGAGCCCCAGTGTGAGAAGGTGTTTGTGTGTGTGAGTGTCTGTTTGTGTCATGTGAATGTGTATAGGTATAGGTGTAATGATCACTGATAAAGTCCCAGCGTGTCCATCCATAACCCGCGCGGAGCATACCCGTTTATAGGGATCTCCTCTTTCACCAGCGAGCCCGTTTATAGAGCTGCCTCTTACAAGCGCTTGGAAAGAGCCGTTTATAGGCCTCCCATTCATACCTCTGAGACCCTACCAGTAATACATGAGTGTAAATGATGTGTTGTGTGTCATTCCGTGTCCTGGATAGGAGCCCTTACGTGGGAATCCCTTCCGGGCCAGAAAGGCCACGGTTTTTTAGAGAGATGTTACTCCTCTATCCCTCCCCAATTACACTGTTTCCAGTGACTTCCGGGCTTGGGACCGGCTTGCTGAGGTTCACCCGTGGCTACTAGATTTCACCACAAATGAAATCTAGTAGCCACGGGTGAACCTCAGCAAGCCGGTCCCAAGCCCGGAAGTCACTGGAAACAGTGTAATTGGGGAGGGATAGAGGAGTAACATCTCTCTAAAAAAAAAAAAAAAATTTTAGTACTATCCGGATACAACTGAAAGTCAATTTATATTGTATAATAGAAAAAGTTATTGAAAGATGATTGCTTCAATACAAAAAAATATTTATATTATTACAAAATTGTGATTTTAAACTAAAATAAGCTTTCGTGTTATTTAAATTGTTAAAATAAAAATTTAAAAAAACAACATATATTACAACAAAATAGAAAGGAAACTATATTACGTAAATTAAAAAATTTATTTGAAGGTTTTTTTAGATAGAATTTTTGCTTTTAATGATTTTCTTGATTAATTTCCTTCATGATAATCATAATCATAATATTTTACAAAAAACAGTACAAGATTTAGTTTAAATTGTATTTTTTCATTACAGTTTCAACAGATACATGTGACAGCTTGGTGTCACATATTGCAGGATCTCCTGAACTACACCAAAACGATAGCATTAATAATATAACAATCCCTTTAATAAATTGTCAAAATGTGCCTCTTGACCTAGAACGTACCTCAGAAAACACCTGTATTATAATTGATTCACCAAATGGTGTATTATCAGCAAAACCTATCCCTGTCAAAAAGATCGAGGTGGATTTCGAGCTGGATTTCGAGCTGGATTTGACTCGTTTTTTGGCCTCGATTTCGAGGTAGATCCACCGATCGGGAACTCGATTTCGACCTCGTTTAGCCTCAATCAGGGACTCGATTTCAAGCTGGATTGGCCTCGATTTCGGGCTCGATTACGAGCTGGATTGGCCTCGATTTTGAACTCGATTGGCCTCGATTCGGGACTTGATTTCGAGCTGGATTGGCCTAGATCGGGGACTCGAGTTCGAGGTCGATTGGCCCCAGCTCGAAATCGAATCCCTTGATCCAGGCCAATCGAGCTCGAAATCGGGTCCCGAATCCAGGACAATCGAGCTCGAAATCGAGTCCACGATCGTGGCCAATCGAGCTCGAAATCGAGTCCACGATCGTGGCCAATCGAGCCCGAAATCGAGGCCAATTCAGTTCGAAATCGAGTCCCCGATCGAGGCCAATCGAGCCCGAAATCGAGGCCAATCGAGCTCGAAATCGAGTCCCGAAATCGAGGCTAGTGGAGCTCAAAATCGAGTCCCGAATCCAAGCCAATCGAGTTCGATATCGAGTCCCCGATCGTGGCCAATCGAGCCCGAAATCGAAGCCAATCCAGCTCGAAATCGAGTTCCCGATCGAGGTGGATCTACCGCGAAATCGAGGCTAAAAGTCGAGTTTAATCGAGGCAAAATCGAGTCAAATCCAGCTCGAAATCCACCTCGATTTCGAGCTGGATATCCACCTCGATTTTTTCGACAGGGATAGTATAAGGGAATCCAACAGTCTTTCCTTCTCACCAAGTAAATAATTTAATTATTTATCGTTAAATAAATATTAGAATAGAAAAAGGCAAAACTATAATTTTGTAAATAATCTTTATCATATGAATTTTATAATAATAGTTTACAATCAGTATTCCTAAATATATACTTACTTGTTCCTTAAACAAATTTTTTTTCAGTTGTTCCTTCAAACAGTGATAATTATATACAGTTATATATACTATATATAGTTTAAGAAAAAAAAGATATTTCATAAGCAGTGCAGTTTTTTCTAAAGGATATTTATATACAAAATCAAATCTGAAATACTGCAAATAAATTATATTTATATAAAGATTGTAATATGAACATTTATTAGTATTCGAGAATTACAATGCAAATATGTCTGTGATCACTTACTGTATATTCTAGTTTTAAAATTATAAAATTTTCTACATTATTCGTTAAACAAAATCTATGATGAAATACGGCGTTTTCATTGTATTCAAAATTACATCAGTAAATTAAATTTGAATATTTCTTATTACTTTTGTAATATTTCATGATCTTAAGACTTGAAATTTCATAAAAATGCTGCATTTTGGAATATACTTTGCCGTAAATACACCAAACAGACTTTAAGTTAACCATTTTTAAAAAACTGTTCATTTTTCCTTATTTTTAATTTCCTATCAGAAATTTCAATTTTGTTTATTCTATTATAATGTTCAGTTTCAAAATTTTAAAACTAGAAACAAATAAATATAAGTTATATATATATATATACTATTTAATAGAACAGACTACTTACATGAAGCAACAGGGGGTTTTGCTTTCAGATTTGACATTTAATGTTATTAAGATTATATTTGTAAAATTGTTATCTACATTACTTTAACAAAAGAATAATTATATTTTTACAAAATGCAAGGTGTTATTAAAAAAAATGTATCTTCGCTTAATCACGTAAAATAATTGTTTAAAATAAAGATATATTTAATTCACCTGACTTATGTGTATATTTATGTCACTGTCACAAGTAAGTGATTTACAAATTTTTTAACAAAACTTTATCAGGTGTCTACATCACCAAATTTAACTTTTTAATTTATAACATGAGGCTCTGCTCGTTCGGAAATTAAAAAATGAAGCGGGCGTCGGGTCTTGAACCCGAGCCCCTTCGGATCCGAAGGCGTTCACGCTAACCACTGCGCTACGCCCGCACTGGTCGTAGCGCTTCTTATCGCTCTTATATGCTACCGATCACGCGCCACCTGGCGTGTCGGTATTGCGGAAATCTATATGACAAGTGGATTAAATCCACCTTGTCACAATCCCCCCCACCAAACCGTCGAGTGTCTGTAAGACATCGAGACACATTTATAGGCTGGGGAGGAGGCTGCTTTGCTGCTTTTACTGCTCTGCTCTTTGCTCACTAGAACAATCCCCCAAATTATTCTAGGAGTTGCTGCTGGGAAGGCTGCTTAGGAAGGGACTAGGGACTATGTACATGTGGGTTATTTACGTTGGGCGCCAATATAACATGAGGCTCTGCTCGTTCGGAAATTAAAAAATGAAGCGGGCGTCGGGTCTTGAACCCGAGCCCCTTCGGATCCGAAGGCGTTCACGCTAACCACTGCGCTACGCCCGCACTGGTCGTAGCGCTTCTTATCGCTCTTATATGCTACCGATCACGCGCCACCTGGCGTGTCGGTATTGCGGAAATCTATATGACAAGTGGATTAAATCCACCTTGTCACAAATTATTGAAATGACTAAAATTATTAAATTAAGGGTAGCTTTTTGTCTTTTGACTTATATATTGTAATTTCAAGGTTCGACGTCATATATTTAAAAAACGTTATTTAAAAATATGCTTAAAAAGTTGTAAATTAGCCACGTGTCCTGTTCAAAATAATCAAGGATTATACATATTACCTACTATACTTTAACAATTTCTTTAATTTCTTTAGGTAAATTTGGTAATATAATTAGGTAATTTAATCAGCTTTTTATTAAGTAAAGTAATTAGCTACAATTATATACCTTATTTTTTATATTACTTTTTAAAAACCTAAGTTTGTAGAAAATTAATTTTTCTTTCATTTGCATAGTTTACAAGTTTTAAAACTTGAATTGAAACAAAAACTTAATATTAGATAAATATTTTACCTAATAAAATCACCCGATAAAATTACCTAATTCTATTACGTAATAAAATCACCTGATTATTTTCTAATAAATAGTCATGCAACAAAATACTTGATAAAATTACTAAAATTTATTACGTACGTTTTTTAGGTTATTAATGTAATATATTGTTAATCATATTAATATTAAGAACACTATTTTATACTACTACATAAATTAATTGGATAATATTTTGAAGTGATATATTTACGTATTTAAATTCATATATATAAGCAAAATTTCTATCAAAAAATCAAAAGCAAAAAATTTTACATAAATTTTTTACCTAAAATTTTTACCTGATAAAATTACCTAATTTACTTAAAAAAATGAAACAAAAGTCACCTAAAATTATCAGGTGAAAATTTTACGTGAAAATATCATATGATTTTTTTCAACAGGGCATCGAAATCATCTTTAACAGAAAAATTAAAATATATCATTAAATATTAAATGTATAATCAAAAGGCGCGATAGCGCCTGCACGCAAGTATACAGGCGCGTAAGCCCTTATTATACAGCTAACTAACCCCTCAGATTTTTTATATTTTCGTACATTTAAAATTATACTATCTATTTATGCAATTACAAATCTCACATCTATTTTTTATAGAAGTTTTCACTTTACAATAAATCCGGTTTGAATTCATAAGTGCATAGTGGAGAAATTCGATGTTATTAAAGTTGCTTGCTGAATTCCGATTCTCGAATTTTTGCTATTTCCACTTTCTTTTTCATTCGATGGCAGCAAAAAGAGATAGCGTCATAGGAGATGCGAAAGATAGAAAGAGACGAAATTTTTTCCATCCCGTGAAAGAACGCCTACAGAGGTAAAAACTGTTAGCAAGTTGTTTGAGAAGTGGCCGCAAAGAGATATATATATATCTCTATAATATATAAATATTTCGCCGCCGCCGCCGCCGTGTCTAAGAATTCAGAATTCAACATATATATATATATATGTCATATATATATATATGTTATATCTCTTTATAATATATAAATATTTCGCCGCCGCCGCCGCCTCCGCCGTGTCTAAGAATTCAGAATTCAACATATATATATATGTCATATATGTTATATATATATATATATGTCATTTATATGTTATATATATGTCATAAATATGATATATATATGTATGTCATATATATAAGTGTGTGTGTGTGTGTGCGCGTGCCAAAAAAAGTTGTGAATATAACTTGAAAGAATGTGTATTAGTTTACTTATTCCTCATAAAATTCATAAAATAAAAACGGACCTAAAATTTAATATTATGTTTTTAAAAATATGCACAATTTTTCGAAGATAAAATAAATATTAATCAAGTATAACATACACTTTTCAAATATCTATATGTGAAATATACAATAAATCTATATTATATTAAGCTGCTTCCATCAAAAACCTTTCTCCCTTTCTGTGACGTCAATCTATTTGTATGACGTAATTGTCGAAGTGATGATATTTTTTGATAAATAGATGTATCACATGTTTTTTGACGCACTGTTGGGGGTTAATGTTTTTAGTTGCTTTTTTAAAAGGGGTAAAATTTGAAGGGGGAAGGGGTGGTGGTATGGGGTGTACCCTGACCACCTAGACATCGTCATCAGGAAGTGACAATTTTTTTTGCATATTCAAGCAGGGTGGCACACTACTTACCAGTAGACGATGTCCAGATGACCCGGAGGTCACCCTGACCACCTGGACATCGTCTTCAGGAAGTGACAATTTTTTTTGCATATTCAAGCAGGGTGGCATACTACTTACCAGTAGACGATGTCCAGATGACCCGGAGGTCACCCAGACCACCTGGACATCGTCTTCAGGAAGTGACAATTTTTTTTTGCATATTTAAGCAGGGTGGTACACTACTTACCAGGAGACGATGTCCAGATGACCCGAAGGTCACCCTGACCACCTGGACATCGTCTTCAGGAAGTGACAATTTTTTTTGCATATTCAAGCAGGGTGGTACACTACTTACCAGTAGACGATGTCCAGATGACCCGGAGGTCACCCTGACCACCTGGACATCGTCTTCAGGAAGTGACAATTTTTTTTGCATATTCAAGCAGTGTGGCACACTACTTACCAGTAGACGATGTCCAGATGACCCGGAGGTCACCCTGACCACCTGGACATCGTCTTCAGGAAGTGACAATTTTTTTTGTATATTCAAGCAGGGTGGCACACTACTTACCAGTAGACGATGTCCAGATGACCCGGAGGTCACCCTGACCACCTGGACATCGTCTTCAGGAAGTGACAATTTTTTTTGCATATTCAAGCAGGGTGGCATACTACTTACCAGTAGACGATGTCCAGATGACCCGGAGGTCACCCTGACCACCTGGACATCGTCTCCAGGAAGTGACAATTTTTTTTTGCATATTTAAGCAGGGTGGTACACTACTTACCAGTAGACGATGTCCAGATGACCCGGAGGTCACCCTGACCACCTGGACATCGTCTTCAGGAAGTGACAATTTTTTTTGCATATTCAAGCAGGGTGGTACACTACTTACCAGTAGACGATGTCCAGATGACCCGGAGGTCACCCTGACCACCTGGACATCGTCTTCAGGAAGTGACAATTTTTTTTGCATATTCAAGCAGTGTGGCACACTACTTACCAGTAGACGATGTCCAGATGACCCGGAGGTCACCCTGACCACCTGGACATCGTCTTCAGGAAGTGACAATTTTTTTTGTATATTCAAGCAGGGTGGCACACTACTTACCAGTAGACGATGTCCAGATGACCCGGAGGTCACCCTGACCACCTGGACATCGTCTTCAGGAAGTGACAATTTTTTTTGCATATTCAAGCAGGGTGGCATACTACTTACCAGTAGACGATGTCCAGATGACCCGGAGGTCACCCTGACCACCTGGACATCGTCTCCAGGAAGTGACAATTTTTTTTTGCATATTTAAGCAGGGTGGTACACTACTTACCAGTAGACGATGTCCAGATGACCCGGAGGTCACCCTGACCACCTGGACATCGTCTTCGGAAGTGACAATTTTTTTTGCATATTCAAGCAGGGTGGCACACTATATACCAGTAGACGATGTCCAGATGACCCGGAGGTCACCCTGACCACCTGGACATCGTCTTCAGGAAGTGACAATTTTTTTTGCATATTCAAGCAGGGTGGCATACTACTTACCAGTAGACGATGTCCAGATGACCCGGAGTTCACCCTGACCACCTGGACATCGTCTTCAGGAAGTTAAAATTTTTTTTTGCATATTCAAGCAGGGTGGTACACTACTTACCAGTAGACGATGTCCAGATGACCCGGAGGTCACCCTGACCACCTGGACATCGTCTTCAGGAAGTGACAATTTTTTTTGCATATTCAAGCAGGGTGGCACACTACATACCAGTAGACGATGTCCAGATGACCCGGAGGTCACCCTGACCACCTGGACATCGTCTTCAGGAAGTGACAATTTTTTTTTGCATATTCAAGCAGGGTCGTACACTACTTACCAGTAGACGATGTCCAGATGACCCGGAGTTCACCCTGACCACCTGGACATCGTCTTCAGGAAGTGACAATTTTTTTACATATTCAAGCAGGTTGGCAATTCAGAAACTTTTAAAGGACGATTTCATTTCTAAAATTTCGGTAGTCTAAAGATTAAAATGTAAAGTTTCCAAACAGAAAATATAAAAATGTGATTTGTGTTAATAGTACTTTGAGTAATAAATACAAAATACACTATAATTTTTTTTCCTTGAATGAGAATAGAGTACAATCTTGTTTCCAAAACTTTCTTATCTAAAAAAATGCAAGGTTAAGAAAATACTCATTAGGTTTAAAGGAATAGATACATTCCGACCCAGACAGCACTTCATATTGCAGCGATAATGTTGGAATAATGTCATATTGCTACAATATTGTCAACATACATTGTCTGATTTTAGTATTTCATTAATTAATGAACGCATTAATGAGGATAATAATTTAAGCTAAAGAATTGTTGTATTGTCTTATGTTTTGACGAAAATTCGTACTACATTTTGAATTACCTATAACCAAATTTTTTAATTCTTTTGGATTTGTGGGTGAAAATCATCTAACGCGCACAATTGTGTAATAGTGAAATATATCCCATTATATCATATATAAAATTACGAATAATATATTCTAAGTACAATATATGTAATTTAATGTAAGTCAGCCGTGAAACTTGATAAAAGTTGATTTTATTGACAAGTTTCAGTTGCTTAAAGTTTGAAATATAACGTCCCCTGGCTGTAAGAAGGCCATAATCGCATATTAACTGGTGCGATTATAGGCGTATTTCTTTATTTCAAAAACGGGTTCAAAACTTAATTGTTCATTTTGATAACCACAATTAAAATTAAGTTGAAAATCTGAACATTTACTGATTTTTGAAGTGCACTGAACTTGCTGAACTTTGTAACAAACTTGTTATTAATAATAGCTGTGTTATGATTAATGTCTTTAAAATTAATTGTAAACATAAAACATTTTTCTGACCAGGTGAAATTGTTAACTTTTGGTTTACTTTAGAGGTAAAAATTTCATTTTTAGTATTTCATGATGTTAAGCAAAAAATACGGGCATGTTTTTGTGGTAATTCAGCGGTTACCTTTTTTAATGTAATTTCTCTGGTAGAGTATAATTGGAAAACTAATAAATTTTTAAAACTAATTCATAGAGTAAATTTCAGATAAAGTAACTACATAAAAACAGTATTATTCCGATGTGGAAATTTTGAATGTTAACGTAATAAAATTTAAAAAACAATCTATGTAATCTCCCCTGGCATGTAACATCCCCTGTCCAAATTTCTTTTATAACAAATAATCGATGCTGATCATTACATGCTTTACTGTTTTGACTAAAAATAAACATTATTTCTTAACAATTGTTTTCTCCATTCAAAGGAACTATGCGAGTCCATCAATGGAAATGGAGTAGATGTGAGCCCCAAAAAATTAATTTTAATGAAGTAAGTTGTTACGAATGTAATTTGAATAGACAATGTGAACATTATCAATTAGGGTCGATCTCGTACGAAAATAAAACTCAGAAAAAGAGTAAAATTGTTATTTAAGATAAAAGAAGTCACTACTAAAAGAAATAATAAAAATATATAATTTATATTACAAATATAAAAATTATGTTAAATTGATTATATGGAAACATTGCATATATTTTATAAATGGAAGAATTTGTTAATTAATTTTTTTTTGTTATTATCAATTAGGTATAGTTATATTCAATGTATACTCCATAAAATATGTTTATTAAAATTTTCTATCCCTATTACAAAATCTCACGTGAGAAATTGATTTTTTATTATTTAGCAAATTTAAACACCTCTCCAATTGAAATATCACACGAGATTTTGGCATGAAATCTCACTTGAGATTTAACGTGAGATTTTGTATTAGGGATGTATTCAAGATGTTTATGTTTTATATATCAAAATATATGTAATTCCCCTGGAATGTAAAAATTAAAAATCTTCAATACGTTGAGTAAATCAACTGATCCTGTATGCCCACTGTAAACAGGTACTCTAGAAACTGTAATTGGTCCAGAGAAACCAAAAATATATAATTTTTTTCATTTTGTGTTCTTGCATATCACAACGATAAATGTTCACGTTAGATGATTTTCACCCATGTAGGATTGTCAGGTAGCATTACTTTACCCATTTGACAACAACTTGAAAATAATTTATTTTTATTATATTCACATGAAAAATGTTTTGCATGGCAATAATTACAAATTTCAGACATTGTACCTAAATAATTTTCAATTATTAAAGATTCATTAAAATAATTATTTGCTATTTTACCATCATACATATTATTTTTATTTTTTTTGTTTACTCTTAAGTTCTGCAATAACATCTAATTTTTTTTTTTTAATGAGGAGTAGCATTTTCATTTATTGACTCATTATCATGAACTTGAGTTTTTTAAAAAGTATTAAAATAGGGTAAGGTGAGGGAATTAAAGGAGGATGGGTAGTTGACCTGGAGGTCATCCTGACCACCTGGACATCGTCCTCGGGAACTGACATAATTTTTTGTTTTATAATTTTTTTGTTTAATTTCATTTTCCCTCTGCGATTACAGGCTTGGGACTGACATATATTTTCATGATATTTTGTTCAATATATATTGTTCATTTATTTTGAAATTTTGAGTGCTACTCTTTAAAGATGTTGCTTATAGGTATATTGTAAATTTGAAATTAAGTGTGCACTTTAGAGATGAGTTTTTTTATTAATTAATGTATTTTTAACGGCTTTGTTAAAACTTAGCATATTAGCGCTACGCTTTAAAGGTGCTGCTTCATTTTTGAATTGTTCTATTGATGATTCATTTTAAAATTTTGAGCGCTACTATTTAAAGGTGCTGCTTATATGTATATTTGTAAATATTTGAATTAAGTGTGCACTTTAGATATGATTTTTTTATAATTAATTTATATTTCATCTGTTACCCCGTTATTTGTTTACTCATTCTTGATAAAACTCATAAAATTTTAAACGTATACTCAATAGTAATAACGGATCTAAAATTCAATGTAATGCTTTAAATACAGATGTAAAATGTTTTGCATGGCAATAATTACAAATTTCAGACATTGTACCTAAATAATTTTCAATTATTAAAGATTCATTAAAATAATTATTTGCTATTTTACCATCATACATATTATTTTTATTTTTTTTTGTTTACTCTTAAGTTCTGCAATAACATCTAATTTTTTTTTTTTTAATGAGGAGTAGCATTTTCATTTATTGACTCATTATCATGAACTTGAGTTTTTTAAAAAGTATTAAAATAGGGTAAGGTGAGGGAATTAAAGGAGGATGGGTAGTTGACCTGGAGGTCATCCTGACCACCTGGACATCGTCCTCGGGAACTGACATAATTTTTTTGTTTTATAATTTTTTTGTTTAATTTCATTTTCCCTCTGCGATTACAGGCTTGGGACTGACATATATTGTTCATATATTTTGTTCAATATATATTGTTCATTTATTTTGAAATTTTGAGTGCTACTCTTTAAAGATGTTGCTTATATGTATATTTGTAAATATTTGAATTAAGTGTGCACTTTAGATATGATTTTTTTTATTAATTAATTTATTTTTAACGCTTTGTTAAAAACTTAGCAATATTAGCGCTACGCTTTAAAGGTGCTGCTTCAATTTTTGAATTGTTCTATTGATGATTCATTTTAAAATTTTGAGCGCTACTATTTAAAGGTGCTGCTTATATGTATATTTGTAAATATTTGAATTAAGTGTGCACTTTAGATATGATTTTTTTTATTAATTAATTTATATTCAATCCGTACCCCGTTACAATATATATATTTTAAAATTGTTTTTTCAAGAATACATAATATATGTATTTTTTCCGTGCGCAAAAAAAAAGTTGTGAACATAACATGAAAGAATGTGTATTTGTTTACTCATTCTTGATAAAACTCATAAAATGTTTAAACGTATACTCAATAGTAATAACGGATCTAAAATTCAATGTAATGCTTTAAATACAGATGTAAAATTGTTTGAAGATGAAATAAATATTAATCAAGTATAACATACACTTTTCCAAATATCCATATGATATATACAATGGGTTAAAAATTAAATATATTAATTATTGCATTTTTAAGATAATTCTATTATAAACAATTAAATATATTAATTATTGCATTTTTAAGATAATTCTATTTTTATACTCATTTATATTTTAATTACACCTTTTTATAAGTAATTTATACTCCATAATAGTTTTCTGCAATTGAAAGTACTCAAATCAAAAACACCTTTCAAAAAGGTGTCAAAACCCGCAAGTATATGTCTTATTCTAATCAAACTTTGAAAATTGTTATCTGATAAATAAAATTGGTATCTGTCTGATAAATTTTAAAGTATAAGATAAAAATATCTTTGATTCTAATTCCCATATTTTCTCTACTTATTTATATTTTTATTACACCTTTTCTATATGTAACTTATATTCCATAATATTTTTCTGCAATTGAAAGTATTCAATTCGAAAACACCTTCCAAGAAGGTGTCAAAACCCGCAAGTATTGTGCTATTCTAATCAAACTTTGAAAATTGTTATCTGATAAATAAATAATTTTAATTTCTAACTACCTTATTTTATCTATTTCTTTGAATTTTAATGAAACATTTTTATAAATATTACGAAAATTTCGTATAAAAAATTTCTGCAATTGAAAGAATTGAAATCAAACTGAAATCGACAAGTATTTTGAATCGTACCATAAATTTATATTTTATATAAACATTTTTATATGTATTACTTAAACTTCGTAAAAAGTTTCTGCAATTGAAAGCACTGAAATCAAACTGTAATCGACAAGTATTTTGAACCATGCAAAAATTTCTACCAATCTGAATACAGATTTTTTTATATGAAAAGTATCTTACACTATTATTTTTCATTTCTGGCCCTCATATGTTTTACAGTAATAAATAAATAATATTCTAATGATATTAATTTGTGCAAAATTAATTTCTGCAATACTAATAAAATGGACATTTCTTTTTTATTCTTTTAAATAATAAAATAATACTTGCACCACCATTGGTTAAACGCTTCATATATGTGTTAATTCTGACTATATTAACTGATGTTACATTTTATAAATAATTACATACATCTTAGCTTTTATCTTATTAATTAATTAATTAATTGGTAAAATCATGTAGATTGTATATCCTTAGTTAAGTGAAATAATAATTATTTTACATAACTACTAAGAAAAACTTGCTAATCAGCGACGGAGGTCATACGATGTCTTGGTGAAGAAAGCACTTGTTGAAAATACAGTCGCTCCAGATTACGAGTCCGTCGCCCTACCGACCAAGCCATCGCAGGCCTCTTTTAGGAACTTTATTAGATAAAAATAATGATGTCTATTTTATCATTGGTGATGTAGGATATTAAAATTGCCAGATAGTATTGCAATATTTATATATTATTACTCATTGCAGTTTCTTCACGGTATTATATACTTTCATAAATGTAAAGGAATACATTAGTAAGTCAGAATTAACACATATATGAAGCGTTTAACCAACGGTGGTGCAAGTATTATTTTATTATTTAAAAGAATAAAAAAGAAATGTCCATTTTATTAGTATTGCAGAAATTAATTTTGCACAAATTAATATCATTAGAATATTATTTATTTATTACTGTAAAACATATGAGGGCCAGAAATGAAAAATAATAGTGTAAGATACTTTTCATATAAAAAAATCTGTATTCAGATTGGTAGAAATTTTTGCATGGTTCAAAATACTTGTCGATTACAGTTTGATTTCAGTGCTTTCAATTGCAGAAACTTTTTACGAAGTTTAAGTAATACATATAAAAATGTTTATATAAAATATAAATTTATGGTACGATTCAAAATACTTGTCGATTTCAGTTTGATTTCAATTCTTTCAATTGCAGAAATTTTTTATACGAAATTTTCGTAATATTTATAAAAATGTTTCATTAAAATTCAAAGAAATAGATAAAATAAGGTAGTTAGAAATTAAAATTATTTATTTATCAGATAACAATTTTCAAAGTTTGATTAGAATAGCACAATACTTGCGGGTTTTGACACCTTCTTGGAAGGTGTTTTCGAATTGAATACTTTCAATTGCAGAAAAATATTATGGAATATAAGTTACATATAGAAAAGGTGTAATAAAAATATAAATAAGTAGAGAAAATATGAGAATTAGAATCAAAGATATTTTTATCTTATACTTTAAAATTTATCAGACAGATACCAATTTTATTTATCAGATAACAATTTTCAAAGTTTGATTAGAATAAGACATATACTTGCGGGTTTTGACACCTTTTTGAATTAATTAAACATTAAATAAAATATTAAAATAAATATTCCTGTTTTTAAAATGCCATTTAGAAGATTTATATCCAATATGCATATTGTCACATATTATTGATATTATATATGTTATATCTGTAACAAAAAAATTTTTATTATTAATTATAAATAAATTGACAAAGTCAAAACTATACCTGTTAACTTAATCATTAAGAAATACTACTGCATTTTTGATTATTTCGATAGTCTTAATAAACTAATCAGGATACTGAAATACAAAAAGACTTTAAAACAATAATAATTTAAAAGAAAAATCAGATAAGTTTATAATATACCTTGTGACTTTAATCGTATGGAATGACATTAGAAATATAATATTTTATTGATATAATATTAATTGTAATGCTCCTGCTGGTTGTTGTTTTTATTCAGTGTAGCATTCATTGGAATTCTGCTGCACTTTGTTATTTTTATTCAGCGCTCCATTCATTGAAATGCTGCTACTCTTTGTTATATTTATTCAGCGCTGCATTTATTGCAATGCTGTTGCCGTTTGTTATTTTTATTCAGCGCTGCATTCATTGGAATGCTGCTGCCCTTTGTTTTGTTTATTCAGCGCTGCATTTATTGGAATGCTGCTGCCGTCTATTATTTTAATTCAGCGCTGCATTCATTGGAATGCTGCTGGCGTTTGTTATTTTTATTCAGCGCTGCATTAATTGGAATACTGCTGCCCTTTGTTATTTTTATTCAGCGCTGCATTCATTGGAATACTGCTACTGTTTGTTATTTTTATTTCGCGCTGCAATCATTAGATTGTTGTTGTTAATTTTTTTTTTAATTTTTTTAAGATTTAGAATTTATAGATTGTTTATTTAATTTTGTTTTTGTTTATAATATTTCTTTGTGCACAATGTTCTTTGTGTATGTTTTTTTTTATTTTTTAAATTATTATCTTTAATTTTTGCATGATTTTCTAGCAAAATTTTTTAATTTTTCATACTTTTAGTTCTTGAAAGAGCAACATATAATTGGCCGTGTCTAAAAACTGGTGATGGCAAATACACACCCACTTCATTGTACGATTGTCCTTGTGATTTATTAATTGTCATAGCAAAACCTAAACGAATGGGAAATTGTTTACGACGTATATTAAATGGTATTTCTTCTTTGGTTGGTGACAATGCAATTCTTGGTAATAATACTAATTTTCCAGAATTATTTCCATTTAAAATTTCTGCTTGAATTGAATATTTTATCAGTTTTGTTATTGATAATCTGGTTCCATTACAAAGACCTTCGTTTAAATTTATATTTCTGAGAAAAATTATAATAGCACCAATTTTTAATTGTAATTTATGAGGTGGAAGTCCATTAGGGGTCAAATTATTTAAAAATTCTACAGGTAACATAACATCAAGATTTTCTCCATTATCATTTTCTGCTGTATCTATACTTAAGTATTTAACACTTTCACCTTCCATTATAGCTATTATTTTATTGTTAATATCGATTACATCATTATTTGATGGTGCCAATATAACTTTATCATTTACTTTTATATTGTTTCCAAAAATTTCAACAATGATGTTGTTTTCTTTTACCATTACGTCATTAGGTATTTCAAGTAATTCATTTTCTTCTTCAAAAATATTTGCATGTTTTCCTTCACCGACATCCAATAACCAATCTTTAAAATTGTTGTCGTCTTCTGTTACTCGAAGATTTTTATTCAATGTCATGCGTTTAAAATTTTGCCATAAATAACTGTACTTTACTGAATTTTCAATAACATCAATGCGATTTCCATGTCGAACAACTGGTAATGTTTGTCTAAAATCTCCTGAAACAAGCATAATTTTATCACCAAATATTTTTTTGTTATTACATAAATCTTGAAAAAGACGATCGACGGCTTCAAAAGCAAATTTTGAAGTCATAGATATTTCATCCCATATTAATAATTCTACTTCCTTTAGTGTTTTACCGTCTTTTGAGTTATATTTTATATTGCATGTAGTATTTTCTGTAATATTAAGAGGTAATTTAAACGTTGTATGTACTGTTTTTCCATTTTTTAATAAATTTGCTGCTATTCCTGTCCAAGCAACACATAGAAATGGTACCCTATTGAAAATAAATACGTAATTTTGTTACGTAATAAAAGCACGTACCAAAAGTACGTATTGTTACATGCTAAATTCGAACATTTTGTTACGTACATATTGGCGCGTAGTTTTGGCACGTAATTTTATTACGTACTTTAGGTACATAACTTTTCTTTTCTTTTTTTTTTTGCTTAACGTCGCTCTCACACTGATGATACTTCTGCACGTAATATAATTACGTACTTCAGGTACGTAACTCAATAAAAATATTAAAAAAACATCTTTTAATTGTTACGCTTGGTCTGTAAAGCTTAATCCGGAGATGCCGGCTCGTGCCCTTACTGTGTCTGCCGATTGATTAGTGTATTTTCAATAAGTATGCTTTTACAAAAGATATTGCACATACCTCTGTGGTCGCTGGTGATACGCATCAGTATGAGAGCAACGTTAAGCAAAAAAAAAAAACAAAAGAAAAGCTATGTACCAAAAGTACGTAATAAAATTACGTGCCAAAACGACGCGCCAATATGTACGTAACAAAATGATCGAATGTAGCATGTAACAATACGTACTTTTGGTACGTGCTTTTATTACGTAACAAAATTACGTATTTATTTTCAATAGGGTATATTTGAAAGATTTAGATAATGTATCAAAACGTTCAATAAATAACTTTTTCTACTTCCTCCTGGTCCATCTATGAAAATACAATTTTCTTTTTTGTTCTTTAAGCATTCTAAAATATATTCATAAATTATTTTGTGTTGGTCTTTTGATGAATTGACTTTATTTTGAAAATTATTTAATGCATAAGTTTCTTCATAGCATTCCATTATGTCATCAGATTTGTTTATGTGTGTTGTTATATGTGGTAAATTAAAATCATTTAGAGAATATCCATTTATTTGTAAATTTCTTTCAATTACATTTACTGCTAAATTTTCACCAATATTTTTTTCTAATTTTGGACTATAAAATAAATATTTGTATTTTTCATATAAATTTCTTGCATTAATAGGATTATGAAAAACACAAATAAATGAAAATAATTCACAAAGGGAAGTAGGAAACTGTACTTGTGTTGCTTCTTCTAAACATCTATCCCATTCATCATCTTCATTTACTAATCCTTTAGCAATAGCAGCTTCGTAAAATGAAGGATATATAATACCATTGGTTGTGCGCAAATCTTCAAATGAAGTAGCTCCTTTGACATGCAAAAGTAATAATCTAATAAAATATCTTGATCTATTTTTCGGATTAACTAAATACATTCTGCTTAAAATAGGTTTATTGAACTTTTTCTTTTATTCCATGTTTTTAACTTATTGTCAATGCATTTCAGAATATAAATAGTTTTTTGCATCAGAATCGTTTTTATTTAATTTAAAATATGCAGTTAAAGTCGTTTCTAGAATTTTATTAATTATTTGTTCTTCTTTTCCATCTTCAAAGTATACTTCTTGCTCATTTTCATCGTGAATTGCTAATCTTATAATAGCATGTGATATTTGGTGTAAATTATATTCTAACAGTCTGTGCATAGCTTCTGGTGGATATAAATACCTTGTATTTATATATTGTTTTATTTCATCATAATCACATTCTTGACTATCAATTTTTTCATTTTCGTTGGAACTATCGATAAAATTGATATTCATATCACGTATTTCAATAAATGCACTGTCATGTCCTTTGTAGCAATATTTAAATAAGTATTTTATACATTGTACAGTTGAACATTTTTCTACATTTATATAGGAATTAAATTTTAAGAGCAAATAAGCATTACATGGAACGACAAATTGGTTATCAGCTATTTTTAAACCATTTCTACTCTTAAAATGAATTTTTTTGCCATCATCTCTTCGCATATAAATTGGATATCCGGATGATCCAAAAATTGTTTTTGAATAATACTTCTTAGGAAAACTTTTTGTACATTTTTGTGTAGTTTTATCCATGCAAGGAGAATTCAAGTTTTTTTTTTCTGCAAGGACCATGAATCATGAATTGTTTTACAATACTGTGTAAACGTGGATAAATTTCTTCATTTGGAATTTCTGCACTTATATATTCGTCGACTATTTCAGGAGTTTTGATTTTTTCATTTAGAAACAAAAGTATATGCATATGTGGAAGTCCTCACTTTTCAAATTCAATGACATATGTATACGCGATACTTTTTCCTAAAACTCCTTGTTTAACTACTAATTCTTTTAGTTCTTTTACTTTTTGTTGAAAAACTTTAACAACAATATCTGGTCTGTCAATTGGGTCTTCATATTTTTCTATATTTTCAGTTATTTTTTTCATTTTGGATTGCATGTCATTGTTATAAATAAGTCTGGTTTTTCATAATGATTTACGAGGGTCATTGAATCAACATAATTTTGTTTTAAGAATCTTGCATTTTCAGTAAAATTGGATGGTAAAATGATCATTTTTCCAGTTTTAATATTTTCAGATTCTTTTTTTTTATGTAAATAATCTATTACACCTTTATAACAATCGCTTCGTAAAATGTTTTGATTTTTTTTAATAAAATATAATCTTGAACTTTCAACTTTTACAAATGCATCGATTATTGCCTGTTGAGATACTTTTCCCAAATTAAGATATGGATTAAATCCATTTCTTACTGAAAGCCTATAATTATAAAATTGTAGATTCGAAATATTATTATTACTATTTTTACATTTTAGTTGAGGCATCCATCCGTATCCTCCATTTGGATAAATAAGTGGGTAGGTCAGAACCACACAGTTTGTCATAATTTGCTCCAAAACTTGCAAAAGCTAAGGCACTATTATATGTCCTAATATTTTTTCGGAAAGTAATACTTTGTTCTGAAAATTCTGTTGCTAATTCCTTTAAGCAATTTGGATATACAGGATTTTCTGATAGTTCTACTTTTCCTTTGTAACAGCAATTAGAAAATTTTTTGTTTGTTGTTTTTTCAAATAAAAAATGTTTGGCCTTACAGTATTCACAAATTTCCGTCATAGAACCTAAGTAATTTTCATGAATTAATTTTTCTTTAAACTGCATAATTGCTATTAAACCTATAATTTTTGATTTACTTACAAATTCCAATGTTTTTTCGCTTTTATTAAGGAGACGTTTTTTTATTTTTTCTAATTTGCTTTAATTTTTTGAAATATTTGATTTATTATATATATTATAATATTGGCCATTATCATTAATTTTTAATTTTTTAATCAATATTACCGGTTCTTTATTTTTGTTAATATTTCTTACACTTATTGTTCGTTTCAAACTTCTTTTCAAATAAAAATTCATTAATTCATTTACATCTTTAGTCATTTCTGTATTAGTTTTATAAATTTCTCTTTTGCGCAATGCTTCTTTTTCTCGTTTATTATTTAGTTCATCAGAATTCATTTTTTTCATGTTTTTCATGTCCTGGCGCCTACATACGATGGTTACCTTGAAGATTTAGTCAAGCGCCTAAACAGTCTACAAAACATAGCCCAACAAAACCTTTTAAAGGCAAAACTTCGAGCCAAGAAATACTACGATCGTAAGGTAAACGTTTTAACACTACAAATCGGTGATTACCTATGGCTGCAAAAGGGGCCAAAACCTAAGAAATTTGACGATCAATACTCGGGTCCATTTTTAGTTCTAGACGTTTCCGACAATGGGAATGTAAAAATTCAAATAAATGGAAAGAAAAATAAAATAGTGCACATAAATCGCTTACGCAAATCGCATATTGAAACCGAATAAGCTTGTTGGTATTTAAATTTAAGAGCATGACGAATGTAAATAAAAAAAATAAGCCATGTATATAGCAAAACTCTAACAATGATATGTATTTTCACAAATGCAAAAATGCTAAGGAAATCAATAAAGAATCAGTCAATAGATTCTGATAATTTTAAAAAAAACGGAAAGATAAAACTAAGCATTTTTGCAACGGTTCTATAAATAAATAAAAAAAGAACGCTTTCATGAACTTATTTAATGTTGCAGATGAGTTGTAAAACACTATTGGCCATCATTTATCTCACAACTATTATACCAAGGAAAATCTATATTAACGCAATCATAGGGTACGACTGTTCGCAGCACGTCTCAAATTTAACATTTTCGTTAATTCACGTAGGAGAATGCGACATACCTGAACCGGTAGTAAATACAACAAAAATTTATGTACGACTATTGCAATTAAATGATTTTTCAAGCACTCATGTAAAGCTTTGTAAAGTAGAAATAAAAAGATCGGTAACATACTGCGGCGCGTTTTCGCATAGAAAAGACAAAAACAGAGGGGAGGTTCAGTTTATTGATGAAATTTCTAGGGAAGAATGTAATAGAATGCATGTATACCGCGCACACCGAGTACGAGACGAAGTAATAAGTAACTTAAAACTGAACGGATCGATTGTCCACCCAATGACGTTTGTTGGAAAGGTAGATCAAGCAGGAGATTGTAGTAACGCAGGAATGTACGCGGATCCATATGGTATTTTTGACGATGCTATAGTCACGGGCTATGTTACCATTACTTTAAGGGATTACTATGCACCGGTAAACTTAAATGCTAACGAGGTTATTTTACGATCCGGTACGCGCTGTAAGTTTAATCAAGATGATTGTATTGACGTAGAAGCAGGGTACGCCTTTTGGGATAGGTTACCAGTACAGGCATGCGAACGCAGTAAATACTCAGAATTATACGCGGGTTATGTTAATAAAGTTGTAGAACAAGGCAATGAGCAACATCCGGTATATGTAATGGAATCGAGCGAGATAACCTTTGCTTTTACGACTTTAGGACAAATTCCGGTGTGTTCGAATGAATTAATTAGAACAGAGCACCCAAAATTATTTTTTCTAGTAGGACCAATAACAGAAACCTTCCAAGCCGTAAGAAATCCGTCAATAGAAAATCTCGACATTTTTGCATACGTAAACTCTAAATTCGTTTACGTAGAAAAACATATTAAAGGACAATTAAAAACATTATATCGCAATTTAATTTTGCAAAAATGCGAATTGGAAAGAAGAGTTATATCAAATGCATTAAGCATTGCAGCAACAGCACCTGACGTTTTTGCATATCAAATCATGAAAAAAAGTGGTTACATGGGCTTGGTAGCCGGAGAAGTTGTGCACTTAATGAAGTGCGTACAAATTGACGTTCAACGAAGAGAAACTACAAAATGTTACCAAGAGTTACCAGTAACCAAAGACGGCAAAGATTATTTTTTGACGCCAAGGACACATATTTTAAAACAATATGGGACCGAAGCTGCCTGCAGTGTTCTGATTCCTCCTATGTTCTTACTAGGGGAAGATTGGTTTACTATTTTACCAAGAGGAACAACTAAGGGAGTAAAACCAGACATTTTAAAACCAACTACTAAAGATAACTGGAATTACAGAGCCAACCGAACTTGCAAAAAGCGGAATTTACACCCAAGCGGAGATCCAAGCACTAAGACAACACCTTATGTTTCCCGTAGAAAGGCCAGCCATGTTGAACACAATTGCATTAGGAATGACCGGGAAAAAGGTAGATAAAAACGGTATGTCTATTACCCGATTATTCGATGAAGAAGCGTTGACAGAATTAGCCAATAACACTTGGATGAAAATTTGGGGGCAATTATGTACTTTCGGATCATTTAGCGCAGCTATTACAGGCATTTTTATGATAGGGCGTTTAATAAAATTTTTAGTTGATGCCATTTTACATGGTTATGCTTTATATAGTTTATATGGGTGGTCACTTCATATTATAGGAGCCATTTGGAATTCAGTCACTCAATTATTACTGCACGTCGCAAGGGATAAACCAACGCGTGACGCAAGGAAAAAGAGGGAAGAACAAGCTACGCCTTCGGAAGTAGCGGGCACTCGAGCGGAACATTTTTCGGACTCGCACGTACCTTTCGCCCCGCCTGAACCTAGCACCTACACGCCTCAACCCACTGTAGTAAGAGTCAATGAGTCAGGAGGGGGTAAAATAGTAAGTTGCGGAGCTCAAAATAATCTATATCCGCAAATATTTATAGAACCGGATATATCTTCTCTACCGCCACGCAGAAAACGCAAATTCGATGACGTGTAAATTTTGCTATTTCAACTGCAGGTTTTTTTTTAAACAAAAAAAATAAAAGGTGTCATTTATAAAATAAAAAAAATTGTAAAATGGAAAAAAAAATATATACATTAGCAGAAGTACAAAGATATAATGTTATGAGCGCTTTGATTAATTTGAGAATTCAAATTACATGGGCATCGCAAAAACGAAACGAAAGCACTTTCCAATTCGGCGCACGAATGGAAAGAATGTTACATAATTATAAAACATTGGGAGAAATAGCACAAGAAGAATGCAGGGAAATAACCGATTCATGCCTACAACGCGAAAATCTAGCAATTAGGGCATTTTTAAAGGGGCTTCGACCGGAAGTCAAAAGATACATTTGTAAACCGGAAATCTACACAAATCTGGACCATGCAATTCGTCATGCGCGCAACATTCAATATCATTTAGATGACTTGAGAATGTTTAGAAAACGATGTTCGATTATTCTACAGTAATTAATTTAAATGCATAAAATAAATAATCGATTTTTTTTATCCATACAGAATTGAATGGACGATGGTGTAGATCGATGGGAAAATCGAAACCTTTCATGCTACAGGCCAATTCTGCCGCATCCAGTTCTTTTCTACGCAAGATTATAGTAACCTTTTGCGATAAATACTAATGAAATATTATTAGCAAATCTGTCTAAGTACTTTAGGGAAAAAAGACTCAATTAATCTTAGGACTAAAAATTAATATTACGTAAAATAAGGGAACGTAATATATATATATATATATATATATATATATATAGTTCATTATTTATTTACTTGCTACTGTTTGTGGTTTGCCTATCGATATAAAGTTTTAATTAAGAATTAAAGATATATATATATATATACATAATACCTATATTTAGACAGTATAGGAATATTCTATAAGTTTAAACAGTATACTATATTAATAAAAAAAAATGTCAGTTTTAGTAAGAAATTGGGAGCGACTTTGCTATTTTTGTCGTAATACATACCTGTGTCATTATTGTTATACAACAAAATTATCACACATAGAAAAAATTCGATTTTCATTAAGTGCTACACGAATGATACGCGAATTAATTTGTACTTTTACTGATCTAAAATGTTTTTGTTGCGGACTCCCAATTCCTTTCAAAAGTTGTCTTATCGAGCAAGAAGTTAAATGCAATGGATATGTACTAACGCGCGTAAATGGCGGACTACACGAATGTATAACATCGCAATTACAACCTCGAGAACAACTTAAATGGAATTTCTTGACTCCAGCGCGAGTAAATAAACAAAATAGTATTCTATTCGTAGAGATCACGAAAGTATTATGTAAACGAAGCACTAAAGGAATCGACCAACATACAGAAACCAGTAGAGCGGAATCAACAAATCCAAAGATTCAAGAGGTGAAAAAAGACAATGAAGCTGAATGAGAGAAATTATGCGTATATCGATTATATTAAGCGCGTATTGAAATAAATCTCAGAGAAACATAAAATATGTGTAATTAACATAATACGATAAATTGGAACGCATAGGAAAAATATGTTAAAAAAATATATATATACAAACGCACATAAATAAAGGAACAATATGTTGGACATAATAAAGTTTTTTATTATTATGTTACAGACAAAATGGAGAAGATTATGTGCGCATTTTTCATCGTGTTTCACGTTATGATTGCGATGACTCAAAATAAGGCAATTGTGACAGAGCGAAATAACCCCGGCATCATTTTTAATCGATTGCAAGAAATAGACTTTAGTAAAAAATAAAACTTCAATTGATCTCCACGAACTCAGTTTTTTATTTTGTGCCGACGTTTCGGACGTTTTTTTAACCGTCCCTTTTCAAGGCTATACACAAAAACACTCATTAAATTTACAATTTACACAGATTAATAAGGCAACAATAATAAAACACACTTAGTACATAATCTTACCAATAAAAAAGGCGCAGAGATGTTAATTTTGCATATTGGTATGAACACAATTCTCCATCGATATCGCACAACTATCAAATTTAATTAAATTAAAATTAATATTAAAAATTAAAAACCGAATATAAACTAGAAGAGAAGAAATATTAAACAATTAAAATTAAAAGGTCTTATTACCTTCGCACAACCCTCCACTTTACATGTTGAAAAGAAAACGAGGACCTCCCCGAAGGGAGTCCTGTACACTAGTGAGACTTATATACTAATTATAACGTCGTCTAACCGCTTACAATACATTTCGGCATATACATATACCAATGTGTACATATATACATATAATATATGTACAACGTGTATACGAACAAGTACACACTTACAAACCGTATCAAAATAATAATAATAAAGAAGCAAATATATTGCGGGGCCAAACGAACTGAAACTTCTCTCATGTATTAGGCAACCACGCGCCGCGAAGAAGTAACACACTCGACCTGTTAAACCCAAGCCTACTAGGATTCCCCCCGGCAGCTCATAAGACGTGTCACCTCCATGCGTCGCGTAATCCCCCATACCCAGAGACTGAACACATCAAGTGGACGGCCAAGCGAAAGAGTTAATAAATATCGATGTATAATACCGCCTACGCACATAACATTTTCACACTGTCAAGCGTAACTTTATATATGTTTTTTAGAAAATTTACGTCTTCAATACGGTTAAACGTCTCGTCATGTATATAAATATTCATCATTTCAGAGAACATACGTTTTTTAAAATTATTTTCAATGTCCATGATACAAGTTTTTTTAAAATCAATGCTATGTCCTGTTTTAATTGTGTGGACCGCTAATGCGGATCTGTCATTTTTATTTTTTACGTCATATTCATGTTCTCTTATGCGGGTTTTGAGTTTACGCTTACTCGTGCCTATGTATAACGCTGGGCAATTACCACATGGTATCTTATATACAATATTACAAATTTCATTCTTTACTGTTTTATCTTTACTCAATTTTATAATCTTGTTAAACTTATTTATAGTGCGATTAATCAATAGAAAATCATGCTTCTTAATAAATACGTTTAGTTTCGGAGTCAATCCCTTTATGAATGGTAAAACAATCCTTGGTCTCCGGATATGATTTCTGTTTAATAGATTATCGTTAATATTAGTGTTTACATTATTATTTAAGTATAATATTCTTTTATTAATGTATTTTCGAATAAATGCAAGCGGATAATTATTATTCAATAAAAAATTCGTTATTATTTTAACATTTTCTTTGTGAAAAGTAGAATCTGATAGTGAAATCGCCTTATCCACTAAGTTGTAAACCATAGCTATTTTTTGAGATTGTGGGTGGTGTGAATGAAAATTAAGATAACGGCCTGAAGCTGAGTTTTTTCTGTACCAATTTGTTATAGGCGTAGTGTTATCATATCTGTAAATATGTAGGTCAAGAAAAGGCAATCTACCATCCAATTCTAGCTCCAATGTAAATTTTAGAGGATCACAAAAGTTATTAAACTTGTTTAGAAGCTCATCAATTTTATTTTCCTTAATTATTAATAGAGTATCATCTACATATCTTTTATATAGTAATATGTCGTTCTTAAAGCTATCAAGACATGAAATTTCCAAAGTTTCCAATACCATATCTGCGAACCATGGACTGGTACAAAAACCCATAGGAGCTCCCATTACTTGTTTATATATTTTATTATTAAACTGCAAAACGGTTGAGTCCAAGAGTTGCTCTATCCCCTCCATAAATTCAATCTTAACAAGGGGAATGCTATTTTTCAGAAATCTCCATTTTTTTGATATTGCTTGTAGCATTAAATTTTTTGGTAAATTTGAGAAAAGAGAAACCACATAAAAAAAAACTAATCTGTAATTGGAGGGAACACTCAAATTGTCTAATATTTTTTTCAGTTCTGTACTATTTTTTAAGTTTGATGCTGGTTTGGGAATATATTTATTAAATAATATACTTAACGCTTTATCAAAAGCATAAGTAGGACTATTCAGAGCAGATACTATAATACGGATGGGAAAATTTTCTTTGTGAATCTTAAGTAAACCATAAGTCTTAGGAATGTTAGTGTTGTCTAAATTTAATTTAATATTATCAAAACTATTTTCATTATTAAAAATGCCTTTATTATCCCAATCTTTTATAATAGACTGAGTTTTAGTTTGCAATTTCCTAAGCGGGCATTTTTTAATTTCCGTATAATATTTTCTGTCATTGAGTGAGTCCTCCATCTTCCTAATAAACATAGATCTCTCCATAATAACGCATACCGCCCCCTTATCCGCCTTAGTGAACACAATGTCTTGGTTGTTTTTCAGAAATTTAAATGTTTTGTTGTAGTTTTCTGCAATAATTCTATCCGTATAACTTGTGTGTTTTTTAGTCGTAACAAATTTATTAACACACTGTACAAGTTCTTTCTTTAATTTATTATTCCTAACCGCAATACTTTCATAATTTAAATCGTCATTAGTATTGTTATCTTGTGTGTTGGTTTCATTAACTTGAAGGTGGAACTCAATGTCTTTCAAAATTTCGAAAGCGGAGCTTTTATCGAAATTGGAGGTAAAATTAAATTTTTCCCCAAGACGCAATGTATCACGAACGTAAGGAGGGATGTCTCTATTCGTGGTGTTAACTACCCATTTTTCTCTTATATCAACAAATTCACCTTCGGACTCCGTATTATAAAATAAATTAGTATGTCTCATGTATTTTTCATCATTTAATTTCAGATTGTTTAATTTTTTGCTTTTTATCATTTTCTGTTTCGAGTGATATATATCTAAAATGTAGGAGTAAAAGTTTTTAAATTTATTTGCGTATTCGTTACCTATTTTTTCTTTGATTATCTTAATACTATCGTTAATCCTATTATCTATGTACTTTAAATGTATGTTTAAATCTGTTATTTCTAAATTCAAAATTTTTTTAGATATGTGATGATAATCGGTTAGTTTTTCTCTTTATTGAACGAGAATGAAAAGACAAATTATTAACAGAGTAAATAAACCTTTTTATGTGAATCGGATTCAAATCTAAAGTTCTACATTTGAGAAGAAAAGATAAATGATTGCGGTTACGAATTTGATTCTTCAATAATTTTGTTAAATGTAAGGTACGATTATAAATATCACTCCCGAAGTTCAAATTGATTAACTTTAAAACGGTGGATAAATTTGATTGTTTCGGCGAACCTAATGCTTGAAGAAGTCTGAATTTGTTGTCGATCTCAGCTTGTTTTTCATCGGAGTTCGTTGCCCCTTCGGAGGATGTTGAACCTTGAGGTGTCAACGACTTCATATGTGTACGTAATTCCATGATAATAATCTGATCTAAGTAGCATATACGTGATCTAATGCCAAGTTTATAGATGGTAAAAGAATTTATTGTTCGTCCAAAAAGTAGTTTAGTAAAAAATAAAACTTCAATTGATCTCCACGAACTCAGTTTTTTATTTTGTGCCGACATTTCGGACGTTTTTTTAACCGTCCCTTTTCAAGGCTATACACAAAAACACTCATTAAATTTACAATTTGCACAGATTAATAAGGCAACAATAATAAAACACATTTAGTACATAATCTTACCAATAAAAAAGGCGCAGAGATGTTAATTTTGCATATTGGTTTGAACACAATTCTCCATCGATATCGCACAACTATCAAATTTAATTAAATTAAAATTAATATTAAAAATTAAAAACCGAATATAAACTAGAAGAGAAGAAATATTAAACAATTAAAATTAAAAGGTCTTATTACCTTCGCACAACCCTCCACTTTACATGTTGAAAAGAAAACGAGGACCTCCCCGAAGGGAGTCCTGTACACTAGTGAGACTTATATACTAATTATAACGTCGTCTAACCGCTTACAATACATTTCGGCATATACATATACCAATGTGTACATATATACATATAATATATGTACAACGTGTATACGAACAAGTACACACTTACAAACCGTATCAAAATAATAATAATAAAGAAGCAAATATATTGCGGGGCCAAACGAACTGAAACTTCTCTCATGTATTAGGCAACCACGCGCCGCGAAGAAGTAACTCACTCGACCTGTTAAACCCAAGCCTACTAGGATTCAAACCAATATGCAAAATTAACATCTCTGCGCCTTTTTTATTGGTAAGATTATGTACTAAGTGTGTTTTATTATTATTGCCTTATTAATCTGTGCAAATTGTAAATTTAATGAGTGTTTTTGTGTATAGCCTTGAAAAGGGACGGTTAAAAAAACGTCCGAAACGTCGGCACAAAATAAAAAACTGAGTTCGTGGAGATCAATTGAAGTTTTATTTTTTACTAAACTACTTTTTGGACGAACAATAAATTCTTTTACCATCTTATAACGAATTTAATGTGATATTAGAATAATATCATATTTCTTCGTTATATTCTCTCTCTCTGTCTAGCCTATGTACTAATCATTATACAGCTGTTACAGGTCGGCGTTCGACGATTTTCGGCGATTATCGCGGACCTTCGTTAAGGGAAAAGAGTAGGGAGAGAGAGAGAGAATCGAGACTTGCTAGTACACGAATAATTAGACTTAGCTCGGCCGTGATTGATTTCGCCTCGTAGAGATTTTGAGAGTTGTTTGATTCTGGTGTTGTTTAAAGACGAATTTTAGTGTGTTGTTCGAACTTTGTATTTTGTTAGCGTTTACGCAACCCAGTGTTCCCAGCAGACAGGAGAGAAAAGCGACAACGCAGATTTCATCCACTGGAGTCGATCTTCTATTGCGAACTACACACTGTAAGTGTCAGTTCTGTGGTCTCTCTCTCTCTTTCTCTCTTTATTTATTTAACGTATTTCCCGACCTGCGTCAACGGCACGTGTTTATATAGCGAAGTAATTTAAGAATATATTTCTTCATTTATTTTATTCAAATTGTGATTCTTTGCTTATTTCAAATTATTCACCTTTCCTTTCGCGTTTCGCTAGATAAATGAATACCGCCGCCTCCGCATATACGTTTGGTTTTTGTATTATTACTGAGCGGCCGATCGCATAGAGACTATTGTTTTTAACGGCTTATTAATTTTATTAATTTATATATTAATAATTGCAAAATACCGTTACATGGCGCCCAACGTGCATGGTTAATAGCGATCCGCGTATAATTAATAACAAATAGTCTCAAAAATAATTTCTAATAATTTAAAAATTTTATTTCGGGTCGATTTACGTGTAAAATTAAAAGTGCTTATTTTGAGCATTTCCGAGAGCGAGAGCGCGCAGTGTTTATGTTTACAAGCGTCGCGCGGTGTTTACGCTAGAAATAATATTTGATACTTCTTCTACAGTTACTAGAATCGTTGTTCATAGTATATATTATTTCGAATTTAAATCGGTTTTCTATTTCGATTTAATATTAGCGTTTCGCAAGATTAATTATCTGTGGTTTTCCGATAATTAATTAATTAATTATTTAAATAATTTAAAGCGACACCGTAAAATAAAAATTATTTGATTTAATAATTTAAGCTGTGTAATCGTAAACTAGGTAGAGTTAGTCTATTTCGCGTGTATGTGTGTATGTGTGTTTAATATACGCTGTAGGTAATAAATGTATATAGTAGCGAATCGCGTGGTACATATGTATGTGTGTTGAGCGTGTGCGCAAGTAAATTAGAATTGATTATAATTCTTTTCCTTTTATAAGTGCGTTTATTTATTAATTATTTAATTTATTATTTATTATTAAATTAATCGAGATTTAATTTTTTTTTTTTCAAGCGTTTCTTCGCATTTGCAAATACTTTTATAGTAATTATTATTAATTAAATAATTTGTTTTGTTAAATCATTATAAAATTTTTTTTTGTTAATTAATTAAAATCTTTTTAATTGAATTTTTTTTTTGTAAACAATTGAGTGTTCTGTTTCACAAATTTCTGAATAAATAATTTTGTTTTTTTTCATACAAGTTGGTTAATTTTTATTATAATAAAAATTTATTTAAGCGTATTCGCAAATAAATTTTATAGCGATACGCGGTTATTTTAGAAATTTGTTAGACAAATTACTTAGTTGTGTTAATTATACCTTTTGCTTTAAAACTTAAAATTCTTTTTGATTTATTTAAATTAAAATGGCGTTTTTGAATGACAGCGACTTCGACCAAACGTATGGAATTGAAATCCAAGGATGGATTTTAAATTTAACTGCGAATAAATTCGACTTTGTATTCGATCAATTAGAATTGACGCGCGATGGTACGCCTTTTGTACACTAACTAACAATGTAATCTGCTAAGAACGAATTCAAATTTTAGCATGTGAAGTTGCTCTTACTCCGATCGAGATGTTGCACTTGAAAAGTGTGATATTGCGCCCCGTAAATAGGGAAAGCAAGTAGTATTTTGTGCTCAGTGTAAGGAAAAAGCTTTTAATAACAAAAACGGATTTAAAATTAACAACAATCCAATAGTCCAGGTACCTCGAGAATCATTAATAAATCGTATTACAACTATCAAAGGAATTTTATTCGCTTTTACGAGAAAACATAAAATAAATGAAATTAATGATTCGTATATGAAAAAGGAAAAAATCATCATGATTCTTTTATTCGAAATACGTAAAATTATAAAATCGTCGGTATTTATGATTGTCATCAAAAAGAAATTACAAAATCAAACGGATTTTTGACTCGTGAAAAACAAACTCGTAAATTCATTAGTATTTGTGAATCTTAGAAAGAAAAACTCCTAAAGTCACCGGTATTTGCGATTCATAAAAACCTAAAATCCAAAAATCATTAGTATTTATGATTTGCAATAAATATAATCAAAAAATCAAAAGGATTTGTGATTGTATGTGACAGAAAATTCTTAAATCACTTGGATCTTATGATTCGATAAAGTTGAGAATCATAAAATCAAGGGAGATTAGGATTCGCAGTAAATGAAAATCCAAAATTAAAATTGATTATGGATTTTTAAGGATTCTATTCCTCGAAATGATTCGAGTACTTACAACCCTGGTGCAAAGTCCGCGATACTATTTCGCTTTCTTCGCTAATTGATCGTACGAAATCCGCGGCTGTGTAATCGCCGCGTAAACGTCTATATAACCTATCTACACGTACACTAACTAACAATGTAATCTGCTAAGAACGAATTCAAATTTTAGCATGTGAAGTTGCTCTTACTCCGATCGAGATGTTGCACTAAGTTTTTAACTATGTGTACCCGTTTGTTAATGGTTTTATAATATTGAAATATGGAATTGCTGATGTAGCTTTTAAGCTGCGTAGGTGACATAATATTAATTATTTATTATTCAAAGGGATGACAGATTAAGAATATGGTTAATTTTTATATTTTATTATAAATAAAGGGTTGAATTTTTGAGATAATGCTGTCCAACAAGCCCTCAGTCATGTTTTAACCCTTTTACGCCTAGTGTTACTCTCATGAAACCCAATTTAGATAATACGCAAAAAATATTTTTTAAATGTTTTTCAGAATTCTTTTTTTATCGTTAAGAAACCAGAATTGACAAATTTCTCGAAAATGTCAATTTTTTAGATTTAGTCATAAAACGAACTTATTCATCAATAAATAATATAAAAAATGTCATACCACAATACTGTACTCACATTATTGTATAATGTCTTAAGAGTATTTTCCCTCTACTTTTAGATAATTATATTTCAATAAAGCCCTTATAAACAACACGCAAAAATAAAATTTATTTAGTCACAGTTTGCAGAAACAAACTATGTTTAAAAATGATTTTTCTAGTTTTTTTCTGTTACTTAATTAATAATTTAACAATGTAGAATTAATATTTTAAAGGGTTAAACAATATACCAAAATTTTTCTATATTTTTAAATCGATAATTTAATTACGTTGTTTGGGTTAAAGATTACCTTTTTTAAAAAATCGAACCGTCAGACCCTCCATTATGTTTTGAGCTACCCGGATGATTTTTTTCAGATTCGTTGAATAATATTTCAAATTTGGGTCCGACTAAGCTATTATACAAATTCCATAGTGCTTTTACTTTGCTACTTACCGTTTACACGATATAATTTTTTTGCTACAGAAAAAACAACTTATTTTATATAAAATTATTTATTTTAAAATAAAACATAATTTGTTAATAATAATTATTTATATTTTAACATAATTCAACAACTTATTATTATGTAAATAGTAATTCATCTGTGAACCGCGATTAGTTTGGTTAATCGTCTGGGCATTGAATTAGATCAATTTAAACAAAACTCAGGTTCATTTATTACTGCTTGCCAACTCCCAATTACTACACCATTTCAATTTGTTACTATACATGCCCTGTCGAGTGCTGCGGGAATCGAACTGTAAATTTTTAATATCGCTTCATTTACTTTTTATAAATATTTTTAAAATTGTTTATGTAAACGTATAACCTCACAAATTTACTTTAAAATTTGACGTATATATACATACATATCCATGCTTAATCTTGGTTAACGGAACTAAATAATTTCGATAAGGCATTAAAATAACAAGTAAAAAATGTTGAAATTTGCAACATAATCATTATCGTAGTCATTAAATGATGCTATATATATATGAGATCGATAATTATGTATATATATATATATACATACATATATATGTATGTATAAGCGATTCTTACTTAGATTACTGCAAAATCCTCATCAGGATAATAGCGCCTTTCTCCATTGACGTGGCATACGTAGGGCGCAAGGAAATGCATGTGCCGCAAAAACCAAATACTGACGAAATCTAAGTCGACTCTTCTGACTTTTCGTCGAATGATGTTCCTACATATAGTTACGTACTTTGCCCTTAAGCGGGTCCAGTCCTTTCTCAATTGTGCAACTGCGAAAAAATTAAGCGTTAAGTTCAATTGAAATGTATGTGGTATATATACAAAAGACACATTAAATTTACATATTTACCAGATTTAAAGTTATTGTAGCGGTTATATATATATCTCTGCAGATTTTGGTAAAGGGCTAATCTAATATTTCGAGTACGATAAAACCGATTTATCGGATTATAAATAAAATTCCTTCTGCGGATGTAGCGAATTACAGCCAATTCGTACGTCTCAAGTTCGTAAAGGTCCATGTTTATTTCAATAACCTTACTAAATAATCGTTATACTACTTCTATATTACACTTATTACTTCTTATTAATGTTAATGGTTATCTGAGCTAACAATACGTTTATAATATTACAACAATCCGTTTCTACAGTAACGAAAAAATCATAACCATACAGCTTGCGTTAAAATCTGAACTTGGCTATTAATTGACAATTGGCTTAACATTAGACAGTAGTAGTCGTTCACGACAATAGTAGCGATCATAACCGATCTTTTTCTCAACTTCGGTAATGAAAAGGTAGAAATGCCGTTCGAACCGTCAGAGACAAATTTAGCTGCTTTGCGGGCGCTTTTAGAAGCAAATGTGCCTTTACAGCAAATTTGCGAACAATTAAATGTATCGATTCATACAGTTTATCAATGGAGAAAGCGGTTCCGAGAAGCAGGCGATCAAGCTAATCAAATTGTCGATTTACGCGTTAATAATGCTGGACAACGAAAGCTGAATGAAGACGAAGTAGGGCGTGTGCAAAGGGCAATAGAACGCGATCCCTTTCAACCAGCATACAAACTTCCGGAAAGGTTAAATTTGAATATTTGCGCCAACAGGATGAGAAAAGTTTTAAAAGACCAGTGCAATGTCAAATTTTATAAAGCAGCTTTAAAAACGGAGGTTTTTAACAGAGACAAAGCTGTGAGAATTGCATTTGCAAACGATTATATAAATTTTAATGACGAAGATTGGAGGCACACAGTATTTATGGACGAGAAAACTTTTTCTACGCATAAAGACGGGAGAATAGGTGTTTGGAGGCCGGAAAATACAAGGTAACGTTAATTTACTTTTCGATGCAGTAAACGAAAAATTTGATTTTACGGAGTATTTGTATTTCGAAAATCGTATTTACGCCCCCGATGTCGAAAAATATTGTTTGCCGAAAATTACTATTTACAGATTGTTTTAATTTAAATATGTTCAAAAATAAAATTTTCGATACAGTGTGCTTAAAGTGCGCTTTCACGCACTGCTTGGCTTTTAAAAATTGAAAATATACAGTTTTACACTAGTATCGAAAACTACTATTTAATATATTTACATTGTTTACATGTATATATAAGTAGTTAGTTTATTTGCTTGTAAATAATTATATTCTAATACTATAACAGATTTGATGATGCTTACTTATTGCCAAAAAAGTATAGTGGGAGACATACCGCAGCATTTTGGGGATGGATGTCTGGAGACGGTGTAGGAGAATTGGTAGAGGTAGGCAGACATTTTAATGCAAGACGATATGTCGAAATATTAGAAGAGCATTTTCTTCCGGCAGTATTAAGTAAGTTTATAATTAATAATACCAGGTCTAATATTTAACTTCGTAGTAGCAATTTGTTTCATTGCAATTTAAATAAATTATTTTTCGACATAGTATCCGTAAAGAACGACTTTAGGGACTATTTTGCGGCCGTAACGTGCAACTTTACGGACACGTGTACGTAAAAATTGAATAATTACTTTGTAGCCGAAAAACAGTATGTAAAGTTATACTATACGAATACTCTGTCGAAAAATAATGTCGCGCCTCGATCGTAAAACTTTTTCAGCCTCGCTAATTTACGATTTTTTACTTTACGAATTTTCTACTTTACGGCCATGGCACGAAAATTACTATTTCGATCCAGTAGCTGTAACGTACGTGAGAACAGTCGCGTCTAACTATAAGAACTTTACGGCTACAAACTTAGCGACTGCTTTTACAAATTTTTCGGGCTACTTTTATTGAAAAATATTGTTAGCTTCTCGGCCGTAAAATCACATTGATACAAAAATTACTATTTAATAATTAATTATATTCTAAAGAAGTAGAATTAGGCTTTTACTCTGAAAATGATTTAACAGCGAGATCGTAATAAAACAGCACCAAAAGACAAAAACGATCGCGGATAGATCTGATATTGTCTAACTTTTAAGTTTGTTTATTGTTCATTATTTTGTTGATTTTAAAAAAATGTAGAAAATTTTAATATTCTTTTAGCACATCTTTTCTGTAAATTAAGAATATTCAAATATAATTAATCTTGCAGATCGGTACCCGCTTTAAAATATCAATATTATCGAGGATAATAGCCCAATCCACACGGCACGGATAGTAACTAATTGGTATGCGGAGCATCCTCAGATTACCCGAATACGTCTACCTCCAAGATCACCTGATCTTAATGTTATTGAACATATTTGGGCGAAAATGGTTAAAGACTGCAGGCCAGGAGTCGCTAATAATAGAGACCAGTTACTGCAGAGAGTAAATGAGAGTTGGCAAGCATTAATAAATGAACCTGAATTTTGTTTAAATTTAACTAATTCAAAGCCTAGACGATTAACCAAACTAATCGAAGTTCACGGTTCACACATGAATTACTAGTTACGAAATAAAAGATTATTATACTGGTTGTTGACAAAGTTGTTAAATTATGTTAAAATATGAGTTATTATTTTTAACAAATTATGTTTTATTTTAAAATAAATAATTTTATATAAAATAAGTTGTTTTTTCTGTAGCAAAAAAATTATATCGTGTAAACGGTAAGTAGCAAAGTAAAAGCACTATGGAATTTGTATAATAGCTTAGTCGGACCCAAATTTGAAATATTATTCAACGAATCTGAAAAAAATCATCCGGGTAGCTCAAAACATAATGGAGGGTCTGACGGTTCGATTTTTTAAAAAAGGTAATCTTTAACCCAAACAACGTAATTAAATTATCGATTTAAAAATATAGAAAAATTTTGGTATATTGTTTAACCCTTTAAAATATTAATTCTACATTGTTAAATTATTAATTAAGTAACAGAAAAAAACTAGAAAAATCATTTTTAAACATAGTTTGTTTCTGCAAACTGTGACTAAATAAATTTTATTTTTGCGTGTTGTTTATAAGGGCTTTATTGAAATATAATTATCTAAAAGTAGAGGGAAAATACTCTTAAGACATTATACAATAATGTGAGTACAGTATTGTGGTATGACATTTTTTATATTATTTATTGATGAATAAGTTCGTTTTATGACTAAATCTAAAAAATTGACATTTTCGAGAAATTTGTCAATTCTGGTTTCTTAACGATAAAAAAAGAATTCTGAAAAACATTTAAAAAATATTTTTTGCGTATTATCTAAATTGGGTTTCATGAGAGTAACACTAGGCGTAAAAGGGTTAAAACATGACTGAGGGCTTGTTGGACAGCATTATCTCAAAAATTCAACCCTTTATTTATAATAAAATATAAAAATTAACCATATTCTTAATCTGTCATCCCTTTGAATAATAAATAATTAATATTATGTCACCTACGCAGCTTAAAAGCTACATCAGCAATTCCATATTTCAATATTATAAAACCATTAACAAACGGGTACACATAGTTAAAAACTTAGTGCAACATCTCGATCGGAGTAAGAGCAACTTCACATGCTAAAATTTGAATTCGTTCTTAGCAGATTACATTGTTAGTTAGTGTACGTGTAGATAGGTTATATAGACGTTTACGCGGCGATTACACAGCCGCGGATTTCGTACGATCAATTAGCGAAGAAAGCGAAATAGTATCGCGGACTTTGCACCAGGGTTGTAAGTACTCGAATCATTTCGAGGAATAGAATCCTTAAAAATCCATAATCAATTTTAATTTTGGATTTTCATTTACTGCGAATCCTAATCTCCCTTGATTTTATGATTCTCAACTTTATCGAATCATAAGATCCAAGTGATTTAAGAATTTTCTGTCACATACAATCACAAATCCTTTTGATTTTTTGATTATATTTATTGCAAATCATAAATACTAATGATTTTTGGATTTTTAGTTTTTATGAATCGCAAATACCGGTGACTTTAGGAGTTTTTCTTTCTAAGATTCACAAATACTAATGAATTTACGAGTTTGTTTTTCACGAGTCAAAAATCCGTTTGATTTTGTAATTTCTTTTTGATGACAATCATAAATACCGACGATTTTATAATTTTACGTATTTCGAATAAAAGAATCATGATGATTTTTTCCTTTTTCATATACGAATCATTAATTTCATTTATTTTATGTTTTCTCGTAAAAGCAAATAAAATTCCTTTGATAGTTGTAATACGATTTATTAATGATTCTCGAGGTACCTGGACTATTGGATTGTTGTTAATTTTAAATCCGTTTTTGTTATTAAAAGCTTTTTCCTTACACTGAGCACAAAATACTACTTGCTTTCCCTATTTACGGGGCGCAATATCACACTTTTCAATTCTTATGTAAAATGTACCTAGTGCTTAGTGAAATAAATTCAGAACAAAACAAATGTGGATGCGTGTGTGACAATTAATGCGGGTATTTATGAGCTTGTTTGTGCGTTCGGTAACTTTATTTATAAGTGCTTTTGTGTGCGTATGTATGCGCGAGTGCGTAAATATGTATATGTGTGTGTGAATGTATGTGACTTTGTGAATATGTGTGCGAGTATGTGAATATATGTGTGAGTGAATGTGTGTGAATGTGCGTGCGAGTGGGTATATATGTGTGTGTGTGTGTGTGTGTGTGGGTGTGCGTGTGAATGTGTAATTGTGTGTAAATTTACACGTTTAAGAGTATGTTTGAGAGTGTATGAATGTGCACACAATTTAACAAATAAAACAGTGCTTGGTACAGAAGATTACTCTTTTATACTTATACCCTGGGTGAAAATATTTTACAAAATTTTTATAAAAATTTTATCAAATTTATTTAAATAATTATTATAAAATTTTATATGTAATTTATCCTATAGAATTATAGATATTTTTTATAAATTTTTGTATAATATTCTATAAAATAAACGTATTATAATATGTAATTTATTTTTCACTCTGAAAATCAATAAAGTTGACTTTCCCATGTGGAAACATTTTATAAAGTTTATATAAAATTTTTATAAAATCACTTTATAAAATTTTTATATAAATTTGGTTCTATAAAAATTTTACAAAATTTTTATAAAAACATTTTATATTATGATAAATTGCTTTTTTTATGTATTTATGTGACAAATCAAAAACTATTTTCTAGGAAGATATAATTTAATGAAAATCATTTATTTGTATAATAAAGTAACATGAGAAAACAGCACTATAGAATGGAAAAGAAAAATTTAATAATTATCCATATATAAACATTTTGTATATGTTTTATTGTAATAAAACACTTTGAAAATAAAGTAAATATATTTATCATTAAGTGCATATAATTGTATTTTTACATTATTCTTTTTCTTTTAAAGATATCGGTATACATAGAAAATTTTTTACACGTGTAACCTTTCCCCTAATATCTGTCACTGGAATTATATATACATTATACGTAGGACTAAGCGGTATCAAGTAGTCTGAAAAATTTAAACTTAGAGAAGGTACAGCAATTTTTGATGCTTGAAAATCATGCTCTAGCTTTCGAATCATTGCAAAAAAAGAATAATTAATTTGTAGAAAATATAATATATAAGCAAATGAAGAATCGTTTAAAAATATATAGAAATTATTTCTCTTTTTTTGCTTTTTGTATAGCTTGGAAGTAAAAATAGTGGAACAAATTTTCATTTGTGTAAACACTTTAAAGCACTCCAAATTTATACTATTTACTTCACAAAAACGTTGAACAATACTAGCTTCATTCATAACTACTTGGAAATCTTTAGGTTTTCCCAACGCTTGAATATCTGCACAGTTAATTTTTTGTTCGATGTCCAGTTTACTTTTTATAATTTCTAAAGAATCAACTATTTTCAAAGTATTTGCTATTTCCATGTCGACTTTATTTGGCCCATGAATAATTCTCTTTATATAACCATTCATGTCTTCGAAAGGAAATGCAGACCATGATGTTAAGGGACCCCATAATTGAACATTGTGAGCTATGTGAATTAACTGATGGACATTAAACGAACATTTTTCTATCCCATATAATTGTTCAATTTGTACAACAAATAATTTTAATAAACTATCAGCAATTTCGATGTCGTTATATGAAATTTGATTTTGCAGTAATAATTTGGTTGCATATACTAATAATAAATAATTTTCATAAAACTTTGTCCTCAATTTATTTTTTAGTAAAATTGGAAAGTAATACACAGAATAATTTCCCTAATTTCAGACGCTTTCCAATACTTTACAAATTTTATGGATCGAGGTGTTCGCGTTACAAAATCAGGAGGACATATGTTTTTAAGGTCAAAGTTTATTTCATTTCGAAGACGTTTTTTAATGTAAAATTCTCTATTTTTGTACTTCGGCTTAAACCATAGACTAAATAGCATTCGGGCGACTCCAAGTATAATTGAATGCATATAGTCGGATACAAACGAAGAAGAAACATCAAAACCAGGTATCATGGAGGTAACAGTCGGACCCTTAACCCCTTTAACATGATTAATATCTAAATTACTTAACACCTCTTTAGCTTGAAAAAACATTCTTTCTTTCGTCCTCATAGTTAGATAGTGATCAGTACTAAAGGGATAAACTCTATTATGGCCTTTACCAGTTGCGCATGTCTGACCTTTACTTTCACAAAATATGCAACCATATTCGCCATTATAAAGCATAATATTCTGTACTGTCGCCCTAGCAGGCGCATCTAGCTACAGGAGCAATTGCAATGCTATGATAGTTTTTTTGAGTATCTTTATCATACCAATCAATACCCTTGTCAAATAAGTTTTTAAATGATTGTACTTGAAGCCACAAAAAAGATGTCATATTTGGTTTTTTAATTGAGCTAAAGTAAATGCCACAAACAAATTGAAACTTTCGTCTATACTTTGACGGTATATTAATAATTTGCACTTGCACTAACCATACTTGACCATTAGAACTTTTTGCAGCTGGTAATCCATCCGTATTCCAAAGTAAACATAAATCGTATTTATTTCTAATAATATCTTGTTTTAGCTGCTGATATCTACTACTAGATGTAATATCGTAAATATAATTTCCATCTGTTTCAACATTTTCTTCAAACTCATCTATTAATGATTTTAAATTTCTAAATTCGAAACAATCTTTTAAAGACGAATGCAGGTCGTATTCTATAAAAAGGCCTCCAACATCAGAGCTATTGCAAGTAGTACAGGAATTAACTGAAGGTTGAGCATTCCATTCATCTAAGTATTCGCCGCAGTTTTCACAAAAACGGTGCTTTTTGATAAGATTATTAACCCCACTATTTGGTGAAATGGAATCAATGAATTTATACAAATAATGTTTTGTTTTTGGCAAATTATTAGGTTTAGGTAAAACTTTGTTAAGTAGCGTTAATAATTGATAAAGTGCTTTCTTAGTCAATGCATTTTGTACAAAATAGTTAAGAATTTCATAAACAGTTTCACCTACACTTAAATCCGAATTTTCATATAACATTTTTGTAAAACTTTCATTGTTAAATAATGATTCGTCATCTAAATTACTTCCACTCTCAATTGAATTTAAAGAATTTGAGGATGATGATAGACTACTAGTTCCATTACATTCGTCAGCTTCTTCTTCATCATCGTCGTTAATTAACTACAAACCGTTATAGTATAAATTATGTTTATTCATGTAAGAAATGCAAAATTGTTGAACATAAGACAAAATAAACTATTACTGATGAATTCAACCAAATGTATAATTATAAAAATTAAAAATAACAATTACTTGTAAATTCATCGGAGCATTGTTTACTTTGTAAGCGACGAAGTGTTGTTACCGGAACTTCTGCAAACTATCATTAATTTATTTATTAATAAATTTAATAAGAATACATTATTCTATCCTTCAACGACAACTTAATTGTAAGAATCGAATTTTATATTTGATGAATAGTGAATTAAATAGCAATAATTAATATACATTATAATTAATTAGTCGCTATACTTATGACAGAACGAATAGTATGCACTGCATTAAAAAAAGGATTAAATGCATAATTTTAGTAATAGGTTATTTAAAACGTACCTCTACATTGTTTCTCCTATAAGTGAAATATCTGTTCATATTTAGTACGAATTCAAATTAAAGTACTAATTACTATTTTAACTTTCATTTGAAAATAATTAGTAGTTAAATTATATTTAAATCATTCAATTAATTTAAATATTTTAAAATATCTAATTCGAAAACACGGAAACAAAATATCGATTAATAATTTTGCTGCATTCAGAGTGTTTAAAGCTTACTATGTAAAAAAAAAAGAAAATCAATGTGAAACATTATTTAACCTCTTTTTATTAGTAAAGAGGTCGTTTATCTTGCCTTATAAAATGAGTGAATTCCAATACTTACTTGAATGCAACGATGGATCATTGTGCGTAATTTACGAAAGCTCAATTTTATTTGAGGAATCGATTAAAAAATTGACGAAAGGTATTATCGTTAAATTTTTATGGCCAGAAAAGAGTGAATTAAGTAAAACGCAAAAGCAGAAAATATTTACTGGAAAAATTATGGAAATATCAGGTATTATATATATACACATACTTAATCAAACATTTTTCAATTTTAACTAATATTATTATTATTATAGATAATGAATCCTTACTTATTGGAATGATGCAAAATATGATTAAAGAAAGAGAAGGCAAGAAGAAAAAAAGGAAAAAGTTCGAATAAAGCAAAATCAAACTTAAAGGTTATAATACATATTTGTAAATCATATTTGCAATTTACTAATATAAGATTTTATAGGATCTACGTAAAAATTTTGAGGATCAATTAAAAACAAAAACACATTCCTTAATTAATAATCGGGCGTTAAAAGAAATGGAAGCCCAAATATTAAGGAAGACACCAAATAAAATGCCCTCAACCAATGTGCAATCTAGCATTTCAACAAACACAACAGATATGGAATGGGTAACAGAAGAAATAAATATTATTACAAACTATTCTGATGCTTGTATGGCTACTTTAATGACTGCTCAAGAACATTTATCGAAATTGAATAAAGTAAGTAGATAGTAGATCGTTAACTGCATATAAATATAGTTTTAATTTGAAAATCATGATACTTAAACATTTTTAGAGGTTAAAGTACTTTAAACAAATAACCGCTGTTGAAGAAGTTGATATTTCAGCAGATCATCAAATGGATTATAATAAACCTTCAACTTCCAGTGCAAAATTGGAATTTATTAATGCAGATTCAGACATACAGTCTAAAAGTGACCGTGATGACGTAAGAATTTTAAAAATTAACTTCACAATTTATGTTAATAATATAGCTACGTTTAAATAAATATATTTTTATATTTTATAAATAGATCACCAAAAATTTAGAAACTAATAATTGCAGCAGACGTTCATATAATATGTCCTTGACGGATGAAGAGACCGAAAAAGATTTGTCATTTGAGAGTAACAATCCCATGGTTAGTTAAATGAGTATTTTTTACTTATAAATTCTATTAAATTAAATCGATTATTTGCTTATTGGTTAAAGTAATTACTTTGCATTAATTTATAATTAATATTTAAAGTTTTATTTTTATTTTAGAAATCCTTAATTGTATCTCCTACAATTACAAAAAGTAATAAAGATAATATTAATAAAAATGAAAAATTTTCTAAAAGAATATTTTCTGCAATGCAAGAAACACAGCCTACCGAAGTTTTTCCGATTAATACTTTATCAAATAATAAGAGAAAGAGAATTGTACATATTATAGAATCAGATGATGAAGAAACTGTCAACGAAACTGATTTAACGGTAAGAAATTGAGAAATATAGTTAGAAAACATTAAAAAAGATTGTAAATTAAATTATATGTTTAATTTGACAGACAAGATTTGAAATAGATGACGAATGCCGAAGTGAGATTTCTGAAAATAAAGAAAATATAAATATAAATATTAAAAAAGAAGAAAATGATATTGATTTGGATCAGGACGAGTATAGCTCTGGAAAGTGGACATTAAAATACAAAACTCTTAATAAAGAGCAGAAAGTACACACTAAAAAATATAGTTTAAATACACAATTAAATTCATAAATTTTAATTAGCTTCTTAAATTTTGTCAAATGATTATAGACTGTCGAGCTTTTGCCAGGATTAAATATTTATGTGAATGAATACGCATTAAAAAATACCCTTAATACGTGTACCAAGCAAACAACTTTGGCAAGAGGATTAATGGATATTATATTTACTGAGGATGCATTATGCAGGTGCTCAATTAAAGGTGGAAAATCGCGTGGCAAAGCACCTGAAGAAAGAAGACCAGGACTTCATTTAGAAGCCATTAATGCAATCTTACGTATGTTGATAATATAATTGTGAATTTTTATTTTTATATTGAACTGTAAGAGCAAGGCGCAAAATATTCCTAAATTATGAAAATTGCTCTAACATTTTTTTACAACTTGAAAAAATTATTACAGGTTATACCTGTAGGTACGGCGAGAAAAAAAATTGGCCTGTAAAGGAAAAAAAGACTATATTAGCGAGCATGAGGCAGAAAGTTATAGAAATGAAGGAGAAACGAAAATTAAATGCCGAGCGCACAAATGCCAAGAGCAATTAATAATTAAAAATGTTGAAGAATTATTAATTTTCTTTTATTAAATATTATAATTTGATCAATGTTACAAATGTTTGTTTATTACTAATGTTGCTATTACACTTAATATAATTTAAATTAATTTCTTTTAAAAAACATAGAAACACATAAGAAGGTGCATAATAAAGATTGTTTATTCTATTAAAATTGTATTTCATACTTATTATAAAAATAACTGTATATTTATTTAGCATTAATAAAATAATGCACTCATTACTTATATGACTTGTACATAATTTTTTATAAAATTTTTATAAAATCACTTTGTAAAATTGAAACCAAATTTATATAAAAATTTTATAAAGTGATTTTATACAAATTTTATAAAATACATTTTATATATTTTTTATAAAAATTTTATAAAGTGTATTTTTTATACAATTTTTCTACGACCAATTTTTTATAAAAACTATATAAAATGTATTTTATAAAATTTTTATAAAAAATTTATAAATTATTTTCACTACATAAAAAAAGCAATTTATCATAATATATAATGTTTTTATAAAAATTTTATAAAGTGATTTTATAAAAATTTTATATAAACTTTATAAAATGTTTCCACATGGGATCTGAACGCGGATTTGATTCGGATTTAGCGGCTGTCAAAACTATAAAAATATTTTTTAGTCATTTACGCTTAAAAGTTTCTTCTCAATTTGACCTTCAAATGCTCTTGATTCTGACGTGATAGCGCCAAATGAAATTATCTTAATCTGAACCAATATCGGAATTTAAAGTACAAAATGTACTTTCTACAAAATTTACAAACTTGAACTTTAATGACCTTCATCTTAACCCGATAAAGTCATACCCCATAAAGGATCAGTGGCTGCCAAAATTGTAGAAATATTAGTGACCTCTCCTTAAAACTTTTTTCTAAGTTTGACCTTTAAATGACCTCAAACTTGATAACTCCAAATCAAGCTTAGACTCGGAATCAGCGGGCCGTAATAAGAACATATAGATCTTGCTCTTAATATACAGACAATTTTTTTATTTTGAGTGACTGTAATCTTTCGAGTGTTTAACGTCCAGGTCACTAGGGCACAATCTACTAGATACCACAAGTAAAAAAACGCACAATACAATAAGTAAAAAAATTGATGCAATAAGTCAAAAAAATTATATGGATTTTCGATTTATGAATAGGGCCAATTCACAAGTCAGATGGATTTTTAATTTTTAATTGGAGAAAATCTTTACATCAAAAGGATTTTGGATTTATAATAAAAGAAAATCCTTACATCAAAAGGATTTTGGATTTATAATTTAGGAAATCCTTTAATCAAAAGGATTTTGGATTTATAACTAAAGAAAATCCTTTAATCAAAAGGATTTTGGATTTATAACTAAAGAAAATCGTTTACCCAAAAGGATTTGTGATTTGAAGACAACAAATTCTGCAATTCCAAGGTTGATTTTGGATTCATGATTTGACGAATCATAAATCTCACAACCCTGCTTTGCACTGTCTTAAAAAGCTCCAACTTTAGCGAAGAAGCACAAGAACAGATTGCGCATAGAGAAGCTCAAAATTTGAACGAAATGAACGAGAGCGGATTTGCTCCGCTCGCTAATAGTTCGTTGTCAAATAATAATCGACAGACCGATTCTGATGAGGAATCGCATCATAGCGAAGTTAACGCGGGAAATATCGCGGGTAACTACGCGGAAAACGCGTCGGAAAACGCAATGAAAAACAATTTTGAAACAAATTTTGAACTTGCATCAACAACAACGGACAACACAACGATACCGGTAAAGTCAGTTCCTACCATATCGACCGCGATGATAACAACCACTACGACAACTACGTACTCGACGACGCAAGCGACGAGTACGCATTCACATTCAAGAGGTACGATACCGAAAACGGTATTTTCTTCAAAAGAAAATAATAAAATAAATACTGAGACCGTTTTATGCACACTTGCTAATGGCGAGATTTACAATGCTCCAAGGGGTTTAGCTCTGGAGTTGAGTAAAGCGCAATCGCTTGCCTTACAACAAGAAAAAGAATTAAACACTTTAAGGCAGCAATTAGCAAATTTCGCGACTAGTACGCAGCTTCCGAAACAAACATCAGTTATAACGGAAAGGCAGCGGAAAAATCGCAAAAGTGTGAATTTTCAAGATACATTTAATTTAAATTATTTTGAAACTGATAAGTATCAGCAAGTATCTCAAGCATCAACACACACACAGGCGGGAATTAATTCGAATTCGCGTTTAAACGTAAACGCTCCGAGTTTCCCAGCTCCTACGTCAAATTTTTCGTCTCTGCCACCTCCTGCGGATTGGCATGAGTCTGGAAGGGGGGGAAATGTGCCTGTTGTGACAAGCGATCAGCTTACGCAACTCTTATCGAATATGTCGACGAGAGCGCTTACACAGTCACATGACGTAGGTCGCACGGTTCGCCAATGGAAAATTAAGTTTTCTGGCGAAAAACGCGAAAGCATCGAAGAATTTATTCAGCGCGTGGAAGAATGTCGCAAGTTAGCGCATATTTCTGACACGGATTTACTGAATGCTTTTTCGGAATTATTAACTGACGAAGCGCTACATTGGTATCGCCAATCGCGGAAAGATTGGAATACTTGGGCTGATTTTTGCAGTGCTGCTCGACGATGTTATGGCGTCGAACAGAACTTTCAGCAGCGCTTAATGGCGGAAGCGCAAGCACGCAAGCAAGGTAGAGAATAACCTGCTCGTGATTACATATTCTGTCTGCTAACTATATTTAGCAGAATGGATGCGCCTCCGAGTACGCAGTTTCAACTAGACATGTTGTATGCTAACATGTTGCCGTCTGTTCGGAAGTTAGTTCCAAAAGACAAAGTTACAAGCGTTGATAGGCTTGTGCAACTAGCTCGTCAAGCGGAAGAGCTTATCGAGGAAGAACGGAATTTTCCCGCGCCGCCGCCGCCTGAAAAGAGCGTTCTGCCTTCTGTAGCTTATAAGCAGTCAGATGCTAAAAGCAAGAAGAGCGGAAAAGCTGCCAGCGATGATGCTACGGCAAAGTAGCGAGTATCGCTGAACCTACAATGGAAAATATAGCTAAACTCTTAGAAAAGATGCTAAATGATAGATTTAGCAAATTTGCGAATTCTTTTGCGAATCCCGCTAATAAGAGTGGCCAAAACGCGCGAATGTTTCTGGTAAGCCATCTGGCGTGACTATCACAGAAGTTAAAGATGACGGTAGTGATAAGTCTTCTAGAACTAATGTGAAATCCGCGCGAAGCCGCAATCGCGATAAGAAAGCAGGTCCCAAAGAGCGTGTGTACTGCTATCGCTGTGGTTGGCCCGGGTACATCAAGACGACTTGTCCTGAGTGCTCGGGAAACGAGAAAAGGGGCGAGTAGATCAGGTCCCTACCGCCCCAACTCTGAGCGAGACCTCTGATGGTGATAAGTCACAATCAGTACGGGCGCAAACGGAAAAAGTGCCCTCGCTTTTGCCTGTCGGAGTGGACAGACAATCAGCGGAAAAAGGTGTTTGCGATTCTCGCGCTGAAACGCCAGTGGAGGAGGAAACTCCGCAGTTTACTCGCTGGTGGCTGCAGATTGGAATCGGTGGATTCCGCGTACGCGCTTTGTACGATTCAGGGGCGGCTCGCACGGTTATTAATTCCTTAGGCTTGCAGATTGCGTCAGCCATTGGAAAACCGCTTACACCTTATACTGGACCAGGAGCACGACTCGCTAACGGTCAAAGTGTTCCAATCCTTGGACGCTTGGAACTGCCGTTTGATTTAGCGAATGAACGCCATTACTTGGACGTACTAGTGATGAGCGATCTCGACGCCGACTGCATTCTCGGTGCCGACTTTATTCGTGCATTTAATGCTGTTTTGTTGCCCCGTGAAAATCAGTTAGTGATTGAGAACGTGGCCGAAGCAATTCAGCTTGAAGTATCTGCTATCGGCATTGGCGATGTATGTACGCTAGCTGCCGTCGGCTTAGCAGATCTTAACGAAGCGCAACGCAAACAACTCAATGAGTTGTTGGAAAAGCGTTTGACCGCTCTGGATGCAAAACTAGGTTGCACTAACTTAGCTGAGCATGAAATTGATGTGGGCGGTTCGCGTCCCATCAAACAGCGTTACTATCCGGTTTCTCAGAAGATCGAGCAGGAGATGCACGCTCAAGTACAACAAATGCTTGACGCGGGGATAATTCGCCCGTCAACGAGCGAGTGGTCGAGCCCGGTAGTCATGGTGCGGAAATCTAACGGATCCTACAGATTTTGCATCGATTATCGTAAGCTCAACTCCGTTTCGAAGACATGCGCTTATCCGCTTCCCTATATGGAGATTATTTTGCGTAAACTCCAAAGGGCACGCTACATAAGCACGCTGGATTTAAGTAGCGCATACCATCAGATCCCGATGAAAAAGGGATCGGAACATCTGACAGCTTTCACGGTGCCTGGCTTAGGCTTATATGAGTTTACTCGTATGCCGTACGGCGTGGCGGGGGGGGGGGGGGGCCGCTACGTTCCAGCAACTCATTGATAGGGTGATAGGCCCTGAATTGGAACCGTACGCATTTTCGTATTTCGATGACGTTATTATCGTCACCGAGACATTCGAGGAGCATCTCAAATGGCTTGAGCATGTCCTAAAGCGGGTTGCCGACGCCGGACTTACAATTAACCGTGATAAAAGCGAATTTTGCCGCAGTGAGGTTAAATACCTTGGCGTATTGGTGAATCGCGATGGATTTCGCCCCGATCCGGACAAGATAGCACCGATCGTGGATTATCCCGCGCCAACTAACCTCAAAAAGCTACGCTCTTTCCTTGGTATGGCTTCATGGTATCGGAAGTTTTTAGAGGATTTTGCGACACTTGCGGAACCGCTCACCAGATTAACGAAGAAAAATGTTAAATTTGAGTGGTGTGAGGAGCAACAGTTCGCTTTTGAACAAATTAAAGCGTTGATCGCGTCTGCTCCAATTCTTCATAGGCCGTCTTTCGAGCATCAATTTGTCATTCAGACTGACGCTAGCGACACTGGCTTAGGAGCGGTCTTGACGCAAGCGATCGACGGAGAAGAGCGAGTACTTAGTTTCGCCAGTCGTACGTTAAACGCCGCGGAACGCAACTACTCGGTTACGGAACGAGAGTGCTTAGCTGTACTATGGGCCGTGGAAAAGTTCCGCTCATATGTAGAGGGTTATCGTTTTAAGGTGATAACTGATCACAGCAGTTTAAAATGGCTGTGCAACTTGCGTAACCCTACTGGACGCTTAGCGCGTTGGGCACTTAAGCTGCAAAGCTACGATTATGAGATCGAGCACCGCAAAGGCTCTCTCAACGTTGTGCCTGATGCCCTCTCTCGTGTTTATGAAGATGATTCGGATTGCGACATCGCTACAGTAAGTTTCCCGTACGATACTCAAGATGAGTGGTATACGCAAAAACTTGCGAATGTCAGCGGAAATCCGGAAAAACATCAAGACTGGAAGGTGCTTGGAGGCAGATTATACCATTGTAAGCCCGACCCTTCCATTGATGACTACTTCGAAGACGAAGACGCTTGGAAATTAGCGATACCGCTGGAGAAACGTCAACAGGTTCTCTGCGAGAACCATGATGAGTCAACTGCTGGACATTTAGGCCGAAATAAAACTTATCAGCGGGTAGCGCGATACTACTATTGGCCTGCGATGCATAAAGATATCGCCAAATTTGTACGGAATTGCTCGGTTTGCCAGCAATGTAAAGTGCAACAGCAGGCTCCCGCAGGTTTCATGGGAAAACGCATTACATCGCGTCCATGGGAAACCGTAGCAGGTGACATCATGGGTCCTTTTCCGCGTTCTTCACACGGATTTGAGTATCTTTTGATATTCATGGACTTGTTCACTCGATGGATCGAGTGCATCCCAATACGGAAAGCGAACTCGCAAACCATTCGGTGTGAGCTGAATGAGCGCGTTTTCATGCGTTTCGGCGTGCCTGATGTTTTTCATTCCGACAATGGCACGGAATTTAAGAATGCTGCTATGGAGCAATTCTTAGCTGAACACGGCGTGGTTCATACTACGATTCCGCCTTACCATGCACAGGCGAATCCTGTAGAACGCGTAAATCGCACGATAAAAACGATGATTACTTCGTTTATCGAGGCGAATCATAAGACATGGGATGCTCACATTTCTGAGCTCATGTTCGCGTATAATACCGCCGTGCAAGATTCGACCGGCGCAAGTCCTGCTTTCCTTAATATGGGTAGGAACCCCGTTCCGCCGAAAACCTTGCGGAAATTAGAAGATAAAGCCGTCGCCAACAGTGAGACCGCAGCAGCTGTTAAAAATTGGCAACAACGTATGCAAATGCTGCCAGAGCTGCAAGCTCAAGCTGCTGAACGAGCGACATGCGCACAAGCACGTCAAGCCGAATATTACAATTCAAAACGCCGCGATGTACAATTTGCCGTGGGACAAAAGGTTTCTAAGCGGAATCGTGTACTTTCGTCCGCTGCCCAAGGCATAGCTGCTAAGCTAGCTCCGAAGTACATCGGACCTTTTATTGTTTCGACGTTACTCGGCTCAAACGTGGTGGAGCTCATCAGCAATGATGGAAAAGAAGCAGGTAAATGCCACGTCAATGACCTGAAACCGTATTATGAAGACCAGACAGACGTAACTGAGGAGAGTAAATTAAATCGAGAGGATGCGACGAGGGACAGCGAGGGATTAAACGCAGAGCGAAGAGCTAGCGACGAGTCCAACGATAATGATCCTGTGAGCGCGAACGCACTGCGTAAGCGAGGTAGGCCGCGCAAAACTTGGGTAGTTGTTAGTCGTATGACCGCGGTTGATCGTGCCCCTTCTAACGAGCGATTGAAGGCGAACGCTAATGTACACGCGAATCCTTCGACGACGGAAAATAGGCGCGGAAGACCGAAAGGGGTGAAGAACAGGCCCGTATCCCCGGTGGAAACGATCGAACGGCGCACTCGGTCGCGAAAACCGTAAAATTCCCTTCGAGCGATTGATGTATTTACGCGTACCGTTCTCTGAATCTGTAATTTTTATAATCTTTTTCATTCTGTCATTCGTATAAAACATGGCCTGATATTTACTAACCTGTTCCAGAATTATGTCTGATGAACTGCGCAAGTCGCTTGTTACAATAAAGAGAGAAGAGCTTATATTAGGCTTTACTTTAGTTATTTATAAAATATTAGTTATGTTAATTATCTTTTTCGTTTTGTCTTCTGGCCTAGAGAGAGAGTAGAAATGCAGGGCTGGTACGTCTTCGGCTACCCAGCGTCTGGAAGGGGAGAGAATAACGAATTTAATGTGATATTAGAATAATATCATATTTCTTCGTTATATTCTCTCTCTCTGTCTAGCCTATGTACTAATCATTATACAGCTGTTACAGGTCGGCGTTCGACGATTTTCGGCGATTATCGCGGACCTTCGTTAAGGGAAAAGAGTAGGGAGAGAGAGAGAGAATCGAGACTTGCTAGTACACGAATAATTAGACTTAGCTCGGCCGTGATTGATTTCGCCTCGTAGAGATTTTGAGAGTTGTTTGATTCTGGTGTTGTTTAAAGACGAATTTTAGTGTGTTGTTCGAACTTTGTATTTTGTTAGCGTTTACGCAACCCAGTGTTCCCAGCAGAGAGGAGAGAAAAGCGACAACGCAGATTTCATCCACTGGAGTCGACCTTCTATTGCGAACTACACACTGTAAGTGTCAGTTCTGTAGTCTCTCTCTCTCTTTCTCTCTTTATTTATTTAACGTATTTCCCGACCTGCGTACTCGCGTGCAACGGCACGTGTTTATATAGCGAAGTAATTTAAGAATATATTTCTTTATTTATTTTATTCAAATTGTGATTCTTTGCTTATTTCAAATTATTCACCTTTCCTTTCGCGTTTCGCTAGATAAAAGAATACCGCCGCCTCCGCATATACGTTTGGTTTTTGTATTATTACTGAGCGGCCGATCGCATAGAGACTATTGTTTTTAACGGCTTATTAATTTTATTAATTTATATATTAATAATTGCAAAATACCGTTACAATCTATAAGAAATAGACTTTATTAAACAAGAATGGTGTATAATAACTACAATTGACACGCAAAAAGTTTTTGGAATCCAAGAAAATTTTACAAAAATAATACAAGATATTGTACAATCCGACACATATACAAGGCTAAAGGACGCGGTAACGATAAGCAGAATTTATTTATTACAAGAAAAAATGCGCGAGTTCTCTAGAATAAGAGACGCTTATATCACTTCAGCGACTTCATATTCGTCAGGGGAGGAAGTTTTAGATAAGGGGGGGGGGGCGAAAACGCATTTACAAAAAATTCATCACTAGATATAGTATCAATTATTACGCAAATGAGACATCACTCTCGAGAAGCAATGTTAGGAAGAGGTACGGCAAAGGCGTACATAGATAATGAAATCATGCAAACTCTAGAAAAAATGTCTGTAGAAATGAAGCAACTGGAAGCAATATTACAAATACTACAAGGAGAAAAAGGAGTAATAGATATTGAGAAATCAAGAGTTGAGGAAACAATCAATCTAGCATTACAAAATTTGGATAGTTACTTGGATATAGCCAACACGATAACAAGTTTATTGTCAACAACAAAGTTTTCCGGCGCTACAAGAAATTTAAGAATTATTTTAAAAATGATAGAAAAAGTATCCGAAACCAAGAGTTCGGTAAAAATTGAACAAATAAATGCGGCGATAATTGCCGAGTTCGCTCCAAGAGAATTAACAATTTATAAAGATCACATAATTATGCAAATAATAATGCCAATGGTAGAAGAGGAAATGCACACTTTGTACAAAATGCTTCCAGTGCCAGTTTTCCAACAAGGGGATTTAATCCATAATGCAGCGTACATTCAACCCAGGGACGATTTTATAGCCTCTCTTCCCAACGGGGAAAAACACACCTTTTTAAGTACAACGCAGCTGTCGAGATGCATTAAATTACAAAGGAATTATATATGCGTAAGGGAAAACCCTGTGCATCTCCAACGAGAGTGTGAAAGCAAATTATTACTGGATCAAGACTATGCAACTTTTAGTTCATGTAGAATTAATTTTATGAAAGGCAAGAACTTATACATCATTAAAACTGCTCATCCAAGACACTAGGTTTACTCAGTCGCAAAGCCTACACTCGTAAATGTATTTTGTCCAGGATTCGAGGAGACATACACTTTTCAACAAGCAAGAACGATTTCCCTCTCAGCGGGCTGCCACTTTAAGGTTCACGATAACATCTACTTCTCTTCAGAGCTGCTGGTGAGAGAAAAGGACACGTACTATTTACCTCCATTGCAGTTGATCGGAGCAGGAAAAAACCTTCCGAGCGATTTAAAACCGGATAAAACTATTTATGTTAAAATTGAAAATCAAATAACTGATGCTTACTTACATGGAATGGTTATTTATACCAATGCTTTTTGCCGGATGCTTAATACTATGTCGATATATTTTCCAAAAATGTATTAGGAAATCAAGAAAAGACAAAGTAGAGTACGTCCCAATGCGACCAGTTGATCCGACAATACAATGGATTTTTCTTACGTCGAGAACACGTATATGCAACTCCGAGAACACCACCCAAGACGTATGAACCAGAACCACCTCCGAATACGCCAGTTTTATCCGAGAAAACTGAACCAAGTAACAATGTTTAAGGCATTTAAAAATGACTTATAATTAACAATTACTTATTATAATAAAATATATAATGTAAACAGTATGCTCGCTTATCATTTAAATATAAATATTTGTTTATAAATAAATTATAATAACTTTCGAACTTGCGCAATAAGTAAATATATGTATATGAATAGGATGTAGATTATAAAAAAAAACCCTTGATTTTATCTATTTCTTTTTATCCAATCCAGGGCTTTCCCTGAATCATAATTAAGTCACGGGGGTGGAGAAAACATAAAATCCAACAGTACCAGCCTATAAATAGGGGGGTTTCACGCTTGACAATCTATTCTTACTTGTAGCAACGACAACTGGGATATGAAAATAGAACTCGATTCGTCAGTGGGATGGATGACGGAACGACGTGCTTTAAGAAAAACAACAGTCCTGTGGCAGTTTCTAAGAAAATATTTTTCTTTATGGGTATACTTAATGAGAGACGGTCAAGTACGTCGAACCACTCGTGCCCGGATAGGAATAGCCGGACACCACTATCCAGCATACACTGCTGATGAAAGAATAGCCAGCTAATGGTGGAATACACAACATGTACAAGAGAGGATCTGCAATGACTTGGATCCAAATACAGTACGGTACCACAGGCAGAAGTACCGTAGTTTTCTGGAAAAGGTAATGCACGGATTACTGGAGCCAGGAGTAACAAACCATTGGGACAGCGATCTAAACCTAGAGGGATTATCCCTCTCGGATTACGGCAGCACGGAAGAAGTCGAACGACCGGCTCGTTGCGTGGAATGCGGTTTGAGGGTGAAGAACCAGAGTGACCAGATGGCGATTTTTTTTCCTTTTCTCTCTTACGTATATTGATGTTTATTAAGCAAGAGCAACAAAGAGAAAAAATCGCCATCTGGCAACCCTGTGAAAAACACGCGGCATTATTGCCCGCGATGCGAATTCATTGGCCGATTCGACATCCCCAGATACCAAGGATTGAATTGTTGGTGCGTCTGGGAATACGGAGACTTATCACTCCACGTCTGCGACTCATGCAAGGAGGAAGTATACGACCTCCCCAGAAGACAAAGAAGGATAGCTGGACAAGAGTATTAACAAACGCATGATTCTTTCCTTTCTTTTAGCCTTTCCTTCCTCATGTTAATTCTCATTTCTCTCCATTTTCCTCTTATAGATTTACTAGAATAAATGCACAAAATGAAAGAAAAATAAAAAAAATATATTCATATGCATATATGTATTTATAAACAAAATACAATAATATATATATATATATATATATATATATATATATATATATATACCAATTTATGTAGCGATAATTGTAATATCTAGTTTTTAAGAAAAAATAATAATAATAATAATAATAAACAAACAAAAAATAAACAAAAAAAGAACAAACAAAAAAAAAACAAACAACCACCAAAATAACAAAACAAGACAACAAACGTGTGGACGTTTACGCCTGGCGTTAAACTTCTCTAAGGGGAGAGATGTCGCGTCATGATAGACGCAACGTACACACATGCGCGTACACATACATACACACACATATGCACACACACATACGCACACATTTAATACGTAAAGTAGGATGTCCTCGTCAAAGACAGGAACCGCCTTGAAAAATTCTAGCCAATAACTTAATTAGGTCACGCATGACAAAGAATAAATTAATTAAGTAAATTCATGTTGAAATTTTGATTTTATCACTTGGTATTTTTTAATATCAGTTGAATAGAATTTATCGATCTTTCCAAGTCAGAGGTGAAGGTAAAAAAGAAATTTTAATACATTTTTCTTTTTTCGTAACGTTTCGGTAGACAATGCTACCCTCTTCAGACTTCTAATATCAATATCGTACAATGTTTACAATATTATTTCGCCGCAAGTCGATTTAAATTTTCGCTTCTTTTTCCTCATTCTAAACACGAGGAAACGTCAAACAGATGTATACACGACGAAAATTTCTGCTGTATATACAAAGAAGCGAAAATTTAAATCGACTTGCGGCGAAATAATATTGTAAACATTGTACGATATTGATATTAGAAGTCTGAAGAGGGTAGCATTGTCTACCGAAACGTTACGAAAAAAGAAAAATGTATTAAAATTTCTTTTTTACCTTCACCTCTGACTTGGGAAGATCGATAAATTCTATTCAACTGATTTTAATTAAGTAAATGTACAATATTTGATTGGTCAAGAGGAACCAAAACTCCAGCCCAAACCCTTGATATAAATAGGGATGTCGCACCGGGGTGTGCGCTCTTGCTCTTTAGTCCTTTCTCAAGTAAGGTAAAATCCTGTATCCAAAATTTAACGCGAAATAAAGCAAGAATATCGAAAGTCATTGTTCAGTATCTTTAAACCTTCAAACACCAGTCTTTTTCCTATTCCCTTAAAAATCCAAATTAGTCTATACCGCATTTCTATTGTAAGGGAGTCTCTGTATCGAGGATCAACGAGAGCGAGAAAGACAGCCGAGCAGTTGCAGCCACCGGTCAACCGTAGATCTCCCGCCCGATAAGGTTGGTTGTTTTCCTTTCCTCGCCTTCACTCATTGTTGCACCTCGGGCTTACCCATGCACGTAAATTTCGGAAGGGTCTATGACCTGTGCTATACCGAGGAGAATTGCGACCCATCCTTGACGCTATATGCGTACTAAAACGGGGAACTTCTATTTTTTAATTTAAATTCAGTCCATTTAATTTTTCTACGTTACGTCTACCCTAGGACGTAGCAATTCACATTGGATATACCTGGTACATTTACGTCAACTATAGGATCCGAATTCGTGCGAAAAATTGTCGATACAGGAAGTATGGACCCTTTTATACTCTCTATACTTTTGTGCTTTTTTGATTTTGCATGGCTAACCAGCGCTGGCTTACCCATATTGCTCAAAGAAAAAATATGATCGCACAAATCGCATTTTACGTTATTTTTATTTCCTGGAACTTCTTGTGCCCATGGGAATTCTTTCTTGTATTCAATTTTAAAATTACATTTAAATTTATTTGTACTCTTCGGATTCATTATACTACTGGAAAAAGAAAATTTGGTAAATTACAGAAAAACTTGTTTAATGTTTTGTAAAGTTTTCACATAATACATTAATAATTTCATTTAAAAAAATCTAGACTACATACCAGGTTTGACTGTCTGTTATGAAACGACGATTCTATCCTATTTATGATATAACTATTTACTTCAATAAGTTCCTTTGCTTAAATAACGCGTTGAGATACGCAATATGGCAGTATATATTATCTATATAAGAATCCTGAATATATACTTTCGCTTTGTTTTGGTAAACACTTGTCCTTCAATATAAATAAAAGATCAAAATCTTTTTGTCTTTGTATGTGCCAATTATCATTTGCGCTTATAAGTAGTGTTCGGATCGATAAACAACTGTTTTCTAAAAATTATTCATGTATCGCTTAGAAATATGTTTCTAAATTTATATACCTTTTTATCAAAATAGAAATACATTCACTTACAAAATCAATCCATGAGTTTCACATTTTACATATGGAACAGTAGTATAATATACAAGGACACGCAATATGTACAAACACGTTTTTGTTGCTGACGATAAGCGCAATAACACACGACCTGCACACATCGCGAGTCACCGTCGAACTGAGCGAATAATCCGTATTAGTGGCCCTTGTGTATGGTTTGCAGAAGAGCGAATACTCGGAAAAACAAGTAAACACACGATGTGTTTCGAAGACTGTCGGAATCGAGAACGAAGCGAGCAAAACCGCCGTTTTCATAACTGAATAATCGATTACATAAATGCGAGTTTTCAGAGAAGTTATAATACACTGGGAAAAGAGCTCTAAGATAACTAACGCATAATTATGTGTGCATTATTTTGTTTCCTTTCTATCTTAACTAGATTCTACTAAAGTGGTTTTGGTAGAATCAACAGTTTTTTCTCCGTGTACTCTCCGAGATTTACTTTCTTAAGAATTCCAGAATTCACAAAAAATTCCCTGATATTTCCAGGTTTTTCCCAGGGTATATATTATTCCCTGAGAATTCCAGGTTTTCCAGGTTTTCCAGGTGTGCTAGACACCCTGACTTCGCTTGTACGGTAGGTGGTATCGTTTCCTTGTGTTTCCTTACATTTAACTCCATCTCTTCTCTTTCCTTTCATTTTCCTCAAAACATATGTATAAAAACATAATTATTACCCATCCTAACCTTCGATAAACGTCGGTGACGAGAATGGCTCGGTCCCATACAGTAAGTTAATGTTTACCTATTCCTAACCTCAAATATCCCATATAAATCATATATCTTTTTATATTTCTGACACCTATTGTACTTATCCTAACCTATCCTATATTCATTAATATTGTTTTTTTTATTATTATTTTATTTACAGGAGGCCCAGGAACCATCTACGTACTCCAGCGGACCCCCAGGTGTTCATATGTTCATTTTTTATTACACTCATTTATATTTTTAATTTATTATTTATCTTATATATATATATATATATATATATATATATATATATATATGGGCTATTTCACGTCAAGTGGTACGATGAAAATTATAAATCGCTCCAAAATTTGAAAATAGGCTGAAAATATCTTAAAAAAATTAAAATTATTTTAGGAAAAAATTAAAAAAATTTTAGGTGTTAAAAATAATTTGCCTGAGAGTTATTCCACCATAAAAAATGGAAATTTTTCAATTTTTTAGGAAAATTTCTATTTTCAAAGCCATGTATCTCAAAATGTATTGATTTTTTTGAAGAAACCTTACAAACAACTGTTGTTCATAATAATCTCTAAAACTTATCTACCTGGGTTACAATTCTTAATTTTAAAATATCGAAGAGATAGAACGCCTGGAAATATTGAATATCAAAAAAAGGCAACTACGCCACAATCGATTTTGGTCTAACACCGCTCAAAAGATCACATTTTTCGAGAGCTTTCGAATGGCTTGAGTTAGATTATTGGCCAAGATCACTGGTGTAAGTTATGCCTCATAAACCTCATAAAATCACTAATTTTCATGTATTTTAGGGCATAACTTACACCAGCGGTCTTGGCCAATAATCTAACCCAAGCCATTCGAAAGCTCTTGAAAAATGTGATCTTTTGAGCGGTGTTAGACAAAAATCGATTGTGGCATGGTCGCCTTTTTTTGATATTCAATATTTTCGGGCGTTCTATCTCTTCGAGAATTTAAAATTAAGAATTGTAACCCAGGTAGATAAGTTCTAAAGATTATTTTAAACAAAGGTTGTTTGTAATGTTTTTTAAAAAAAATTAATAGATTTTGAGATAAATGACTTTAAAAATAGAAATTTTCCTAAAAAATTGAAAAATTTCCATTTTTTATGGTGGAATAAGTCTCAGGCAAATTATTTTTAACACATAAATTTTTTTTTCTATCTTCTGGAAGATATTTCCAGCCTATTTTCAAATTTTGGAGGGATTTAAAATTTTCATCGTACCACTTGACGTGAAATAGCCCATATATATATATATATATATATATATATACTAGGGGGGCTTCGCCCCCCTGCGCGCTTCGCGCGCCAACCCCCTATTTTTAATTTCATAAAAGGTTTTTCGTAATTAATTTATTTAAAATAATGTTTTAAATTGTATTATTTTTTCACTACCATGGACACCTTAAAAATTAAACAGATTCATACAACACCTTGGAGGTATTGCTATAGTTATTATAATTTATAAATAAAAGTTTACCAAAATTTAGTGTAATGAAATCAGAATAAAAATAATAAAAAAAATAGACATATTAAATGTTGACTGTAAATTTTAAACTATATGAATTCTTATAAAGCTTAAATTTATATTTTAATAATTATAAATGTTAATGAAAAATTAACTTACCAAAAATAGTAAAGTACATATACCTACTAAATTGTAGTATTTTAGTTAACAACTTATTAACATTTTGGATTATTTTAAACCGTTATAAATAGAAATTCACCTTCTAAAATTAATTTATTTAATGACGAACGATCATCGCCAAAAGTTCTATGTCATTAATATTTTGTACTTTAATAGTAATAAAACTTTCTTCTTAATTAAATTAATTTTTGTATTATTTTTAAAGAATTATTTATAAAATTTTAGCGCTATATAAATAAAAACCTGTTTCTTCCATTTCTCCCGTGATTCGTAATTTGCACTCTATTTCAAAATTTGCGTTTTAATCCATAATTATATCCAATTTATTTTTACTATGCAGAGCCCAAATATTTATTTTGATTATTATAAACAAATTCATTTCTTAAATATCCTTCTATTTCTAATAAATACATACTTGTTTATTTAAAATATTGTGTTATATAAATATAAATTATCTACACACTTATATATCCATACAATTTTGAAATATTAATTTAAAAAATATTTAAATTAAATGCTCCTAAATTAATAGTTTTTGAAAATCTATTCAAATGTAATTCGTATTTTATATTGCCACTATTAATAATATATTGCTATACTGTTTATAATAGAATTATCTTAAAAATGCAATAATTAATATATTTAATTTTTAACTTATTGTATATTTCACATATAGATATTTGGAAAAGTGTATGTTATACTTGATTAATATTTATTTAATCTTCAAACAATTTTGCATCTGTATTTAAAGCATTACATTGCATTTTAGATCCGTTATTATTATTGGGTATACGTTTAAAAATTTTATGAGTTTTATGAAGAATGAGTAGACAAATACACATTCTTTCAAGTTATGTTCACAACTTTTTTTTGCGCACGGAAAAAATACGTATATTATGTATTCTTGAAAAAACAATTTTAAAATATATATATATATATATATTATATAAATATTACGCCGCACGCACACACACCCACATACATACATACATATGTATACATATATATGGTCTATCTCACGTCAAGTGGTACGATGAAAATTTTAAATCACTCCAAAATTTGAGAACAGGCTGGAAACATCTTCCAGAACATACAAAAAGAATTTAAGTGTTAAAAATAATTTGCTTAAGAGTTATTCGACCATGAAAAGTGGAAATTTTTCAATTTATTAGAAAAATTTCTATTTTTAAAGCCATTTATCTCAAAATCTGTTGATTTTTGTGAAAAAACATTACAAACAACTTTTGTTTAAATTAATCTTTAGAACTTATCTACCCTGGTTACATTTCTTAATTTTAAAATCTCGAAGAGATAGAACACCCGGACATATTGAATATCCAAAAACGGCTACCACACCATAATCGATTTTAATCTAACACCTCTCAAAAGTTCACATTTTTCGCGAGCTTTCGAATAGCTTGGGTTAGCTTATTGGCCAAGACCGCTGTTGTAAGTTATGCCTCATAAACCTCATAAAATCACTAATTTTCACGCATTTTAGGACATAACTTACACCAAAGGTGTAATATATATATAATATATATATGGGGTATTCCACGTGAAGTGGTCCGATCAAAATTTTAAAATGCACCAAATTTTGAGTACACTTTGCCAATTTTTTTGCAGAATACAGAAAAAAATTTTTAGGTACTGGAATTTATTAGCTCAAAAGTTATTATAACCTCAAAAAGTGAACTTTATCCAGTTTTTTTTCAACACCAGCTGGGTTTATCGCTATTTAACTCAAAATCTATCAACTTTTACTATACAAATATTCGTTGCTAATTATGTGTAGAATTTATCCTTCTGGGTTAGAATTTCTAATCTTAAGGTCAATGTTACATAAACTACATGTCAATATTCAACTTAAAAAAGTGTAAGTTCGCCGCAATTGATTTTTTTACCCAAAAGTCTAAAAGAAAGCTTGGAGCAATACCTTTCAAATAGTCTGTAGCTTTTATGACCTTCAATTCCGTAAAAAGTTATGATAATTTAAAGAAGACAAAAAATTCACAAAAATTAACATGGTATTTCCCATTTAAATTTTTAAAAAAATTTGGTTTTTGTGTGTTCAAAAAATGTGATCTTTTGAGCGGTGTTAGATCAAAATCGATTGTGGCGTGGTCGGCTTTTTTGATATTCAATATTTCCGGACGTTCTATCTCTTCGAGATTTTAAAATCAGGAATTGTAACCCAAGTAGATAAGTTCTAAAGATTATTTTGAACAAAAGTTGTTTATAATGTATTTTTAAAAAAATCAATAGATTTTGAGATAAATAGCTTTGAAAATAATAATTTCTCTAAAAAATTGAAAAATTTCCATTTTTAAAGCCATTTATCTCAAAATCTGTTGATTTTTGTGAAAAAACATTACAAACAACTTTTGTTTAAATTAATCTTTAGAACTTATCTACCCTGGTTACATTTCTTAATTTTAAAATCTCGAAGAGATAGAACACCCGGACATATTGAATATCCAAAAACGGCTACCACACCATAATCGATTTTAATCTAACACCTCTCAAAAGTTCACATTTTTCGCGAGCTTTCGAATAGCTTGGGTTAGCTTATTGGCCAAGACCGCTGTTGTAAGTTATGCCTCATAAACCTCATAAAATCACTAATTTTCACGCATTTTAGGACATAACTTACACCAAAGGTGAATTTTTAGGTACTGGAATTTATTAGCTCAAAAGTTATTATAACCTCAAAAAGTGAACTTTATCCAGTTTTTTCAACACCAGCTGGTTTATCGCTATTTAACTCAAAATCTATCAACTTTTACTATACAAATATTCGTTGCTAATTATGTGTAGAATTTATCCTTCTGGGTTAGAATTTCTAATCTTAAGGTCAATGTTACATAAACTACATGTCAATATTCAACTTAAAAAAGTGTAAGTTCGCCGCAATTGATTTTTTTACCCAAAAGTCTAAAAGAAAGCTTGGAGCAATACCTTTCAAATAGTCTGTAGCTTTTTATGACCTTCAATTCCGTAAAAAGTTATGATAATTTAAAGAAAGACAAAAAATTCACAAAAATTAACATGGTATTTCCCATTTAAATTTTTAAAAAAATTTGGTTTTTGTGTGTTCAAAAAATGTGATCTTTTGAGCGGTGTTAGATCAAAATCGATTGTGGCGTGGTCGGCTTTTTTTGATATTCAATATTTCCGGACGTTCTATCTCTTCGAGATTTTAAAATCAGGAATTGTAACCCAAGTAGATAAGTTCTAAAGATTATTTTGAACAAAAGTTGTTTATAATGTATTTTTAAAAAAATCAATAGATTTTGAGATAAATAGCTTTGAAAATAATAATTTCTCTAAAAAATTGAAAAATTTCCATTTTTCATGGTGGAATAACTCTTAGGCAAATTATTTTTAACACCTCAAATTTTTTTTCTATCTTCTGGAAGATATTTCCAGTCTGTTCACAAAATTTGGAGTGATTTCAAATTTTCATCGTACCACTGATGTGAAATAGCCCATATATATGGTAATGAACAATTAACTTACCAAAAATAGTAAAGTGCATATACTTCATTGTAGTATTTAGTAAAAACCTATTAAAATTTTAGATTATTTGAAACGGATTTAATAGAACTTTACCTCCTAAAATTAATTTATTTAAGTCATCGCCAAGAGTTCTACATGTCATTAATATTTTATGCTTTAAGAGTAATAAAACTTTCTTCTTAATTAAATTAATTTTTGTATTAGCTTTAAAGAATTATTTATAACATTTTAGCGGTATATAAATAAAAACCTGTTTCTTCCATTTCTCCCGTAAATCGTAATTTGCACCCGCTTTCAAAATTTGCGTTTTAATCCATAATTATATCCAATTTATTTTTCCTTTTAGTTACAGAGCCCATATATTTATTTTAATTATTATAAACAAAGGCATTCCTTAAATAACCTTTTGTTTCTAATAAATACATACTTGTTTATTTAAGATATTGTTTTATATAAATATACGTAATCTACTTACTTATATATCCATACAATTTTTAAATTTTGATTTGAATAATATTTAAATTAAATACTACTAAAATAATAAATTTCAAAAAATTTTTGAAATGTAATTCGTATTTTATATTGCCTCTGTTAAAATTTGAATTTTCTTTTGCCATTACTGTTTATAATAGAATTATCTTAAAAATGCAATAATTAATGTATTAATTTTTAATTTATTGTATATTTCACATATAGATATTTGGAAAAGTGTATGTTATACTTGATTAATATTTATTTTATCTTCGTAAAATTGTGCATATTTTTAAAAACATTACATTAAATTTTAGGTCCGATTTTATTTTATGAGTTTTATCAGGAATAAGTAAACTAATACACATTCTTTCAAGTTATATTCACAACTTTTTTTTGCGCACGGAAAAAATACATATATTATCTATTCTTGAAAAAACCAATAACACGTACACACACACACACGCACGCACGCACGCACGCACGCACGCACGCACACACACACACACACACACACACACACACTTATATATATGACATATTTATATAACACATATATATATATAACATATATATAACATACATATATGACATATATATATATATAACATATATAACATATATATGACATATATATAACATATATATATATGACATACATATATAACACATATATATGACATATATATATATAACATATATATGACATATATATAACATATATATATATAACATATATATATGACATATATAACATATATATATAACATATATATGACATATATATATAACATATATATATATGACATACATATATAACACATATATATGACATATATATATATAACATATATATGACATATATATAACATATATATATATAACATATATATATGACATATATATATATGACATATATATAACATATATATAACATATATATGACATATATATATAAAACATATATATATATGTTGAATCCTGAATTCTTAGACACGGCGGCGGCGGCGGCGAAATATTTATATATTATAGAGAGATATTTATAAATATATATTTTTTTTTATTTCAGGTGTGCCCCGCTCTATAAATCTCCTCCCTGATAAGTAAATATATTTGGGCTAGTGAGGCTCGCCGAGCAATATATATATTTGAATATGTGTATAAGGTTATATTCTTGATTTTGTGCTCTTTTTTTCCTGGCACTTCCTACCGTTTATACCTGGAGACTTTAACGGTGTTCACCTACCACCTATGTGTGGGTGTTTTATCCCTCCCTTAAAAACCCCACCATCACGCATTCGCCCGGGGATATGCCCGTGGATGAGGGAAACCTGTGAAGCAGGGAAAACCTCACCCGAGATGGCCGGTGTATTCGAAACATTCTTTTTGGGTGTCAACGTCACATTGCGTAGGCCTTGACACCGAAACCGAGTGTTTCACACCTCCCGCTCACGTTGTGAAGTATGGAAAAACACCTAACCCGCCACGAAAACCAAGCGACCGAGAACGTCACCCATCCAAGTGCCAACCGCACTCAGTGCTGCTTAACTTCCGTGACCGGCCGAGGTGCGTCTCCGCCACTCCGCCACCGTGTCGGTTGTGTATACGGTTATATTAATCTATTAAATTTTGTGGAAAACTTTTCGATAAAACGACTATTAGGGCTCGGGTCGCAGCAATGTCAAAAAGGGCGAAAGAGTCGGAGTCATAAAAAAAACAAATTTTGCACTGGCAATAAATGCAACACTAAAAAAGGGTTGGAGGATAATCCTCGAGTTTCTTCAAAATTTAAGATTTATGATTTTTATGACGAGGCCTAAGTTGGGTTAATATTGTTAAAGCTTCTCTATGCATAAAATTTCAAAGATATAATGTCAACTTATAAATGATTCCGAAAAACTAAAGAAAAATAATTCGGATACATATAAAGAATTAGTACTAATATATTGTAACGGGGTGAGTACTGGGGAATATAAGGCCCCGGCTAGGCCCAATCTGTCCTAACTTACCAACCTAAGTATAACAATCCCACGATTGCGGCCGGTAATCACTTTGATTCCCGTGCAATGCCGTTAACAAAGCCCAAAATTGCCAACTAGAGTATACGCCGGAGAGGGCGGTATTCGTTGGAAAGGACTGTCACCAGGTAAGGTGACTACTCCCGAGGTCAGCGCGAAAACAATTTGTAAAAAACCACTAGCGGTCGAGTTATAAACAACCGATCCGGGAATGATCGATTGCTTAACCTGATGGCTGTGACGTCACGCCGTGTGACGTATATACCTCTGACGTAGGGAGCTCTGACGTAGGAGCTGCCTACGTTACGCGCGCCTTCTCTCGTGAAGTGGATCCCGCGAACCACCGACCTGACTACCTGGGCGGGATTTGTCACGAGAGGGAGAAGTAGAGAGGAACGTTTCCTCACCTGGACCGTACCAGGTATATTGGGGTAACTAATATGGGACACGCGGGTCTATACGTGGTGCACCACTTACCGCAATTAACTCCGTAATCCGAACAGCGGGAAAACCTGCGGGAAGACCGAGAGGGATTTGCCACGATTCTACCTCTCTCTCTCTCTCACTCCGATAGCCGGATCGCCTGTAGAGATTGCCCTCTCTTTCTCTAACGAACAGCGGGGCGTGCGGCTCTGCACGTCATCGTTGGAGGTGGTGGGGAGAACACTCTACGCACTATTAAAATTAAAATTATAAGTATCTACACTATTAAAATGCAAATGATAATACAAAGGTAAAATATTGTGAAGAAAAAAGAATGAACTACCACTAATTAAATAAGAAGACCTGTGTGATGTGTTGTAGCACGAAAAATATTTGATGCCGAATTAAAAGAAAAGTGGATTCAAAATTAGGTAGAGATTGAATAAAATTTATGTATTTAATTATTAGTTTCACTATTCTGATTAACAATTCAAAAAGCAAGAAAAAACACTACTCCCGAGGTCAGCGCGAAACAATTTGTAAAAAACCAACTAGCGGTCGAGTTATAAACACCGATCCGGAATGATCGATTGCGTAACCTATGGCTGTGACGTCACGCCGTGTGACGTATATACCTCTGACGTAGGGAGCTCTGACGTAGGAAGCTGCCTACGTTACGCGCGCCTTCTCTCGTGAAGTGGATCCCGCGAACCACCGAACCTGACTACCTGGGCGGGATTTGTCACGAGAGGGAGAAGTAGAGAGGAACGTTTCCTCACCTGGACCGTACCAGGTATATTGGGGTAACTAATATGGGACACGCGGGTCTATACGTGGTGCACCACTTACCGCAATTAACTCCGTAATCCGAACAGCGGGAAAACCTGCGGGAAGACCGAGAGGGATTTGCCACGATTCTACCTCTCTCTCTCTCTCACTCCGATAGCCGGATCGCCTGTAGAGATTGCCCTCTCTTTCTCTAACGAACAGCGGGGCGTGCGGCTCTGCACGTCATCGTTGGAGGTGGTGGGGAGAACACTCTACGCACTATTAAAATTAAAATTATAAGTATCTACACTATTAAAATGCAAATGATAATACAAAGGTAAAATATTGTGAAGAAAAAAGAATGAACTACCACTAATTAAATAAGAAGACCTGTGTGATGTGTTGTAGCACGAAAAATATTTGATGCCGAATTAAAAGAAAAGTGGATTCAAAATTAGGTAGAGATTGAATAAAATTTATGTATTTAATTATTAGTTTCACTATTCTGATTAACAATTCAAAAAGCAAGAAAAACAACTTTTTTTTCAAGAAACGCGATCCGTCGGTAATGGAAAATAATTAGGAACATAATTAGCCTATCCGTTTAATTTTTGAATATTTAAGTTCAATTGACAAAAATAAAATATTATGGAAATTAGATTTGACGTCGGATAAAAAGAAGCGTTAAACTATTACATACTAAGTTTTTATAATTAATTAAATTTGTATAAATAATTAAAAGAGATCATACAACAACCGAACGTAATTAGGTTGCCGAATAATAAAATATTTTATAGTGATTGGTAAAAATTGATTTTGAGAATTCCAACAAAAAATATAATAAGTTATTTAATTTCTAAAGAAAGTTCATAAATAGATGCGTATAATAAAAAAACAGATAATCAGGTCCCGAATTGAATAAAATGGGAAGAAAAATCTAACTTTGATTAAAATTAATATTCTCGTTCAAAATTCTTTGGTAAACTGAAGTAGGGTCGCAAATATCTAGAAAATTAGTTTTTAAAAAATTTATAAAAGAATTGATTTTAAATCAATAGATAAATAATGTACCTACCTGAGTATGATCTAAATAAATTCATCATATATAGCCAAAATTACAAAAAAAAGAAAGAAAGAATAGAAAGTCAAAATCCCCAGGCGGAAATTTACTTTTCCAGAAAGAGATAAGAAAAACTAATAAATTTTATAATCAATTTATAATATGCAGATTTTGGACTCTGTTAATAGTTAGTAAGAATTTATAACTTTTATTAGCTCTTCTTATCTTTTGCTAGATTTTATTAGCTTTTAGGTTTTTTTCAAAAGCAAATAAATGTGCGAGTTTAAAAAACCTAATAACTACCAATAACTTTTTAAAATTATTATATACAGTAAATAAATATTTAGAATTTTTATGAATATTTACCAATAGCAATTTTTTATTAATAGCTTTTGTTTTTTTGCATACATCACTTAGAAACAGCTAAAAACAGTTAAATACAGGAAAATGCAACAGTTACTATTAGTGTCATTTTGTCATTTTTCACGATATTTTCGAAATACAAAAATCTAATAAAACCTAATAAAGCTTAGAAATATTTACGAAATTTTATTAATAACTAATAAAATCTTATAAACATTAGCAAATTTTTTAAACTATTAGTAGAGTCCAAAATCCGCACTTTATAAAGTGTTATGAAAATCTAATAAAAGCTAATAACTTTTATTACGTATTTATAAACATTATACGCGTATGAATATTTCCGCTAGGGTCTCAATCATAAAATCGTGTCCCAGTTCGGGCGCCAATTTTTGTTATGATTCGAACACGATTTGCTTGAGATTTTATCGGGTTCTCGATTCAATCAACTTTAAAGATATTAAAAATTCTTACCTTTCGTAGAAGTAAAGATGCACCAGGTCAATAATAGGATGGATTGGAGGCTCGAAATAATTATTAGTCAACTCGACTTTCCTGGGTTAACAACGACTTTATTTTATTGTTATCAAACTCACTTGCGGAATTGTGTTACAAAATCATGAAATTGTAAGGCCCTGTCGCAAATATACAGCTGTAAAAATAACTGGAAATACAGGTATTGGAGTGGAAATACAGCTGTATTGGAGTGGATTTGCCTGGATTTATTAACTGGATTTACAAGTGTAAATCCATGTAATATTAAATGGAATTTTCATTAAATGAAATCTATATTCGAACGCGCAGGTTCGACCGCGTTCTATATCATTACCGTACCTCGCTGGTATACGTATGTGTTCTAACGTGAACCCTCTGTCAAAAATATACAGCTGTAAAAATAACTAGAAATACAAGTGTAAATCCATGTAATATTAAATGGATTTTTTTTAATTTTACAAATGTTTTTTTATTTAGCTTAACATACAACCTTCGATGGATTTAAAACGCAATTTACAGCTATATTATTATTAAGAAAGTGCTCCATTCGATAAATTATCCATGTAATACAGCTGTATTGGAGTGGCATTGTGTGTATTTATTAACTGGATTTACAGGTGTAAATCCATGTAATATTAAATGGATTTACAGGTGTCAATCCACGCAATATTAAATGGATTTTTTAAGTTTACAAATGTTTTTTCATTTAGATTAACATACAACCTTCGATGGATTTTAAACGCAATTTACAGCTATATTATTATTAAAAAGTGTCCCAATCGATAAAGTATATTTTCATATATATTTTAATTATTTATAGGTGTATTTACAGCTGTATTTTAACAGAGATTTTTAGTTGAATAACTCATTCGTGCTTCTTAACCTTTACACTGCCGGCATTTTTGCCTTATACAATGATATTTTTGATGTGCAACATTTATACATAAAAACACCTCATATCTCTAGAGTAGTTGTCAAAGTCACAGGTGGCTCATATATGAGCCAGTCCGGCAGTCTAAAGGTTAATGTATTTACAGTTATAAACACGTATTTATACAGTTATATGACAAAAATATACATATAAATTCACGCAATCCCACTCCAATATAGCTGTATTACATGGATAATTTATCGAATGGGGCACTTTCTTAATAATAATATAGCTGTAAATTGCGTTTTAAATCCATCGAAGGTTGTATGTTAAGCTAAATAAAAAAACATTTGTAAAATTAAAAAAATCCATTTAATATTACATGGATTTACACCTGTATTTCCAGATATTTTTACAGCTATATATTTTTGACAGGGGGTTCACTTTAGAACACATACGTATATCAGCGAGGTACGGTAATAATATAGAACGCGGTCGAACTTGCGCGTTCGAATATAGATTTCAATTAATGAAAATTAGGCGCAACTCAATTAATGGCCGGGCAGATATGGACTGGCTGGCCCGGGGCGAACTGCAATGCCGGGAAGGAACTAGGAGAGGGCCCTCCCTACTCCTAATTACCTCTCCCATTGACGTCACGCAGTTAGCCTTCGCTCGTCAAAATTGTACTGTTGTGCATTCCTTGACGAGCGATAAGGAGTCTCTGCGACTTTGTTCGTCCCGAGTCGCTATTTCGCTTCACATTCGATTCATTCATTTTATTTTTCTAGGAGCGTTTTTTTTGGAGTTAGCAGGGATTTCGGCAGGAAAAGGACGAGAAATAAACGGCACTCACACACACACACACTGTTCTATATTCAAAATTAACTCAAATTTATTTATACACGAAATGCGCCACTGCGCCTCTGGCTTCTCAATAACTAAATAATACGAACTAAGGCTAGGCAGAACAACTAGCAAAAACTGTATGGCAAAATCCAAGACGTCTGTACGCTGGGACAGCCAACACGAGAGTAAGAAATATCGCGCGCTCGTCACGATACACGAGACGGCAATTCTTCGTCTCATTGCGCTAGGTGGCGCTCTCTCCTTGTGATACGGAGCTCTCTGGTTTCGCTCAACCAACAGTTACAATCAATAAGCGACATTAATTAATAAGGTTAGAAATTAGATATTTTAATTAGAAATAAATTATATTAATATTAGAAAATCAGATCGTATAAAAGCCCACTCAGACCAATCATATCTCTAATTAATTCTCCAACGTATTTTTTATCCAGATTAATTTATGACCACCTTAAAAAATCGATACCCAAACCAAAATCTCACATTAATAACAGTTTCGAATTCAAAGCCTTTTTGGAAAAAATAACGGTTCCAGATGATTACATTATTATGTCACTTGATGTTAAGTCTTTATTTACTAACATCTCATACTCAGCTATGCTTGACATTTTGGATCGACGTGTTAATAATATTTATAATAACTGTAAGATACCATTTGAATACATTCGCGCCATTGTGAAGTTTTTATTCGACAATACTTTTTTCACATTCAGTGATACTATTTACCAACAATTTTTTGGTTCTCCTATGGGTGCTCCTATTTCTCCTTTCTTTGTTGACATTGTAATGGAGGATCTGGAAAACGATTGTTTATTAAAATTAAAAAATGTTAGACTGCTCTCCTTTGTTTTACTATAGATATGTTGATGATACAATTATATATGTATTAAAAAAGAGCATATTGAGATTATCTTAGATGTTTTTAATAATCACAGGGATGAATTAAAATTCACTCATGTGGTGGAAAAAAATACTGTTATTAATTTTTTTCAACATTTCTTTAATTAGAAAAAATAATAATATTTTGACTAACTGGTATATCAAACCATCCAATTCTGATAGAATTCTTAATTTTAACTCTAATCACACTGTCAAACAAAAGAAAAATATTGTATATAATCTAATTGATAGAGCAATTTTATTATCTTGAATTTCATCGCTTAAATGTTAAGATTTTAAAACAGATTTTGCGCAAAAATAATTATCCAAATAAGTTTATTAACCCCACAATTCAAGAGAGGTTACGAAAAATTAGATTTATTAAAAATAAAACAATAACCGACAAAATGCGGCCACTGTTTTTCCTTTCTTTACCGTTTCATCAAAACTTTTTTAAAAAAAGCTCTGTTATGCTGAAAAAATATAATACATCAACAATTCCAATTATTAGTAATAAATTGTCGATTGTGATAAAATTGGGTAAAGATGGGGGGAAGAAAATGGAATATTGTGGTGTTGTTTATAAATTCGATTGCAAAAATTGTTCAGCAGCATATGTAGGCGAAACAAAAAGACCTCTCAAAAAACGTATTTATGAACACAAAAAATCTGGAAATCCAGAGTCTGTAGTAAAATTACATATGGATGAGAATGAGCATAAATTCGATTTTAATAATGTTAAAATTTTAGATTTTGAAACAAATTATAAAAAACGTTTAATCTCCGAGATGCTCTATATTATTGGTACAAAAAATACGATTTAATAGGAAAGTAGATACGTTCATGTTAAGCAGTATTTATAAAGGCATTTTATAACTGATTTTATGTTTCTATGAATATCGTTTATGGGGATGCCATAGCGAAAACTATCGACGAAGCGTAGGTAATGTAGTAAGCTGTAATGTACTGGCAGCGCCATAATTACGCTATAAGCTTACAGTAGATGGCGCTAATCGTACATTCCAGCTATCATATTCATTTACCAATATCTTTTTGTGCATTGCATTATTTTACAAAAACCATTGGGGTTGCAAACTCAACAATTATCGATAATTGTATCGGTAATGTAATATAACCTCAAAATAGATGATAATACTAGTATATTTTATTTATTTGACGGGATGTCAGACCCAAATCATAGGAATCTGTATCTTTCAAAATAAAAATGATATTTATAATATTAAATTAAAATTCTGAAAAATTTTAAGCGGAGTACTCGTCGTATTCATTTTGCTTCAACCTGTTACCTTTCCTGAATACATTCCTTGCATATCGCTATGCAAGTACTCATGGTATTCGATTTGCTTCAACCTTTTTTACTTTTACTGACTACACTTCTTGCATTTTGCTATACAAGTACTCGTGGTATTCGATTTGCTTCATTTTTTTACCGATACTGAATACATTCCTTGCATTTCGCTATGCAAGTACTCGTCGTATTCATTTTGCTTCAACTTGTTACCTTTACTGAATAAATTCCTTGCATTTCGCTATGCAAGTACTCGTCGTATTCATTTTGTTTTAACCTGTTACCTTTCCTGAATACATTCCTTACATTTCGCTATGTAAGTACTCATTGTATTCGTTTTGCTTCAACCTTTTTTACCTTTGCTAAATACATTCCTTGCATTTCGCTATGCAAGTACTCGTGGTAGTCGTTTGGCTTCAACCTTTGAAAACGGGCTGTGAATAGTACCAATTAGTACGCATAACTTCTGCATTTCACTATGCAGTGGATTAAACCATTTGATACTCTTAATTTTTGCTTTCCACTATACACCTGTTTAGCCATCTGGGACCCGATATTTCTGAATTTTTCTATGTAATATATAGGTCCAATTAAGTTCATATGCATGTAATATGTGGTAAATCTTCTTCACATTAATTTTGACATTATGGAATATTGTATCTGTGGTTGAATACTAAATATACATCTACGCCGATCTCTGGACACAGAAAAGTATCTGTAAAACAAGAAAAATAAATATATGACAACAGTATTTCAAAATCTAGCATAAATCATACCTTTAACTTTACTGACCTGGTGTGTATATATCTGAATCGCGAAAACACTTGCAGATACGTAAGGTGTAAACATAGATGGATCATCAAGCAGTAGATGAAATAACTAATATTCAAGAGTGTCTAGACAGGTTGCATGTTTCAACCTTGAAGTAAGTCCATATGCATATAATATGTGGTAGGTTCTCTCGAGATTAATTTTGAAATTGTGGAAAATATCTTTGGTTGAACACAGATATACGTCTACGCTGATCTCTTGAAACATAAGTATCTTTAAAACTGAAAATATAAATATATGTCAACCGAATTTAAAATCTAGAATAAATCACACTTTGATCTGTGATGTAGTCACATCACTAAACGATACCTGAAAATAAAAAAAATATATATTAATCAATAAGTATTCAATATTAAGAGGTAATATCATGTAAATATACTTATCTGTATTTACAAGGTGATGACGTGAACATCCAGAACGTTGTACGGTGTCAGCATGTCCGTGGGGTTTGCCGTTGTCAGCTACACCTTGGCACGCTGCATCTGTAATAAGAAATATGTTAATATTGCGTAATAGTAATTATTTATTGGTTAGTAGGGACATAAATGTAATAAGTAGGAAGTAAATAAAATATATAATATAGAATATAAAAGGAAAATAATGTATATGTGAATTAGCATTTTGGAAGAAGTAATTGAAGACTGGATATTCAATTTATGAAAATCAAAAGTAAGTTATCAACAGAATGAAAAAACAGCTGCCAATTAATTGGCAAGTAACTTCCTTAAATTAAAATGTTGAACCAATATGTAATATATGACTCAAATATAGTATTATTTAATTATATAAAACAAAATGTTATAATATTTCTAAAAATATTTCCATTTCTTATAAATAAATAATATTTTACGATATATCTAAAATTATTTATATTTGTTTATAAAGTATATTTAAAATGTTAAACGAATACCTCCGTATTAGCAAGTTTTTTAAAAAACATTACATCTTTTTACAAACATAAAGAATATTCCTATAACTTTGTTTAATATTCAAACGTGATTTACATAAAAACAAATTATTCATATTTGCATATGTATAAGTTATTGACTAAATAAAAACTGACATAATAAGTTTTAGATGGAATCAATTAAAAATATAAAAAATAATCTTTTTTACTTTCTTTTAAATTTTTTAAAAACATTTTCTTCCAAAAATATTATAAGTTATATTAAAGACATAATTATTAATTAATTAACAACGGTTTCAGTTTATAATAAGAAAATTCTGTACTATTAGATTGAATTTTTCGCAACCGACATAAAAAACATTTCATGGTATCATTTAAGAATATAAAAAATTATCATTTCATGCGTTTCTTTCGAATTTCTTAAAATATTATCATCCAAAAATATGGTTAGTTCCGGATTAGACTACTTTAAAACTAAACCGATTTTAATACAAATTATTTTTACACCATAATGCTATTAATATATTCTATTTTCACGAAAACGTTTGACATTATAACCCAAATGTATTCACATTTGTGACATGGCAGTTCTAACTGCATGTCACATACTTAGTTTATATTTATATTATATATTAAATATTCCAAAGCCCCGTAGCTTATAGGAATTAATTATAAAACTCACTCGGAATCCAGATAGGCTAGACCGTGAGGAAGGAGTACGCACTCCAGTAAAAGATACGCATAAGCACACAAGCACACAATCACTGTCCCTGTTAAATTCCTGTATAATAATTATCCAGTTGTTGAAGTCGAATCCTGGAGTAGTTGAGTGAGGTCCTGTTACAAATCCTGTCCCTTATGTCCTGGAGAAGGTGATCGTAGAAGATAGCAGTTGAGGTCGAACAGATATCATTGGACAGCATCGAAAGCAAGTAAACATCCAGCCTCCTCCAAGAAATAATGGTCTTTCGTTGGTACAAAACCTCCTTCGAGTACCTGCAACAGTATTAATAAATAATACTGAATTGAAATTAGAGTTGAGGAAAGCAGTAGGTTGTCGAAACCTAGTTGCAGGTAAGGAGAATGAGAGGTGAGTTGAGGTTAGGATCTTATTTCCACAAGAGATTAATTTTAAAGGAAGAAACAACGCTATTTATACATTACCTCGGACAATCTAGCTAGATGTTGACGTGAGATTAAAACAGGCACCTCCGGAACCTGGTGAGGAAGAAGTAGCTGAGGAAATCTCCAGTACAGTGTTGATGTCGTCGTTCCCGCATGCCGCACCTGAAACATATAAACAAACTCGGACGAACTAACGTTAATACAGGTTATTGTATGGAACTAGAGAATTTTACCGTTTATTGACGTTGTTCCTGTGGATGAGACTCCGGGTTGTTAGTATCCAGCAGTTGAGACGGTGCACGTGGACGGAGGTGTTCACTGCACATAAACAATACACGTACGTCGGATCGGCCGCGTCAAGCGAACGAGAACCAACTGTTGCGCGTGGCGCATGCGCGCGGACTCGCTGATCGGTACATCACGACGAACTCGGTGATTCCGAGTCGGGCCGTTGAACGAGACGTTTATTTTACAAATCATACTTAATTATTACCGAGAGTGGCTATATTTTAATTAATTGTTTCATTTCGAGCATCTGCAGGTGAGAATTTCTGCCTAAATTCCCTGTTTTCCAGCTTCCCGTGTAAGCTGTGATTTGTGCGTGTGTGTGCGGTAATCGCGTGTGATAAAGATATAAATTTTGCCGCGTGAACGCGGCTGGCGACCATGACTAGTTTGTTCGTTATTTATTGTATTATTATTATTTTATAAACATTAAAGTTTCTAGCTAAAATAAAAGTGTTGTTATTTTATTGTATGGGAGCCGTTCACCCTGATCCCCAGTGAACGTGTTTTATGGCGACCGTGACAGGACCCCGGTGTTTAATTTTAATCGGGAAATTTCGAGATCGCGTGGTTCGCCATTACCGCACACATAAACAGGAGGACGCCGAGGAATTGGCTTTGGGCGGCCATTTTGACCTCGTGCGAGGATTTTGTGATTTTTCATTTTTTTTATTGTCGACTTGGTAAGTCAATTGAAATTGTTTTTGGCTAAGTGAAATTTTTTTTTGTTTATTAAATGCTTGTAAATATTATTACAGCAAGTTTGAATTAATAATTATAAAACAATTTGGCTTTTGCTCAGCGATAAAGTGTTTGTTTTTGATTTGTCTAGCTTGAAATATTAATTAATTCGAAGAGCATGCTCATGTATTGTGTAAAGTTGTTTATTTAAATAATTTCATAAAATTTTCCAGCTAGCATTTTATTTTATTTTATTAACGTGAATTTTTTTTTAAAATTGTTAATGAAAATTTTATTTTTGTAAATAATTTAGATGTTATTTCTTTTGAGTGGATAATTATTTAGTAAAGTAATGTTTGTTGTTCGAAATTAAAAATAGAAAAGAAAGTAAAATAATAATTTTATCTTTATCCTGGTAACCGAAGCAGTTAAAGGTTGGTGATTATTTATTATTAATTGTAAAATTTTATTATTTGTTGACAACTTTTCTACCATTAATTTGCATTCAAGCTCCACCTCATTCCCTTCAAGCATAACCCTTGCTACCTTTCAAGCTTTGTATATTAATATTCTAGCATTTCCACCAATTCTAGCTCCATATTGTTTATTCGGCACCTTGTATATAAAATTTGTTTTGCTTGCGATTAACCTGTGTATTGGCGCACTAAATTGAGTTGCTGCCTTTGTGATAAGGTTTGATATTTTCTTATATATTGGTTGGTTCGCTTGAAAAGAAATAATTGCGTAATATAAAAATTTTGTTGTGGTGTTAATTCAAGAAAGGCTTGAAGCTCTTACATTTTTTTTGTTGTTGCTTGGACATTAAAATTTTTTTTTAGTTGGTTTTAATTTTTTTAATTTGATTTGACTTTAACTGGTAACAGAAGTTTTTTTATCTTGCTTTGGATTTGGAAAGGCTTTTTAATTTTCAGACTACGTTTATATATTTTTAAGAATTATATTTAATTAATCGAATTCGTTTAGTATTGAGCCAATTGAGGAACCATTTACCTGAAATAGGATAGGTTAATTGTAAGGAATAATCCGTGAAAGTTTGTGTGCCGTTCTGTGATAAATTATTTTTTAAGCCGAAATAGAAGTGTGATATGATGGCGGGTAGCCTTTGGTCGTTGTCTTTAAGTTTATTACCCGGAGAAGATTTAGTTAGTTTAGATGTAGAGGCGGGTAGTAGGATTATTTTAAGAGAATTAAATAAGTTAACCGATTGGGAAATTTTTAAATATGCCGATAAGAAAGGTTTGAGTCGTAATTGTGATGGTATGACGATAAGGGAGCGGGTTCATCGATATTCATTCCCAGGTAGCACTGTCCGTCTCGGAGACGTTTTTAAAACGTTATTAAGCGTTTTAAGCGTTTTAAAAACGTCTAGAAACGTCTTTAAGACGTTTTGTGCTGACTGGGTTGCGACAATACTACGGTCCGACGGCAGCAGCGTGGAATCCAGCTATCGATGAGAGTGAATCGGAATTTTATAATGACGATCAAGTAGAGCCATCTTTCTAGTTTCCCATCAATCCAGCTTCCAATACGTTACATTCAAGTAGTATGCAGTTAAAGAGGAATGTTGATAACGTATTGTTAGGAGAATCGGATATAAATCATGTACCTTTAAGAACTGGACAAACTGTAGGACGATTTCAGGACCCTATTTCTTTGAATAGTCATCGTGAATTCTCTGCATGGCAAACTAGGCGACCCCAGGTGTTAGATTTACTTACCCAGGATGTACCACCAGAAAATGTTTCTCAGGAGGATTCGTTAATACCCATAGAGGAATCAAATGATTTAAGGAATGGAGTTCCTAGTGTTCCCCCTCGAGCTCAATCTACGCAGTTTCCGGTTCCCGAAGGAAGAATACACAATATACCAAGAGCTGATTATGAACAACGATCAATGACATTAACGGAACCAAGTAATTCGGTAAATCCAGCTTACCCCACGATTCGAGCTGATAATACTTCGTATTTCCCAATCGCTAACCCAATTTTGAATCGAGCAGACTAAAATGGAAGGATAAATGAAAGGAACTGTGATGTTACGTGACCCGAGAACAGTTATCTACAAAATTATCCAGCTAGTATGTCGGAAAGAAATCATTGTGATGTTAATAATGTTCATCGGAGTTGTATGACTCGAAATGAGTATCAAGAAGAAATACCAGCTACAATGGTTAATAGACGGCCTAGGATGGGGAAAAAGAAACAGGTCGAGTCCATTGGAGTACTGACCATGATGGGACAGAGTGGACACACCCATTACCATTGGAAATGGAACGAAGGACAGTGAATAGATCGAACTATGTACCCAGGATTGATACTATTAATCAAACTAGGATGGACAGCAATCTAAATAATAGGAATAATCCAGCCACCAGTACCAGAATTCGATTCCCAAGTAATATACCGGAAAATAGTAATAATACTATTAGAAGTGATAGGAATGCATCCAACTGGGATAGTTCCATTTTATTGAGAGAAAAGAGAACGGGGGAATTATTACAAAAGTGGCATGTAGAGTTCCGAGGAATTAAAAGGCAGGATCCGGAGGCATTTTTGGAGAACTTGACTGAGTTCAAGGAATCATATAATTTATCCTTGGAGAATATTGTTCGAGCTTTACCCTCCGTATTGGATGATGAGTCTTGGTATTGGTATAGGAGAGAACACAAGAACTGGTCTAGCTATAACGATTTCGAAAGATCCTTTAGGTTGCAATATTGCATGGAGGATGTTCAGGAAAGATTGAGGATATCTATTGAGACTAGAACACAAGGTTTGGGGGAGGAAATAAGCATTTACTTAAGTAAACTTAGAATTTTATTAGATCAGGTTAAACCTCCAATGAGTTTAGCGTCCCAATTGGACAGGGCCTATAACAATTTACATCCTAGTTATCGTCAAAGAATTGATCGAGATCAATTCCAGTCGTTTGATGAGCTCCAGCAGTTAGGTAAAAGAGAAGAGCATAGATGAATTAGGGAATAATTGTATAGACCACCTCCTTCATTGGAGGAATCTTATTTTCCAAGTGCTGCTTATATACCTCCAAAAGGAAGGAAGTTTAATAAGACCGCTCCTATAGGCAATCACCAAGAAGAGTCGTAGCCACAATTTGCCGAACATCAGGAATTGGCCTCTATCCAGCAACCATCGCAGCACTATCGTCCTCCGTCTAACCCTACAAAACCCAAAAATACTACAATTCAAGATTCCAGCTATCCGTCCAATTTCAGATTTAATCCCCGTTCCGTTCCAAATTCTAGCTGCCCGACAAACCAAGCTCCTATGCCACTCAATCCAACCACTAATGAAAGGGGTAAGATAATGGTTACTACCCATACCAATCCAACGCCTAGGAAACCCGGAAATGTAAATAATTCAAGCTATAGTACAACTAATAAATGGCAACCGAAAACCCCTATTAAGCCAGGCAGCTCGAGCCAACCCAGTTCTCGTTCCTCTGGAGCAAATAGTAAACCCACTACAGCGGCCCCTACGGTTTCGAATTTGAGTAAAGGAACGGATCGTGTTTCAGATGTGGGGCTAAGGACCATTGGAGTAAAGAGTGTCCTAGTAATTGCTGTTGGGGTTGTGGTAGGGCAATTACTGTTCGAAGAAATTGTCCAACTTGCAGGAAGAATGATGTTCCGAGAAATCTGCAAGAGAAGTCGGGAAACGGTCAAAGGAGGAATCAGTAAGGGTCGTGGATTCCTCCCCATCTAACCAGAATTACCCGAAACAGAGAGGAAGTGTTAATGGATTGGCCAGTTGTGATAGATCTAGCTCGTATGTTCTAGCCCCCCAATCGTTTATTCAACATTCCGTAGTAGGAGAAATAGAACCTAGGTTATTCTTCACGATTGAGTTAAATGGAAAGAAAGTTATAGGATTAGTAGATAGTGGATCTGTACATTCGTATTTAGGGAAAGGATTAGGTAAACAGTTTTTGGGAAAATATACCCCTATATCTAGCGCAGTTAATGTTGCAAATGGGAATCCAGTAGCTGTGCAAGGGAAGTTAGATGTAAAGATAACAGTAGATAGAGTGCAAAAAGTTTTACCGTTTCGTGTAGCCGATCAACTGCAATATGAATGCATCTTAGGTATAGACTTCCAAAGGTTGTTTAAAATAAAGATCGATTATGCAAATGATACGTGGTGGACCCCTGATGGAGAGTTGCATAATTTTTTTCCATATGGACATGATCCAGGTTATTTACCCGCTCTAGCTAGTATAGATGGATTGGTCAAGGCTACTGAAAAAGAAAAGGAGCAAATCCAGAAGTTATTAGATAAATTAATCCCACCCACGCCAGAAGTTTTAGGAACTACCAAATTATTCAAACATAAGATCGATGTGCAAGGTCATGATCCTGTTAGACAACGTCCCAGGAGATATGCACCGCGGATGTTGGCTGCAGCTCAAGCTGAGGTTGATCGCATGTTGAAAGAAGAAATAATTGAGCCTTCCGACAGTCCGTGGTGTAGTTGTCCGGTGATTGTTCCCAAACCGAATGGAAAGTTTCGTTTTTGTCTGGATTATAGGGACGTGAATAAGGTGACTAAGAGATGTGCTTATCCCATGAAGAATATGGATGATATATTAGATAAATTAAGGTTAGCGAAATATATTTCTAAGTTAGATTTAAGTCAAGCATATCATCAGGTTTTGTTGGAACCAGAAAGTAGAGAGATCACCGCATTCGCTGTCCCTGGGAGAGGTCTACACCAGTTTAAACGAATGCCTTATGGGCTAACTAATGCTCCAGCAACTTTCCAGAAGATAATGGAAAAATTAATTCGAGCTGATTGGGAACCATATGTATTTGTATATTTGGATGATATCATTATTGTCACCCAAAATTTTGAGGATCATATATATTGGTTGGAGAAGGTATTAGTAGCATTGAAAGAGGCTAATTTGCAAATAAATAGGGAGAAGTCAGATTTCTGTTGTGATGAGGTTAAATATTTAGGTTATGTAGTAAATGCTGAAGGATTGAAAAGAGACTCTGATAAGATCAAGCCAATAGTGGAATATCCAGCTCCTACCAATATAAAACAGCTTCGAAGGTTTCTGGGAATGATAGGATGGTATTCCCGGTTCATTTCCAATCTAGCCGAAATTAAAGTTCTTTTGACAGATTTAATGAAGAAAGGAGTAAGATGGCGATAGGAAGAAAGTCAACAGCAAGCATTTGAGAGACTTAAGTTGGCATTGACTCAAGTTCCAGTTCTAGCTCGGCCGGATTTGAGTAAACCGTTTTCCTTGCAAACCGATGCTAGTGATTACGCGATTGCAGGCGTACTAACTCAAGAAATTGATGGAGAGGAGCATCCCATTTATTATGTAAGTCGCACGTTAAATCGAGCTGAACGGAATTATAATGTGACAGAAAAGGAATGTCTAGCAGTATTGTGGTCCGCGAATAGGTTAAAAGGTTATTTGTTAGGTGAAAAATTTAAAGTAATTACCGATTATTCTAGCTTATTGTGGTTAAACAATTTGAAGGATCCTTCAGGAAGACTTGGTCGTTGGAATACTGCGTTGGCTAATTATGACATTGAATTCGTACATAGGAAGGGTATTTTGCATCAGGTTCCCGATGCTTTATCTCGAGCTTGGGAAAATGATCAAGAGATCGTTGCACTTATTCCGGCGGATATTGAAGATCCTTGGTATCAAAAGAGAGTTAAGTCGGTTTTGAATTTTCCTAATAAATATCCTGATTGAAAAGTAGAAAATAATCTCCTGTATGCTCATAGATCAAATAGGTTAATAGATCCTTTGTTGCCTGATTTAGATGCATGGAAGTTGGTTCTGCCACTACAAAGTCGTGTTCAAGCTTTGTATGATGCTCATAATACACCTCAAGCTGGTCATTTAGGAATTGAGAAAACGTATGCAAGAATTGCTACTTATTATTATTGGCCAGGGTATTATTATGATACATCGTATTATGTTCGATCTTGTCATGAGTGTCAGGTGCATAAAAGTTCGCAACAGGCTCCATCGGGTTTAATGGAGGAAAGGAATATAGATGCTCCGTGGAAAATCGTCGCAGCCGACATAATGGGCCCAAAGCCTCCTTCTAAGCGAGGTTTTCGTTATTTAATCGTCTTCGAGGATTTATTTACTAGGTATGTAGAGATTGTTCCGTTGCGTAAGGCTGATGCCAAAAATGTTCTTCAAGCTTTTGATCATGTTGTAATAAATCGTTGGGGTTGTCCTCAGTATTTGTTGACGGATAATGGGACTGAATTCTCGAATGCAATGGTAACGAAAAGACTGCAAGAATACGGTATCCAGCAGTTTGCAATTCCTCCATATCATCCTCAAGCTAACCCTGTTGAGAGAGTTAATAGGAATTTGAGGCCGATGATTAATAGTTTTCTAAGCGAGGATCATAGAGATTGGGACAAACATTTGAATGAATTTGGATTTGCGTTGAATACTATGGTTCACTCATCGTTGAAGGTTACTCCAGCTTTTATGAATTTTGGTAGGAATCCAGTTCCCGTATCCTTAATCCGAAAACACCTTGAAAGTCCTATTCCTGTCCAGCAGCAAAATGAAGAAAAGTGGTCTAGCCGAATAACCAGGTTACCGATTTTACATGATTTAGTAAAGAGGTTTATAGATAAAGCAAGTTTAAGACAAAGCAAAAATTATAATAGAAATAGACGTGAAGTAAGGTACGAGATTGATAACTTCATGCTTCGTAAAAATCATACCTTATCTTCTGCGGTCCGTAATTATTCAGCTAAACATGCTCCAAAGTTCGTAGGTCAAAAATTATTAAAGTTTTATCTCCGGTATTATATGTGGTCGAGGATTTGAAAGATGAAAAAGTCACAGAAGTATATGTAAATGATTTGAAAAAGTATTTACCTCGGAGAGGTAATCCCAATGTTGATATTCCAGTTAATGATGTGGAGAACGTCCAGACGGCGAGGAATGGAGAGGGGATCGGGAAGGAGAGGGGTGTATGTCCCGACCCATCGATCCCCACCCCCCGAAGAAGAGAGGGTGGAAAGGGGCCGAATGAGCAGGGAAGAGGAAGAAGTGGTGGGGACATCAACACTGTCCCTGGGGGAGGTCCAGCTCGAAAGAGGGGCAGACCCCGAAAATGTTGAGATTGGGATGGACCATCCCCCAGAGGACGAATTGAGTTCTCACGAGGTGCTTCCGGAAGTGGCTCCATTGGGTCCAATTCCCGGTATAGTGGATAATTTGAATGGTGGGTTGCGGAATTTGTACATGATGTATAGGATATGAAGGGTATATATGAAAATGGATTTTTTTTTGTTATCTTTCTAGATCCACCAAATTTGGAGAACGTATATTCTAGCTTCCCTCCCTCCAATCACCCCTAAAGTTTGTCTAGCTTCCCCATTCCCCATTCTAGCTTCACCCGACCTTCTAGCTCCCGTACCCAAAACACCGCCTCTATTCCCCAAAACCTTTCTAGCTCCCACCCTAGTAACCCAAATCCTAATCCTACTTCCAGCTCCAATATTCCGTCCTTGTTATCCCTTTCCTGGACCCGTCCCTTGGTACCGCCCAATGAACGGAACCAAAATGAGTTTGATTGGCGTCCCAGGAATCTCTTAGTCGAGCATGATTCCGCTCCTCGTCCCTCTGTATTCAGCGGAAGGCGACGTCAAGGCTGCTGGAATTATGGACAGCGGAACCACAGTTGGGTTCAATGCCAGCAGCCAAGGCGCATAATTTGTAGAGGGTGCGGAAGACCAGGGGTAAAGATAAATGCCTGTCCGGATTGTAAAGAGGAGTGGGAGAATACCCTAGATGTGCACCCCAAAAATCAATAAATATATAAATGAGTTTGAACAAATATTTTTTTTTAATTATTATTTCCTATTGCTCTTTTATTAATTTCTAGCCTGAAAATAAGTCAACGAATCATAAAGTTATAATTAAGGTAGTTGTAATAAATGTTCTAGTAGAGAATTAAGATTTTTGTCGTTGAGTAAGGTTAAATTAGAGAATAAATAAATCTAGCCAGAAAGGAATTTGAATTGATTTTGAGTATTAAAAGGTAGAATGGTTGCTATAAAGCTGATTCGTCGGTGGAAAGGAATCTCACCAGGTATGAGTGTAAATTTTAATTTTATTTATTTGTTTTAACATATGACGAATTGTTTAAAAGAGTCTCTAATTATTGAATGAATTTTATTTTGTGTAACGGGTTATGTGAGTTCGCGAATTGCGTTAGGTAATACAATTAAGTTGGTTAATGTAACGGTTCGCCAGTCGTTCGTAATTTGATTTTAATGTTATTATACATACTATATTTTTTTTTTAACTAAAGTGGTGATTAAGAATGAGATAGGAAATACACACTCAGCGCGATACACTGACCTTAAAGCATTACTCTAGCGTACACGTTCCAGCTGACGTCTTTCTAGCCAAGCAGTTGTTCCAGCTTAAAATACACTCAACACAAACAGTGACACAAATACCCCGTGGTAGATAACACCGGTTATCTTAGATATAGAGTAGTAGATAAGTTAATAGAATAAAATTAGTGGACAGCTTATTTTAGAAATTTTTTTTGCGTTATGAAGTAATTTGCGTTCGCAAACGCGAAGTTATCGGGGTAACTTCGGTTTGGCGGGGGGGAGTTGTGACATGGCAGTTCTAACTGCATGTCACATACTTAGTTTATATTTATATTATATATTAAATATTCCAAAGCCCCGTAGCTTATAGGAATTAATTATAAAACTCACTCGGAATCCAGATAGGCTAGACCGTGAGAAAGGAGTACGCACTCCAGTAAAAGATACGCATAAGCACACAAGCACACAATCACTGTCCCTGTTAAATTCCTGTAAAATAATTATCCAGTTGTTGAAGTCGAATCCTGGAGTAGTTGAGTGAGGTCCTGTTACAAATCCTGTCCCTTATGTCCTGGAGAAGGTGATCGTAGAAGGTAGCAGTTGAGGTCGAACAGATATCATTGGACAGCATCGAAAGCAAGTAAACATCCAGCCTCCTCCAAGAAATAATGGTCTTTCGTTGGTACAAAACCTCCTTCGAGTACCTGCAACAGTATTAATAAATAATACTGAATTGAAATTAGAGTTGAGGAAAGCAGTAGGTTGTCGAAACCTAGTTGCAGGTAAGGAGAATGAGAGGTGAGTTGAGGTTAGGATCTTATTTCCACAAGAGATTAATTTTAAAGGAAGAAACAACGCTATTTATACATTACCTCGGACAATCTAGCTAGATGTTGACGTGAGATTAAAACAGGCACCTCCGGAACCTGGTGAGGAAGAAGTAGCTGAGGAAATCTCCAGTACAGTGTTGATGTCGTCGTTCCCGCATGCCGCACCTGAAACATATAAACAAACTCGGACGAACTAACGTTAATACAGGTTATTGTATGGAACTAGAGAATTTTACCGTTTATTGACGTTGTTCCTGTGGATGAGACTCCGGGTTGTTAGTATCCAGCAGTTGAGACGGTGCACGTGGACGGAGGTGTTCACTGCACATAAACAATACACGTACGTCGGATCGGCCGCGTCAAGCGAACGAGAACCAACTGTTGCGCGTGGCGCATGCGCGCGAACTCGCTGATCGGTACATCACGACGAACTCGGTGATTCCGAGTCGGGCCGTTGAACGAGACGTTTATTTTACAAATCATACTTAATTATTACCGAGAGTGGCTATATTTTAATTAATTGTTTCATTTCGAGCATCTGCAGGTGAGAATTCCTGCCTAAATTCCCTGTTTTCCAGCTTCCCGTGTAAGCTGTGATTTGTGCGACTAATCGATATAATTACTTGAAATTTTTATATCTTATGACTTTTATAAGGTTCCTTCATCGTACATTTTGTTAGCTCATTTAACTAATTAATTTCCATACCCAAAATCATTAAAAATTTTTTTTTTTAAATAACAAAAAGCTAATAGATGTAATTAGTCAACCCAAAGATGAATTATTCAAAAATCGAAAATTGTCTTTAAAAAAAACTACTTGGGAGATAAATAATTTTTAAAAAAATTAACATATTTATAACATGTTTTTAGAGAGTCGTAAAATTGTACAATTACAAAACTTTCTCTATAAGGAAGCAAAAGGGATTAAATAGTGAATAAAATTTAATAGGAGGAAGATGCGTTAATTGATATAAATAAGTAAATAAGAAAATAATTGAAGTATACTTACAAGTGCACTAACATAATGCATAATTTATAAAATGATGAACGTTTAAAATCTCACCGGGATCGGCTGCGTTGTTGACCGTGTCGAAGTCCTGTGAACGTAGTGGACTGCGTCACCTGGGGGGCCGTCTACTCACGTATATGAACCATTCGCAAACACACCACTCCGCGTTAGTGCCTGGGTAATCTCCCTGACGGTAAGGATCGCGCTCAAGGAAACTTACTCAAAGCACATTGTTTACGTGCTAGCACGCGTTCAGTTGCCGCCATCTTAAATCTAAGTAGATTCAAGCGCGCGCACACTGAATACACGCGGTCCGTGCTCGTATCGGCACGGTGATGCGTATATCGAGTATAGGGAATTCGGAACGCGTGTAGTGGGGGAACACATGAGAATTGCAATATAATACACATGTTATTGTATAGGGAGTTTAATTAAAATTCGAATTTTCTATGGTAATAACGACATATATTTTAAAAATAAAATGGGCAACTAAACATATATGAAATATATGTAAAATAAAATACATTTAATATATCAAATGGGCAAATAAACATATGTATACGATGGCATCAGTCACATGTTACATCCAAGCCTATGAACAAATTTAGAAATCGTTTATAATTATGATTCACCTGAAATCGAAGATCAGAACACTACGAGGCACACTATCCCGCGTTAGCTTATTCGCGGGAGCGTGCCGCGCAGTGTCCTATATATTTTCTATAGCAAAACTAAAATACATTTAATAAATTAATTGGGCAAATAAATATATGTATAAAATGACATTAGTCACATGTTACATCCAAGCCTAGAAAAAAATTCATAATTCGTTTATAATTCCGATTCAGCTGAAATCGACGACCAGAACACTACGAGGTACGCTCCCTCGTTCGCTTATTCGCGGGAGCGTGCCGCGCAGTGTCCAATATATTTTCTATAGCAAAAATGAAATACATTTAATAAATTAATTGGGCAAATAAACATAAACATATGTATGAAATGACATTAGTCACATGTTACTTCGAAGCCACGGAAAAAATTTATAATTCGTTTATAATTCCGATTCAGCTGAAATCGACGACCATAATACTACGACGCATGCTCCCGCGTTAGTTTATCCGCGGGAGCGTGCCGCGTGGTGTCCGTTATATTTTTTACAAAATATAATACATTCAATATATAAAATACGCAAATAAACTTATGTACATGATGGCACTACTCAAATTTAATTTTCCAGCAGAAGAAACAAATTTGAAAATATCTATAAATGCCGATCTACATAAATCCACAGCCAAAACACTACGAGGCACGCTCCCGCGTTTGCTTTTTTTTTTATTATTTTAACGTCGCTCTTTTTATGCTTCCAAACCGGTGTTAATCAGCGACGGAGGTCATACGATGTCTTGGTGAAGAAAGCACTTGTTGAAAATACATTCCCCAGTGGTGCTTGTATCAATCGGCCGGAGCTGGGAATCGAACCTGGGACCTCCAGATTACGAGCCCGACGCCCTACCGACCGAGCCATTGCAGGGCTCTCCGCGTTTGCTTATACGCGGGAGCGTGCCGCGCAGTGTCCATTATATTTTCTATAGTAAAAATAAAATATATTTAATTAATTAATTGGGCAAATAAACATATGTATACGATGGCATTAGTCACATGTTAAATCCAATCATATGAAGAAATTTATAAATCGTTTATAATTCCGATTCAGGTGAAATCGAACGAGCAGAACGCTACGAGGCACGGTCCCTCGTTCGCTCATTCGCGGGAGCATGCCGCGCAGTGTCCAATATATTTTCTACAGTAAAAATAGAATACATTTGATAAATAAAATGCAATATTCTTATAATTTCTTGTATGAAAAATAAAGTACAACCCTTCACACATTCTCGAAATTTCAATGAAAACAGCTTCAGCCCGGATTTGATTCGGAACCTAGCTCTCATTTTCGCACTCTATTACTCTAACTTTCGTTTTCTCTCTCTGTCTCATTCTCTCTATCTCTCATTCTCTCTCTCACATTCTCTCTCTTTCTCACACTCTCTCTACCTCTCATTCTTTCTCTCACTCTCTCTCTCTATTTCTCTTTTTCTCTCTCTACCTCTCATTCTCTCTCTCACTCTCTCTCTCTATTTCTCTTTCTCTCTCTCTCTCTCTATTTCTCTTTCTCTCTCTCTCTCTCTCTCTATTTCTCTTTCTCTCTCTTTCTCTCTCTCTCTATTTCTCTTTCTCTCTCTCTCTATTTCTCTTTCTCTCTCTCTCTCTCTCTCTTCAGGTGAGTAAACTGACGCGCCTCACCATCGCTCCTCTAATATTCTTATTAGACTGCATATTAATATTATTTTTTGTGGGAGCCAACTACTGTTTACAGAAACCAGGTTCCCTGAGGCTTACATTGGTCCATGCTTTTAAGTGTTTTACGCACCAAGAGCCGAAGGTTTCCTAAAGAAAGTTTTACTTTTTTTCGCAAATTATTGGCACGAGGTCCCATATCTACTACTGGTCTGTTCCGTACATTTGGATATCAGCGTCGTCAATGATGTAATGTGACCTGAAAATTTCATCAACTTGTTGTCCAGATGTACAAGATTCGTTCAATAAGAGATTACGTTGGAAGAAACTATAGTGACTGTTTTGTGACCTCATGAGTGCTGTTGTGTTCCTAGTGTATTACTAGTGTTAACTGCGTCTTTGGTTTTCTGTCTTTTTCTAGAATGTTACCTTATGTGAGAGTGAGAGACTAGATTAGCTTTATCTTTCTGTTCTTTTAGTACGTTTTTTACTTATTAAATAGCGTAAAATGCGAGGGCTTTTATTTTTAACTTAAGATTTTATCTTTATTTACGACATACGGTCCATCTGCAATATATTTATTTTTATATTTATAAGTTTATATGAACACGTGTCTGTTATTTTTCGGTTGCCTGATAGTAGTTTCATCAGATTTCTGTTGTGTTTCAAACCTTGGTGACTCTGTAGATAAATCTACGTATTTAAATGCACTAAGGCTTAAGGAAGCGAGTGTATTATCGAACAATAGTCGTCATAAAGCTATTGATTCTGCTCGAGATATGAGTTTCGATTCTCTTTCCGCCTCTTGTTTAAATTCTTCGAGTGCACATAGCCCAACGGGACTCTTTAACCCCATCACAACAATCAGCTTTTCTATTTAGCAGTAATAAATTACAATCTGATAATATTAACAGTAAATTAGATGGTCTCATTCACTCTTTTGAAAATCAGAATACTAGGATAACTGCTTTAGAGTTGGAAAATACTGCACTTCGCACTGAGGTAGCTCAACTTAAAGATATGCTGGTGAGAGGAGTACCTAATACTCAAGTAAAAATAACTGGCATTCCCGCATCTTGCTCTATTCCTGTAAAAATATTGGCTGAGAATATGATGTGCGTCTTGAGCCTTGATTATCTTGTCGGTGACATTTTAGATGTTCGTCCATTTTTCTTGAAAAATTCTCCAATGGCTCCATTATCGTCATCACAGACATCAAGTCAGACTTCCACAAGAAACACTACATCTTTTATAATTAGGTTTAAGTCTGCGGAAATTCGTAATTTTATTTTAGAGGCTAAACGAAAGTTTGGCGTTATCAAGTATGGTAGTTTAGTTGAGAATGCTGGGAGTTTTTCATCGAATCTTGTAAACATGTACGAGATGTTACCTCCTGCTATACATGAATTGCGTTTGCTGGTTAAGAGTAAGTTAGAGCCGTTAAATTTTAAGTACATTTGGACCCGTGATAGTGTGTTATATGTTAAGAAGGATGATAAGTCAGAGCGTTTTCAGATTCTCACTGAAGCGGATCTGAACGACATCTTATCACTATGACTGCCTGAGGTTAAATTAACTGGTCGAGTTTTATCTGAGGTCTCCAATGTTTCTGATATTGTGTCAAAGGTGCCTAGTATGGTTTGCCCAGATGTTTCTGTATTAAAGTTAGCCCATGTCAATATTAATTCTCTTCTAGACCACCACTCTGAAGTTGAATCACTTTTGCTATCCGAGGATCTTGATATTCTTGCTTTGTCAGAATCATGGCTGACTCCAAATCGAGGGAATTCTATTTATAATATTGAAAACTACACCTTGGTACGCAACGATCGTGGGTTGACTTCTGTTACTGGTAAACGTGAGTTTATGCAGGGGGGTGGAGTGGCGTGTTATTTGAGAAGTAATATTGTATTTAGGATTGTTGAGGCTCCTCAAATTAGCAATATTAATGAGACGGAGTACTTGATTTTGGATTTGCTTGTTGGAAATACTAAGATTCTCCTATCAGTCATATATCGCAGGCCTAAAGGTCATGTTTTAAGTAAGTTTTTTGCTACGTTACAGGAGTATGCTCACCTCTATAGTAATATCATCATAACCGGAGATCTAATTTCGGATCTTTTGTCTGATAATTATTACGGTTCTCATTTGATTGACTTGATTGACGAACATTCTCTTTATCTTGTTCCCTATAATGCTACTCACGACCGTGATAATACTGACACTTGGTTGGATGTTTTTATTGTAGATTCGTCAGAAAAAGTTATATCCTCAGATCAATCATCTAGTCCATTTATTAACGGTCATGATTGTATTAAAATTAACTATAAATTGCCATCATTCAAGAGAAGTTCCAATGTATATACGTTTAGAGATTTCAGAACATTCTTGCCTTCAGTATTCTCTTCAGATCTTTTTAGCGATTTTACCCTCATGAAACTAAACCTAGGTGAATCTTTTACTGTGGACTCTTCTCTCCACTGCTTGCGTACCGTTCTTCTTAAAAGTCTTGATAAACATACTCCATTGGTCTCACGTCTAGTCAACGCACGCCCTGCTCCATGGATTACTAAAGATTTAAAAGCTAGATGTCGTATTAGAGATTGTTTATACAAGTCAGCTAAGCGTCGAGGTGATGTCAAATTACTGAATGAATATAAGGAAATGCGCAGAAGATTAAAAAGTGAAATTAGGATGGCTCGTGACCTATATTGTTTGCAAAAGTTAGAGGACGTTTCTGACCATTCTCAGTATTGGCTATTTTTGAGCAAGTTGGGTGTTGTTGGAGATACTATGGATTCCCCTCTTAAGTTTTTTTCTATCCAAGAACTTTCTCAGCATTTTGTATCAGTAAATAGTCGTCATCCATGCTGTAATCTTGCTAAGTTAAGGGAAATCTTGGCTATGGATTCGATATCAGATTATCCCTGCTTTGAATTGCAGTTTGTTACCCACGACCAAGTCAGTAAAGCTCTTTCATTATGCCTTCCCAAGGCCAAAAGTCGCAGTTCTGATGGTTTATCATTGATCTATTTAAAATTTAAATTTAAAATATATAAAAATATAAAGATATTTTTTCAACAATTATTCCTTTATTGGTAGAGTTATTCAACTTATCGATACAAACAAATACATACCCAGCTCTATGGAAACGAGCTTTGATAATTCCGCTTAGCAAGGTCCCTAAACCTCTTTCGCCCTCCGATACTAGGCCATTTTGCCTAAGTGTTTGATCATTTGGTTACGGAACAAATGACTAACCATCTAGAAAATAATAGTATGCTGACATCCCTCGAATCTGGTTTTCGTAAGCATTTCAGTACTCAAACGGCTCTAATCAAAATAACAGATGATATACGATTGGCAATTGAGAAAGGCATGGTCACTTTTCTGTTACTATTTGATTTTAAGAAGGCGTTTGATACCATCGACCATACTGTTCTTCTGAAGATACTTAAGGAACTAAACTTTAAAAATAGCACTATTGAATGGTTTTTCTCGTATTTATCTGGGCGATCTCAGGCTGTTATTGGTGAAGATGGACTTCCCTCTGAATTTGTCTCTTCGTCGTCGGGTGTCCCTCAGGGATCAATGCCGGGCCCCATCATTTTTCTCATATTTATAAATTCCATTGTAAACCAATTATTGTACTCGACAGGTATGCTGTTCGCTGATGATTTACAACTTTATGTGCACTGTAGCCCTTATGATTGTAATAATGCTCTGAATAAACTTTCTTTTGATGGTTCAAGGGTCGTTTGTTGAGCGAACGAGCATGGATTGGAGATAAACTTCAATAAAACTAAGGCCCTTCTCATCGGGTCAGTTCAACAATTGAGATTTGTAAATAGGGAACTTTTGGACCCAATTATTATTAGTGGTCAGAAAATTGAACTGGTTAGTTCTGTGAGAAATCTAGGAATTATTATAAATGAAAATTTGCAATGGAATTCCCACGTTGCTGGGTTGGTCTCCAGAGTTCACTGCACTCTTCATAAACTGCGAAATCGAGGGAATTTCTTGTCGATGCCTATGAAGAAGAAGTTGGTTAATGCTCTGATACTGCCTCTTTTTGATTATGCATGTCTTGTGTATTGTGATCTGCCTGATTATTTAAATATTAAACTTCAACGCCTGATGAACGTATGTGTTCGCTACATTTTTCGGCTTAGAAGAGATGCCCGATTAGACGTCTTCTATAATAAGTTAAATTGGTTATCGGTTGCGAAGCGTCGCCAATATTTTATGGGGGTTCTCACATACCAAGTATTAACTTCTATGAAGCCAGAGGATATGCATGCGTTGTTTCCGGCACCTAATAAAGTGCTCTTGCTTTGACCGCCCATTAATAATATCTACCACTACTTACAAGAAATCCTTCACTATTCAAGCCATGGATCTGTGGGATTCCTTACCCCCTGAATTAAGGCTTAGTAATAGTGTCAGCATTTTTAAAAAAAGTTTATTTGACTATTTGATTACTTAAAGTCCATCACATAATAGTAGATAGTTATAAGTACCGTTATGTCAGCATCTGCCCTTGCGTTTAAATGTTAAAGCGTTTTAGTGTTTTAGGCTGCGATTAATGCGTTTAATTTATTTATATTAAGTCTATTTCTTATGTTTTGTAATGATGGATTGTATTATAATTTATAGGTAAATCTACGCATTTATATTTGTAGTCTAGTTAAAGACGTAGATCGAAAAATATTGAAATTGTTATGCGCCTAAATTATAAAATTGTATTGTATTGCTTTTGCCTTACGGTTGAAAACTCGACCTAGGCATAATAAACATTTTATCAATCAATCTCTCTCTATTTCTCTTTCTCTCTCTCTCTCTCTTTCTCTCTCTTTCTCTCTCTCTCTCTCTTTCTCTCTCTTTCTCTCTCTCTCTCTTTCTCTCTCTTTCTCTCTCTCTCTCTTTCTCTCTCTTTCTCTCTCTCTCTCTTTCTCTCATTCGCTTTGTACCTCTCGTTCTCTGTCTCTATCTCTCATACTCTCCCACATTCTCTCCCACATTCTCTCTCTCTATCTCTCATTCTCTCCCTCACACTCTCTCACAAGTCGGACGGACGGACATTATAATATATCGTTTTTTTTTTAATATCACTTAGTAATTATAATAATAATTTTTTTGTCAGTAATATAAAGCATTAACTTATGTAACACATATTTATCATAAAATATATATGTTTTAAGTATTTTTCGCATGACTTGGGAAGTTTTCACAAAATCGCTCAAAAAGATAACTTTAGTATAATGTAGATAGATGTAGATTTAATATTGTTATATGTCAAACGCAGAGAGCAATAAATGATGAATTCAAATTATAGTTATGAAATATAGATGTTTATTTTATCATCACGCAGAATTTATTTCAAAAGAAAGTTACTCTAAAATACCAAATAAAGATTCTATCAATCTCATTCTCGCTCTCACTACATCTATCATTCTCTCTCTCTACCTCTCATTCTCTCCCTCTCAATCTCTCACCCATTCTCTATCTCTCTCCCTCGCTCTCTCTCGCCCACTCCGTCTCCCTCCAGTGCCAAGCGTATAGCCTCGCCCCCGTCGCCATCAACGTCGCAGGTTGCTAAGCAACCTCGTGGCGCCGCGCCCACCGAGAGCTGCGCCGGCCTACCCGTGCGAGCGACCGGCGCCGTAAATATGGCCGCTCTGTTTACCGAGTTTGCGGGCCGGTTGGAATCGAAGCTCGAGAGTTCGGTCTCACGTATCGAGTCTTCGGTGCAAGGACTGGCTACCGAGATTCGAGAATTATATTTGCGGGTTTCGTTGATGGAAGCGGCAACTGAGGAGCGTTTCGCTGGCGTATCGAATCGTCTGGGAGCCCTAGAGAGCGCAAATGAGGAGATTCGCGGTCAAATAAAAGAATTGAAAGATGCGGTTCCATGGTCTAACGCGACTCCCGTTGGTGACGCTTGCGAAATCCTTGTTCGCGGTATTCCGACGAGCCTGACCACTACTGAAGGGGATGCTCTGGAGAAAATATTCAAGACTATCAATCTCCCCAGGATTGCTTCCCAAATTATTGATACTCGGCCCTGGCTTGTTAAAAATAATCAAGACGACCGAAATTTGGATCTGGCGACAACATCCGCAGTCTCTAGTAAAAATCTTAACCTTAAAAACGGCATTGTTGTCCGATTTTCTTCGCCCTCTTCCAGGGATCTCGTTTTAGAGAGAGTGCACCTTCTCAAGGGAGTCTCGGCGGATTCCCTTTTCAGTACGGGTGGAGTTATGCCGATATACTTACGTGCGTTATGACCCAAGCAACTGCACGAGCTTCTTTCCAAAGCGATGCGCCGATCCACCGAGTTGGGCTTTGCGAGGCCAATTGTAAAAAACTCCACCGTCCATATGCGTTTGACTAAGGGAGGGCAACTCTTTCCAATCCGCTCGGAGGAGGATATCTCCAACTTCTCGTCTCAAAATCCTACCTCCTCGAGATAGGGTTTGTCCGGCCAGGCCACATCTAGCACTAATGCTTCATTTTCCATTTTCCATGCAAACATTAACAGATTGAAAACTCATTTCTCATCCATCGAATCACTCGTTCTTTCTCATAATCATGACATCATTGCCCTCTCTGAAATAGGGCTGGTAATAGGATCCGGATTTTTGAGTATTCGGATATCTGGTTAGTCGGGTATCCGGATAGATTGATATCTCAGATTCGCATTAGGATTCGGATACTTGATAAATCCGGATACCCGGATTTTTTTTAAAATTAAGTTTAATTTTCATATTGCATGTTTTTTTCAAATAATTAGTTATGGTAACAACAAATAAATAGTTTATTATAAAATTAGAATAACATATTTTATATTTTACATTAAATATTAAACACGTTTAGTAAACACCTATTTTCAAATATTAAGATGTTTGTATACTTACAAGCAATAATCTACCTCTCTATAGTTTTGTATATTGCGAATAGTATATTTATATTTCAATCGGGGTTTGGTATCGGTTCGCGAAACTCTTAGAGTATCAGTGATATTTTAAAAAACTATTAGCCACATTTGTTTTATTATTTTCTCACTCACCTACTCATTGAATTAAACAATTAATTCATTAATTATTTTTGGAATTTTTTCTTAATAATTCTTAATTAATTTTATTAATTTATCTTGGAATAGTTTTTTTGCTGGCTGTGTACGACAATTAGCGTCGAAGATATTTGAATATGAAATTTTGTGCACCGTTTTTTCAATTGTTCTTATTTTAGAATAAATAAACCATCCAATTTCAAGCTTCAGCCTCTTATTTTGTTAATTTTTTGTTTAGTTTTTATAATATTATTAATAAGTTATTAATATTAATATTATTTATAAAAATACGCGATTTTTCAAATTTGAGCAATGCCGAAATTGCACTTTACAAATTGTTTACATTTTTTCAAATGCGATTTTCCGCATACTGTATCGAAAAATGCACATGCGGTAGTAACCTTTTACGCACTTGTTACGAAATATGCTATTAGCACACTAGATGCATAAAGCACTGTTACATAAAAACAGAAATAAGCATTGTTCGAGAAAGCTACGTACTAATATCAATTAGCAACGGTTTTTATATGTAATTACGTAAGTTTCAAATTTCAGATCCGCGGATCCGGATTTCGATCCGCAGATCCGCATTTTTTAATATACGGATATCCGGGTGTACGGTTTCATGAAACTATCCGGATCTACGAATCTGAGATTCGAATCTATTCGAATCAAGGGTATCCGGATACTCGGATACTCGGATAGTTACCAGCCCTACTCTGAAACATTCCTCACTGAGTACGACTCCTCAGATATGTTGGACCTTCCGAACTACACGTTATATAGATTGGACCGGGTTGGAAAGGAAGGGGGATGTTGCGGCCTACATCAAGAGTAATCTCAATGTTAGGCTTGTAGCTCACTCTGACCCTGTTTTTTCAAATTCTCCGGAGTACATGATATTTCAAATCCATAGTCTAACTAGCTCGCTTCTCTTTTGTGTGGTTTATAGGAGGCCCTCAGCAACCTACCCATCAAAATTCTTTGATTCAGTGGCGAATTTCTTACACACTTGTGATCAAGTGTCATCACCGGAGATTTTAATATTAATATGTGCAAGAAGGATGGGTCGTTCGCCATGTTGGAGTCGTACCTCGACTCACTAAACCTTTTCCTGATCAAATCCGAACCTACTCATCACACTCATACTTCTACCACCTCTTCACATACATGGCTTGACCTGTTTATCGTACGCAACCCGCCGCCAGGTTTTAATTATTTTAAATAAGCTGTGCCCTTCGCAGCGGGGCACGACCACATTATTCTTCAGCTCGACTTTGCTAAACCATTACCTGTTACTAAAAAGATCTGGTCGCGCAATATTGCCCAGACCGACCTGTCGGAGGCTGCTGCGATCTTCTCGGATGCTTATGATCGAGCTTCATCGCATTTCACCGCTTCCACTATCTCGTCTTCTTCATCTGCATCCCATCTATCACCTATTCAGCCTGGCCGCTCTCTCTCTTTCTCTTCTTCTCCTTCTACCTTAACGTCGCCCTCTCCGTCATCTATTCCTATCAACAACCTCCTTTCCACTCTCGTCTCATCTATTTTGCACACTTTCGATTCTCTTGCACCAGCTAAACTCACGACCATTAGAAACTCCATCAAACCCTGGATCACCCCATGCATAAGACGTAACATCAAAGCTCGTAACATGGCTTATAAGAGGTATGTGGCCACGGGCCTGAGCTCAGACTACCAAATCTTTAAAGATCTCCGTGGACTAGTTAAAAATTCCGTTGATTCTAGTAAATATTTACACCTTAACGACAGGATTACTTCATCATCAAGTTCAACTGGTCTGTGGAAGGAGCTCAGGAACATGGGTTTAGTGACTAAACCAACTCGGTCACCTCTTACCATGTTTTCATTGTATCAACTTAACACTCATTATGTAGCCATTTCGTATTCACCTTCTCGCTTCACTCTTAACCATCTTCAGTCTCTCATCTCATCCCCGAGTGTTTTACCCTCCTCTTATCCCGAAACTTCCTTCCACTTCATTCCTATTTCTCCTTTTAAAGTCCTTTCTACCATCTCCAGGGCTTCCTCTAAAGCCATAGGCTTTGATGGAGTTTCCGTGCCCATGTTGAAATGCTTGGCTCCCCAGATCGCAGCTCTTCTTGCGGAACTATTCAATTTATCTCTTTCATCCGGAGCCTTTCCGAAACCTTGGACTAGATCTCTCCTCTTTCCATTGGCCAAGTCGACCAGGGTGATCTCGCGTCTGATACTAGGCCCATTGCTAAGCTCTGCGAAATCTCCAAGATTCTTGAGAAAATCGTACATGACCAGCTTGTGGACTACTTGAATAAAAATAACCTAATCATGGAGAGACAAGCGGGCTTTCGCCAGGGGCACAGTACGCAGACGGCCTTAATTGGTGTGCTTGATGATGTTAGGCGTGCTATTGATAAGCGCATGATCACAGTCCTCATCCTGTTCGACTTTTCCAAGGCGTTCGATTCGGTTCCGCACGACATCTTACTATACAAATTGCGTTCTTTGGGCTGGTCCGACGCGGTCATGACCTGGTTTTTCCACTACCTAGTGGGCCGTTCTCAGGCGGTGGTGGACGATCTAGGTACTTGTTCGGCTTGGCTTGACACATCCAGGGGGGTTCCTCAGGGAAGTGTTCTGGGGCCACTTTTATTTTCCATCTTTATAAACGACTTGCCGGGGGTCTTAAAACACTCAAACCACATGGTGTTTACGGATGACACCCAGATCTATCACTCGTTTCTCCCTGCTGATCTCGCCCACGGTGTCCAGAGAATTACAGAAGATGCAAACGCGGTAGATAGCTGGGCGAGATCAAATGGCTTAAGTTTAAATGTAAACAAAACGAAAGTGATGATCTTGGGGAGTCAGGCATTTATCTCGCGCATTAACTTCGATTCGGCCCCTAAAATTAAAATAGGTGACTGCTTTCTTGATTACTCTACAGAAGTCAAATCGTTGGGTGTCTGGATTACCCCTACCCTGGATTGGTCTCGCCAAATCGCGTCGGTATCGCAGCGGGTCCACGGAGTCCTACATTCCTTAAGATTTTTTAAACGTGCTCTCTCGCACCAAAACAGAAAACATCTTGTGGAAGCGCTTGTTTTCCCACACTTTGACTATGCATGCACAGTCTTCCATGACCTTGATGTCACTATGAACCTAAAATTACAAAGACTATTAAACGCATGTGTTCGATTTGTGTGGGGAAACATCGCATGGAGAGAGCACGTAACGCCTTACCGCCTTAAGCTAGGTTGGCTGTCGGTCGAGCTCAGGAGATCTCTATTCATCGGCTACAGTGCCTACAACATCATCTCCTATAGGTCCCCATCCTACATCGCTAGTCATTTTGTCCCACGTGATACCTCCTTTCCATCCCGTTCTTCATCTCGTCTACCTCCCTCGTCCCTTTTCTACCTTCCTCCTAGAACAGAAGCCCTCAACAATTCCTACCAGATCACAGCCTCTCGCCTCATTAACTCTCTACCTTATACTAACTTTGACCCGCTCCTTTTCCCTTCTTTTAAGTCCTCATTGGCACTGCACCTTTCTGAGATCGATCGGCAGGCTTGGGAGTTGAGGATTGTTAACGAGGGATTGGAATGCCCTCCCTTGCCCGATTTCTGAGTTTAGAGTCTAGTCATACTTCGTAATAGTCATTCTTTGTAATTAGTCTGTCATGTTATTTATTTATTTATTTCGTTTTATACTGTATTTTATATTCTTTTATTGCGAATTTGCGTTATATTTTGTTTGTATTTATTCATTGCGAGCGTTGCAATTGTTATTGTAGATTAGGTATTGTATCGATAATTGATGAACACACTGTATTGTTTACATTACATTGCAACGTTTCGATGGAAATTCTCCATCCTCTTCAGGCATTACCTTTATTACACATATTTTACATTAGATTATAATAACAAGATTGAATATACATATATTATAATTATTACATTGGTAACTTACTACACGTCAATATTCATTAAAAATTATAAAAACTCTTTCGTAGTATCTCTGAATCGTTGCACTATGAATTAAAGACAAAGTATAATAAATACATATTCTCGAAGATAAGTATTGCACAGAAGTGAAGGTTATATAGCCAACATTTACCTCTCCTTTATGTGATTTACACATTATTATACAAATAGAAATCAATAAAATAAAATAAATAAATAAATAAACAATAAATAAATAAATAAATAAATAAATAAATAATTGGAACAAAACACAACGTAGTTAACACAAAGAAAAAGCAACAGCAGTCAGGTAAAAACGAATGAAAACATGACAGACGGTTATTATATGAGTCATTTAAATCTTATTGACATGCGCAATTATGTACAATTATTAGATAAGCGCGCGAAATATTATAATACGGCGCGAAAATTCAAACCTTGAAATTGTATATTATAAGTGTAAATTCATGATAGGGAAATTAATACATGATAATACTTTTAATATATAATTAATACATTATTTTTACTTAAAATGCAATTGTTATTCGCCTATTACAGGACATTGTAATTCTATTTTATTGCTTTTACCGCTTATTCTGTGTATTCTACGTACATTTATTATTTATTTATTTATTTTATTTTTGCTTAACTTTTTGCGCAAATTTTACTCTTTTATATTTTTTATCTAGTTGTTAAGTTTTAAATTATTGTTGTATTTGCCTTTTTAATTTTATTTACTGTGTGACGGAAATCGTCACACAACTATTCGCGGCGAACAAAGCATTTAAACTCATATTAAATGTAAGTCGTCGGAGCCTTTGGTATGTCAAGGCCAACCGACGACATTTGTTTAAGTCAATCAAGTGTACAATTACGCGCGCAATAGTACGTAGGGATGAGAGCGCGAGAGTGTGTGTGTGTTTCCCACTCTCATCCCTTTTTCGAAAATTAGGCAATTGCCTAATTAGTACGTCCCGATCCGCCACTCGAGGCGAACAAAACTAAACCGGTACCGATCGAGAGAGTGTTTTTTTTGGCTAAGGCGCGTGAGGCGTAAATAAAGCCATCGGTTACCCGGACTATCCTCGTGAGTGAGTTGCGAGTGAATTGGTGATACCCAAAAGCACGGGACTGACTGTGTGAGTGTTAACGCGGTTCGCGAGACACTCGCCATGGCACAGGGCCGCCTTTTGGACACCGCAGCCGACGTCGGTCTTCCGTTGCCCAGGAGGACAAAAGGGACACGAATCGGCTGGGCCATCCACGGGGCGCATCCCAGTAAGTCTTGTTATATTACCGCGCGTCCCCCCCCCCCTCTTATCACGAGTGTATGTGTGTGGGTACATCGGGAGTGTATTCGGGTACGCCGGTACCCGAATAGCGGAGTTCGGGAAAGAGTCAACCGCAGGCGAGTATCTCGATCCGGTTGACTCCCGAGACTTCCGCCCGCGCGAAAGAGCATTGTCGCGGCACGAGGCCTGGATGGCCATTTTGTTAATATATTTTAAAATAAATATTTAATTCATTTTTATTTCAATTGTGTGTGTTTATTATTTCTCCCCGCTCCCGCCGATATTAATTAATTTTTATAAATCGTGTCGAGGCGAGGAGGATTGGCCGAATCCTCTATACCGTACATCCCAGCGAACTCGCGTTCCTGGCGACAGCCCGCAGTTCAGAAAATAAATTAATTGTGTGCGCGGTATTGGGCAACGCGGCCCAACGGTTAATAGTAATTATATAAATTAATTAATTTAATCGGGTACGCGAATACCACGTCACAAATGGCGACCGTGACAGGACGTTCGGTTTCGTCCTCACCGATGTTAAATTTAAGTTAAAGTATAATTGTCGGCCATCTTTTCGCGCGCGAGCAGTGTCGCGGCGAAACGTGAGCGGGTTGAGAGAAAGAGAGAGAGTGAGTTGTACGAGTTAGTTAGTGAGAGAGAGAGACAGAGAGAGAGAGAGAGAGAGAGAGAGAGAGAGAGAGAGAGAGAGAGAGAGAGAGAGAGAGAGAAAGAGCGCGAGAGACGGCGTGTGAGACGCGTCTCTATACCGGAGTATTCCCCCTCTTGCTCGGGTATCCGGGGAGAGGCATACACCGGTATATCGAGAGAGAGAGTTCGCGCGCGACCGTGTTCAGCCGGAAGTGCCCGATCTCACCGAGATCGGTCTCTCTCGATCGCAAGCTTGCCGGGAGATCTTTGCTAGCTTGTATGAAAGCGGCAAAGTAGGGATAGAGTAGCTTGTGCCGCGGATCGCGGGTAGCGAGAATCCCCCCCGAATAGCGCAAAGGAAAGACTTTGCGAGAGCCGATCATCATCGGCTCTCTCCGATTGCGCCCGCGAGTGGGAGTGAGAGAGAGAATCCCTAGTCGCGGGGGAATCGGAGTTAGGTGCTAGGCGGGCTATACGGTGTGTGTGAGAGAGAGATAGCGCGGTCGCCTAGCCCTTTCGCGTATTAAGTCTTCGCAGCTGGTTTCGCCGATAGAAACCACTGCGGCGAATTATTTTTATTTTTCCCATTATAATAAAATAATTTCGTTCCCGCGCGGGATCTAGTATGTATTTTATGGTGTGAGAGTGTTTCAAAACTACATCCATTCGGGTGAGGTAGCTACCCCACCTTCCCCCCTTTTAAAGAAAATGTTATATAATTTAATTTTTCTTATATACGGGACGCGGCGATATAATTATTGTTTTTATTGTGAGTTCGAGAGCATATTATTTTTATTTGGCTCTCCTCCCCTCCCTGATCTACGCATATATTATATGTAGTAAAATAATTAATAATTGTATTATTTATTACTAATTAATATTTATAATATATGTAACATTTTTTGTGTGTGAATAAAATATATTTTGCAACTATTGTTAATTATTTAGACTTGTTTGCAAGTTAAATAATTAACATTAAGTAACTTTGTGTGAATCAGCCGCAAAGTTACAATAGTTGTAATATTAATTATTTAAACTCGTGTGTGAGTAAAATAATTAAAATTATTTTTGTATTACAATTATCTGACAGTGATTGCTTAATTTAATATTTTGTATTTATTGAGTATTACTGTTCACGATATTTGTAATATATTTTTGTAAATTTTTGAGTGTGAGAAAATTTTTTTTATAACCCGTGTTAATTGTTTAGACTTTTTGCAAGTTAAACAATTCATGTTAAGTATCTTTGTGTGATTGTTCCGCAAAGATACGAGAGTTATAATATATAATTATTTACACTCGAGAGTGAGTTAAATAATTAAATTTAAAAATTTTTTTGCATGTATTTTAATGATCGGCATTTAACCTAATATTTTGTATTCGTTATTTGCCGTGAAATTTTAATATATGTAAAAAACATTCTTTTTCTATTTTGTGTGTTTAAATTATATCTCCACATATTTTTACCAATTATTTAGACTTGTTTGTTAGTTAAATAATTGGTTATAATATTTTTTTTGGTGTCTTTGAGTAAAATAATTCGGTGTATAAATTTAATTGTTTAGACTTGTTGGCAAGTTAAATAATTAAATTTTCATTTCCTTTTCGTTCAATTTATTTAAAAAAAAAGGAAATATAAATTATTTCAACTTGGTAGCAACATAAATTATTTATTTAGTCCTTTTTAGGATAAAATAAATCTATTTCGCTGAAAAATTGTCGTTTGGAACGACAATTAGTGAAATAATTGTTTTGTTTCAAACCATACGGGATTTACAACATTTAGTAAATACCCCTACTGCTTGAAATAATTTAATTAAATTTGTGTTTGTAGAGTAGTGTAAATTATAAAGGAAATTTTTTTTGTTGTTTTGGGCTTGGAAAAGCAAAATAATAAATAGTGTCTTGGTGTGTTTGAATCACAAGACACTGTATTTATTTTTATATTATTTTAAAATTAATTATTTAGGCTCGTTAGCGAGATAAATAATTAATTTTTTATGATCGGCATTTAACCTAATATTTTGTATTCGTTATTTGCCGTGAAATTTTAATATATGTAAAAAACATTCTTTTTCTATTTTGTGTGTTTAAATTATATCTCCACATATTTTTACCAATTATTTAGACTTGTTTGTTAGTTAAATAATTGGTTATAATATTTTTTTTGGTGTCTTTGAGTAAAATAATTCGGTGTATAAATTTAATTGTTTAGACTTGTTGGCAAGTTAAATAATTAAATTTTCATTTCCTTTTCGTTCAATTTATTTAAAAAAAAAGGAAATATAAATTATTTCAACTTGGTAGCAACATAAATTATTTATTTAGTCCTTTTTAGGATAAAATAAATCTATTTCGCTGAAAAATTGTCGTTTGGAACGACAATTAGTGAAATAATTGTTTTGTTTCAAACCATACGGGATTTACAACATTTAGTAAATACCCCTACTGCTTGAAATAATTTAATTAAATTTGTGTTTGTAGAGTAGTGTAAATTATAAAGGAAATTTTTTTTTGTTGTTTTGGGCTTGGAAAAGCAAAATAATAAATAGTGTCTTGGTGTGTTTGAATCACAAGACACTGTATTTATTTTTATATTATTTTAAAATTAATTATTTAGGCTCGTTAGCGAGATAAATAATTTAATTTTTTTTCTTTTCTTTTCTTCCTTTATAACTCGTTGTTCTGTATTTATTAATAGATTGAAACTTTAATTATTTCATTTTCCATAACAAAGTAAATTCTTTTCGCCAGTAAGGAATCTTTTGGATTATAACTGGCGAGAGAGATATTTTGGGAAATCGTTAAATTTACCATTACTGGTAAATTACCGACGATATTGAAATAATTTAAAGATTTTTTTTTAATAATTATTTGTGCTTGCAGAAGCAATTGTATAGAGTCTTGGTGTGTATGAGTCACAAGACACTATTATAAATTAATTGTTTAGACTTGTGAGCAAGTTAAATAATTAATTTTGATTTGGTGCAAGTGTTAAGTGTGTGATTTGCCACAACTTTAACCAACAAAATTTAATTATTTTGTCCTTCTAAGGACGAAATAAATATTCGTTTAAGGAAAATCTTTTGGATTTTGATTAAGTGAATTAATTTTGTTGGTACACTAGTCGGTGCATTTTTACAATTTATTGTAATTAAGCCGACACCAAATTTTTTTTTACTCGTTGGGAGTAATAATTATTTTATTGTGGTGAGTCCAATAAAATAATTTCCAATTGAGAATTGGATACTTCCGAAGTATTTGAAACACTAGGGATTTCATCTGAAATCCCGGTTGAGAGTACTTCTCCCGACGTAACACGTCGGCTGCTGCTGGTCAAAAAAATAATGGCCAGCAGCTATGAAGCCCGAATGGCCCAGCTTATGCGTGAATCACGCATAGCTAGGGATATTCGTCGGGAAACGAAGAAGCTTCCGATTGAGGCAGTGTATGCCCAATTGGAGCATCTGAGTCTAAATGCAAATGGCGAAGAGGCGGAGTGCCGCGAACGCCTTTTGCGTCACCGGATAAGATGTGTAGACATTAATCTGGAAATATCATGGTTCCCTGAATACGATGAGAATGTAAGGGCAGAGCCTGCACATAAACCTCTAGTATGTCAGGAACTATGGGAAATTAGGAAACCTCGTTCCAGGAAAGGGAGTGTGGTCCCATCAGGAACGGAAGTTTCCTGCGAGTCCGAAATGTCGGATCGGAAAAGGGTTGCTAGTGACAGAGCACCCATTCCTAAAGAAGATGGAACTCTGTCACCAAGTGGTCAGTATAGAAACTCGCCATTGAGTACTGCACAAAGCCCGAGGTTGGCATCAACAGGTGCTATACCTAAACGGTTTGGTGAGGCACTGGGAGCAAACATGACCACGACTGCAATCCCTTATGTTCCTATTTCGGTGGCTGCAACATCATGCACAACCACTACATCGACGGTTAGGACCGTGACGACTGCTCAACTCGGATGTTTTTATGCACCCGCACATTACCTCCCAATTGAAGAGCAAAGAAACAGCGGACATCTTGGCACAAGAGAGAGTGAAGTGCCAACACAACATTTTGTCTTGGGTTCGCAGACGGAAGCCGACCGTCGTACGTCACGAGGATACACCTCTAGACAATACGACAACAGACAACCCGAGGCTAATACAACCGAACGTCAATTTTTTGATGATAGGAATGGATATGAGCTTCCTAATGACGTTAGTGCTCAATCTTACGAAAAACCGAGGTTTGAACAGAGACGTCGTGAGATCTCTTCTAAGACTTGTGAGGTACAAGATAGAAGAGAGAGGCGTGAGTACACGACTCCAAACAGAAATTCACGACACCATCGTTCTGTGAGTAGAGCCTCAAGCAACGATGAACGTCGTGAAAGCTGTACGGAGAGACGTACTCATAAACGTCAATCCAACCGTAAACTCGACGACCGAGCACAGCCGGAAATTTCGGAGCAAGGTCACAACGAGAGGTCGGACAGACGTAGAGAAACGCCTCGAGAGAAACGTGCGGTGGCCACTTGCGTTCAGAGTACTCAGACGGATTCATCCGATGGGTATCAGTCTGATCGTGAACCTGCTCGTAGGAGATCCAATTATCGTAGGGCGGCTGAAGGCCGACAAGAGAATAGGAATCCTTCTACCAGTAGGCGTAGGAGTTCCCGGACGGATAATAGAGACGACCGTCGGGAAAGAGAGTCCTACGAAGCCAGGCCAACGTATCGTGAAGACGATAACCGGACGCACGATCGGACAGGGTGCGCACGAGAGCTGCGTATCTGGAACATGTCCTTTGATGGTGAGACCAAAAAGGACGCGGAAGAGTTTCTGAACCGTTTGCACGACTTCAGAAATGACAACGAGTTCTCAGATCGCAGGATGTTCAGTGCCCTGCCCAATGTGTTCACAAAATCAGCACTGTTCTGGTATAGAACAGTTCAGCCATCTCTACGAGATTGGCGTGATTTTGAGATCGAGTTCCTAAATGAGTATGGCCGTATAATAATTGACGAAGATTTACTCATTGATCTTCGATCAAGAACACAAAATGAGGGAGAAAAGGCTACGACGTTCTTGAACTGTTTCAGAGCGATCGTAAATAAGTTTAAATGCCCTCCCTCATTAGAACAACAGGTGAAGATGGCCTACTCGCAGATGAGGCCAGATTACCGTAGGTACATACCAGTACGACGAATCAGGAATTTCTCTGATTTGACAAGCTACGGTAAAGAGTACGACCAGCATTTAACATGGGACACGAAATTCTCCAGTTCCAACGTTAAGCGCGAGAAGCTCGTACCAGAAGCTTTTCCGAAACAGAGTGGTGCAGCACGCGTTTCGAGTAAAGTGGCGACTGTTACCGAAAAGAGTAAGGATGAGTGACTTCTCATTGATGAAGGACTTCTCATTCGGATAAACAGTCGTCGAAGAAAACTATTAAGAAGAAGAGCAAGAAAAGTGCGAAAAATTCGCCAAACTCTTCTTCAAGCGATTACGAAGCAGCCGCTGTGTACGGTACTTCCAACGTCCCTAATAGTTTTCAGAAACGATACGGCAAGTCGAATAATGGAGTGAGTGCCCCCAATTCGAAATCCGTATCGTACGTGCCTGTTTCTCAACAGTCACCTGGGCAACAAAAACAGAGCTCGGGTAAAAGAGAAAGACGTGCTTTGACGAATTCTCAACTGCCTCAGCAAAATGTTTTTGTCCCACAAATGGCACAAAACCTGGTGAGGTATGTGCAACCACAGGTGACGGCAGTAAACCCAACGAACCTGAGCACCAACTTTGTCGGCGTGTGTTTCACATGCCAAAAAGTCGGTCGTAGGTCGTCGGATTGCCTGAGCCGAACATGCTATCGATGCGGAAACATTGGACACTCCGCTGAGCAGTGCTCTACCGAATTGGTAGCAAAGGAGTGCCAGATGTGTGGAACTAGTGGCGTTACACTCCAAACATGTCCTAACTGCGTCAGATTCCTCCAAAACGTGGGAAACCTGAACGCAGGGCACCCGAGCTGCCCCGGGCGCCCTGCACTGCAGTAAGTAAAGCGCATGGTTTACAAGGGCAAGAGTTTAAGGTTGGAGAACCCTCTAAACTCTTTAAGAAGTCTAGCAAATCATTTGCTGACTTCTCTAAAGTCCTTAACGGAAAGCAAATTCCCTCTCAGACCGAAGTTGGTGTTGAAAGTAAGTCTGAGTGTGAGGATCCTAAACGTTCTGGGAATTCGACAGATGGAAAAGTTCTTAGAACACAACCTGTCAATCCCACCCGAGCTTTGCAAAGTAAAACAGAACAAGGAACCTTATTAGACCAACAAAAGCGTGAGGCTAAAGATTGGTCTAAGGAACTCCAAAGGCAAATATACTCTGATAGCAGAGATATTATTGGTGAAGAAAGCGTAAAGAGATCGTTATCTCAGCCGCTTAGCACCATCGGAGTGAACGACCTTGGTTGTTGCTCATCGTCACCCCGTTGTGACACACCTAGTAAAGAGGACAAGAAGCCCTTGGTGGAGAAGGAAATTGTCCTCAACAACGAGCCCTTGGTGGAGAAGGTAGTTGTCGATGGTGTGCATCAAATGAACCGTACAAACTCGTTTCCGAGAAGTACAGTTCAGGGGGGGGGGGGGCAGATGCAGTACCAAGTACGTCTAAAATGACGCACACGGCATCGACTCCTAACGACGATAGTCAAACCGATCAGATAATTGCTGGAATCCAATCGGATAACCGGCTATTCTTTTTGATACGACTCGGTGGAAAGGACTTTAAAGCACTTTTCGATCCTGGCGCCATGGTCTCTCTTGTACGATCAGATGTTGTCGAACAGTACAAGTTTAAATGGAGACCTGTCAAGATTATCGTGAAAGGTGTGGCTGGACCAGCACTTAAAGTCCTTGGCCTTATTGACATTCTATTCTGTGTAAAAGGCCTTGATGGCAATATCCAACTGAGAAGTGTAGAGAATATTCAGCATTCCTTCATTCTCGGTATGGATTTTCTACAACATTGGAATATGGAAGTCAAATTAAGCGAAGCTATCTGGCGTATTGGCGAGAGTGATTGGAGACACTTCGTCAGAGATACAACTCATGACATCGATTCGAGGATTTCCGCTGAATGTGCTGGTATAATTGAGATACAGGACGACCAGCGGAAACAAGTCAAAAAGTTAGTTGAAAGCCTACTCTTGCCCTCGGGAGACGTCCACGGCTTTACGACGTTAACGGAGCACCACATAGAGGTTGAACCTGGTGCAAGACCGGTTCGTCATAAGCCAAGACGTATGTCTCCTAAGGTCCTCGAATTTGCCCAGAGTGAGGCCAAAAAGATGTTTGACAAGGGCATTATTGAAACGAGTGCGAGTGATTGGTCAGCTGCTCCGGTCATCGTCCGCAAGGACGAAGGAAGTTATCGCTTCTGTATCGATTTTCGAGACCTTAATGCAGTCACAAAACGTGATTCTTATCCAATTCCTAATATGGATACCATATTGGATAAGCTGCATAATGCAAGGTATATATCGAAAATTGATCTTAAGAAAGCGTACTTCCAAATATTAATGGCCGAGGCGAACCGGCATTATACTGCATTTGCTGTACCAGGGTCGGGGCTGTGGCAGTTCACGAGAATGCCTTTTGGCCTCATGAATGCTCCTATGACCTTTGCACGGCTTATAGATGCAATTTTCGGGCCTAAGGTGGAACCTCATGTGTTTGGTTATCTAGACGACTTGATCGTCATTGCCGAAACTTTTGAGGACCATCTAAAATGGCTCAAATACGTACTAAGGACGTTGAATGACGCTGGACTCGAAGTGAATCGAGAGAAGTGTGAGTTCTGTTGTTCCAGCGTAACGTTCCTTGGGTACAAATTGGACGCGGACGGCTTGAGGCCTGACGAGGAACGAGTCGCTCCAGTCCTTAATTACCCTACTCCTCGTAATGTCAAACAGCTGAGATCCTTTCTCGGGATGGTAGGCTGGTACTCTCGATTCATTAATCGAGAAGCTGACATTAAAGCTCCCCTTACCAAGTTGCTGCGTAAAGACCAGGCTTGGGATTGGGGCGAGGAGCAGGAGGAGGTTCTGTCAGCTTAGAGTTGCGTTAGCTGAAGCGCCTGTATTAGCTCGTCCAGACTTTTCTAAGCCATTTACCGTCCAAAGTGACGCTAGTGACTTAGCAATAGGTGCGGTGTTGACGCAACTGGACGACGAGGGTTTCGAGCATCCGATTGTCTACGTCAGCCGATTATTAAATCGCGCTGAACGTAATTACATGACAACGGAAAAAGAATGCTTGGCTCTCATATGGGCTATTAAGAGATTGAGACCATACATTGAGGCCTATCGATTCACAGCTGTGACCGACCATAGTGCTCTCAAATGGCTCAAAAATCTCAGAGAGCCGTCAGGTAGGTTGCCACGATGGATACTTAAAATGCAGCAATGGGACTTTGAAATAGTGCATAAGAAAGGAGCCTTGCACTATGTCCCGGACGCGCTTTCTCGTGCCGTCAACCCAGACCCCGACGAAGAAGAGATTGCCTCGTTCGAAATAATTACAGACCCATGGTATATTGCTAGATTAAACGATGTACGCTCATGCCCTCAGAAATTTCCGGAGTGGAAAATTGAGGATGATATGCTATATCGTTTTACAAGTGATAAACTCTTGGACTCTGTAACAGAACGAGAAGAAGGCTGGCGCCTTGTTCTACCCATAGAGCAGAGGAACCGAGTCTTAGTAGATTCTCATTTGCACCCATCCATGGGTCATATGGGAGTCGAAAAGACTTACGAATGTGTTGCAAGAGACTATTATTGGCCAGGTATCTACCACGATACCCGCCAATTTGTTTTACAGTGTCTGATCTGTCAGAGCTATAAGACGTCTCAAGCAGGTCCTCAAGGCTTGATGGGTAAACGTAACATTGACAGACCCTGGGCTGTTGTGGCAGCAGACGTAATGGAGCTTCCACGTAGTAAAAGTCAATACAAATACATCATTGTATTTCAAGACTTGTTTACAAGATGGATAGAGCTCAAACCATTACGTACGGCGACCGGTAAGTCGGTTTCGAAAGCATTCGAGGAACTCGTAGTCTTCCGTTGGGAAACGCCAGATTTCCTAATAACGGATAACGGGACTGAGTTCATCAACGGCATCATGTCGCGAATGCTGGAGGAGTATGGCATTAAACATATCAGAACCCCTCCTTACCGACCACAAGCCAACCCGGTGGAGAGAACAAATGGAACGTTAAAAACGATGATTGCGACGTTTGTGGATTCGGATCATCGTGGGTGGGACACACACTTGCACGAATTTCGCCATGCAATAAACACGGCAATGCAGTCAAGTACCAAAGTCTCACCCGCGATCTTAAACTTCGGGCGTCATCCACAACCTGTGAAGAGTCTCCGCAGGGAAGTGGAAAAACAGGAATTTAAGATCCTGGGCAATCCCGAAGTATGGCTAGATCGTCTTAAAAGACTTGATGCTCTACGCGACTTGGTCAAGAAATACATTGACGCGGAGCAAAGACGTCAAGAAAAGACCTACAACAGAAACAGACGTATTGCGTCGTTTCGGGTCGGAGATCTAGTCATGAGGAAGTGCCGAACGCTTTCCCAAGGTGCGAAGGGCATATCTGCTAAACTGGCACCAAAGTATGACGGACCCTTCGAATTTAAAGAAGTACTATCTCCAGTAATTCTGAGACTAGAAGAGTCCGGTCGGAAACGGACCGAGGTACACATATCTGATGTAAAAAGATATGTACCACCTCGGGTTGTCAAGTAAAGCAGTAAGGGTTGCGTATCGGTTCGCATGAGAACAGTTATCGAAGGTTGGGCCTGGTAACTGTATGCCATGCATAGAGAGTGTTTTTGGCTAATAAGGCGACGGGTGGAGACGCCCACCTGCAAGGAGGGTGCTAGGAAGGGCTCGTGTGTGAAGCCTTCCAGCAACGAACCTTCCTATGCGGAAGTGGTGGTGGGTCGCCGTGTGGAAGAGGCGACTCTCCGCCAGGCCGCTGCATTTGGCTTGGATTGCACGGGGCCCTTCGAGCAAGTGAAGGCAGCCCTAAGTGCGGTCGTCCAAGCCAAAGCGGACCAGAAGTCGAGGGAGTACAGAGAAAGCTTGAACGCTCCCTCGACCAGCGACCAAGCAGCAGAGGCAGAAAGGCAGGGACGCGAAGAGAGCGGGGCTCAGCCAGTCCCTGTCCAACGAGTCAGTGGAAAGTGTAAGACCAAGACCTCTGTTCCGAAACCTCGTGGGGAGCAATCGCAGAAGGCTCGGCCTAGCGGCTTGCGACGGCCCACCCCGATGGAAGTCGACGCTACGAGGATGGCTGGGCCATCTCGTCAGCCGACACCAGAGTCGGGAAATGGGTCTAAACCCCGTACATCTTCGGAGGTATCGGCTTCTTCAGCTGGGTCGACAGCACAATCCAGCAACGAGACGGACATTCTCAGGGAATGTCGCATGTTGCTGGACGCTGCTGCCAATCTCCCAGCTGATGTGGCACGAGATGTAGGACAGGAGGTGGTCCGTATCCTCAAGGACCGCATCCCTTCCCGCCACTGATTGAAGAGAGAAGAGGACAGCGCGCGGTCGCGAATAGATTGTGCCTTCTTATGACTCGGCCTTCCCGAGGGAAGTAGAGTCTAGGGGGGGCCTTTGTGACGGAAATCGTCACACAACTATTCGCGGCGAACAAAGCATTTAAACTCATGTTAAATGTAAGTCGTCGGAGCCTTTGGTATGTCAAGGCCAACCGACGACATTTGTTTACGTCGATCAAGTGTACAATTACGCGCGCAATAGTACGTAGGGATGAGAGCGCGAGAGTGTGTGTGTGTTTCCCACTCTCATCCCTTTTTCGAAAATTAGGCAATTGCCTAATTAGTACGTCCCGATCCACCGCTCGAGGCGGACAAAACTAAACCGGTACCGATCGAGAGACTGTTTTTTTTGGCTAAGGCGCGTGAGGCGTAAATAAAGCCATCGGTTACCCGGACTATCCTCGTGAGTGAGCCACGAGTGAATTGGTGATACCCAAAAGGACGGGAGTGACTGTGTGAGTGTTAACGCGGTTCGCGAGACACTCGCCGCGGCACAGGGCCGCCTTTTGGACACTGCAGCCGACGTCGGTCCTCCGTTGCCCAGGAGGACAAAAGGGACACGGATCGGCTGGGCCATCCACGGGGCGCATCCCGGTAAGTCTTGTTATATTACCGCGCGTCCCCCCCCCTCTTATCCCGAGTGTATGTGTGTGGGTACATCGGGAGTGTATTCGGGTACGCCGGTACCCGAATAGCGGAGTTCGGGAAAGAGTCAACCGCAGGCGAGTATCTCGATCCGGTTGACTCCCGAGACTTCCGCCCGCGCGAAAGAGCATTGTCGCGGCACGAGGCCTGGATGGCCATCTTGTTAATATATTTTAAAATAAATATTTAATTCATTTTTATTTCAATTGTGTGTGTTTATTATTTCTCCCCGCTCCCGCCGACATTAATTAATTTTTATAAATCGTGTCGAGGCAAGCAGGATCGCCCGAATCCTCCATACCGTACGTCCCAGCGAACTCGCGTTCCTGGCGACAGCCCGCAGTTCAGAAAATAAATTAATTGTGTGCGCGGTATTGGGCAACGCGGCCCAACGGTTAATAGTAATTATATAAATTAATTAATTTAATCGGGTACGCGAATACCACGTCACAACAGTTATTGTTTTAAATCATGTTATTCATTTTAAATTTTATTTTTATACATTGCGATGTTACCAACGTTTATATTTTCTATTAGTTTTATTATTTGTAAAGATTTTTATCTCGCCAGACTGATGTGTATACTGGGTTTTCCCCAGAATACCCAAATAAAGACTCAATTAATCAATCAATCTGTCTCCCTCACTCTCCCTCTCTCTCCATCACACTCCCTCTCTCTCACTCACACTGTCTCATTCTTACTCACTCTCTCACTCTCACAGTCCCTCATTATTACTCACTCTCACTCTCGCACTCCCTCGCTCTCCCTCAATCTTACTCGCTCCCACTCTCGCACTCCCTCGCTCTCCCTCAATCTTACTCGCTCCCACTCTCGCACTCTATCACTCTCTCTCTCTCTCATTCTCCCTCTCGCTCTCTATCACCCATTCAATCTTTCTTATTCTCTCTCTCTTTCTCTCTATCTTTCATTCACTCTCTCTTATTCTATCTCTTTCTCTCTATCTTTCATTCACTCTCTCTTATTCTCTCTTTTTCTCTCTATCTTTCATTCTCTCTCTCCCTTTCTCTCTCTCTCTCTCATTCTCTCTCACTCTCTGTAAATCATTCTCACTCACTCTCTCTCTCTCTTTATATTTTATATTTTATTTTATATTTCATATTGTTATTGTTATGTTTACTTTACTGTTTTTATTGTTGTTATTGATACTTATTTATTCAGTTATCTATTTATATGTTTATCTGTGTATTTATTATCTTATGTTACTTTGTTATCTGTTCTCTAGCGTGATGAGTGTTTTGTTTTGATTAATTTTGATTTCCACTATGTTTTATTTCATTTTAGTGTATTTGTTACTGCGCAGATTATATTCATAATACGTATACGGGGATTTTTCCCCGAAATACCAAATAAAAATTCTATCTATCTCATTCTCACTCTCACTACACCTATCATTCTCTCTCTCTCTCTCTCTCTCTCTCTCTCTCTCATTCTCTCCCTCTCAATCTCTCACCCATTCTCTATCTCTCTCCCTCACCCTCTCTCTCTAAGTATGTAAGTAACACAGCACGCTTAATTTTAGCCTCTGGTTTAAGAAATAATTTTTCTGCCGTATCGATGCCTTTGGGCCTTTTTGTTTCAGGCACTCGCAAGCGCATTTATGCGAGCCTTCTGGTAAAAAAATAAGGTTTTTTATGTGGAAGCTCGCCTAAAAAATTATATTAAATAAACATCTTGGAGGTTATGTCGTGATATCGGCATTATATAGCGCTTGCTTATCATCGACAAGTATAGATATTCGATCGAAACCATTTACATACTCAGTGCACCTGAAGTTGGAATATGCATTATATTTTCTTTAACTGGAGTTTTATATCTACTGCATTATTCTATGAAATTTGGAACTGGCGATTGTTTAATGCAACAAAAGAAATTACATCCCGGAGAGATCGAGATTGCCAATAAGGACTGTTTTGACTTCCATCATTCATAAATACTCAGTGAATTAGTGATTTGGTGACTTTATTTATTTATTTTATTTTTGTCAATACTCATTGTTACAGATTTATTTGCCAATTTTAATTTATGTTTTGAGGTTAGTCCTATATTAAATCAAGTAAAATACACGTGGTAGTTGTTACCTACAGTCGGTAATTTTATTTTATGTATTGATATTTATCATTTAAGTAAGCATTAATTAGATGGCGACACATAATCAATTTTCATAATAATTGCTTTCTTTATCTTATCGCATTGTACTTTCGATGATAAAATTGATTTATTTAGTTCCTTCTTTTTATTGTTATTGTTATTTTGTCGTGTTTTTATATTATTCAATTATAAATTTTATTTAAACAATTATTTAATTCAATTTATAATGTAATCATTTATATTATTTGTTGTGATATAAACTGCGATTTTTTAAATTGCTTAAATTGTTTGCTAAATTACACTTTGAAAGGATTTGCATAATTTTGAATAGAGTGTATTGTATTGAATTGCGTAATTGTAAACGTTATATGATTATATTTTTGATTATATTCATGAAATTTAAATTTTATTAGTCTAATTTTGTATACTCTTTATTTGTTGTCTATTCAGCATTTTATTTGTTTTGTTTTATTATGCTTCTTAGTTTAATCTTTGCGGACATTTGTAATACTGTTGGCAATTATAGTTGTTAAAAGATATTCTATATTTTAAATTACGTGCAATAGACGAGTTGGTTTTAATGTTTAATCTAACAATATTTAGTGAAAGTTTTAATACCTGTAAATCTATATTATTATTTATTTTCTCTTTTGAGTAATTTTCTATCAACATTTAGTGAACATTTTAATATTTGTTAAGTTATAATATTATTTATTTTCTCTTTTGAGTTATTGTACATATGTTACGCATCTATTATCTGTTATTTGTTCACAAATGCCTAAATGCAGCAAATGTAAGCGTAATATAGTAAAGGAAAATTACAAGTGTTCTTACTGTGGCAAGTATTTTCATCCTGGTTGTATTATTCAATATATCGCGTCAAAGCCTAATTCTATTTGCTGTGCGAAATTGTTGCGAATGTCAAGTCCCCGGAATAAAAATAATAATAAAAGCAATTATACTTGTATGAACAATTCTATATCTCATAGATCAGATAGGTTTGATCAGACTCGTAATTTGGGCTTTGCTGATTCTGTTATTAACGATACTTATTTGTCTCAGAACCATAGCATCATGAATAATAACACTTCGACATCATCGAATATTACACCACTTAATGTCCCTTCCTTGCCTTCTAACTGGAATGATATGCCCGAGCCTGAACGATCTGCATTCATATTTCAACAGATGCAAACAAATTTCTTCAATATGTCTAGTCAGCTTTCTTTGCTTAACACACAATTCAATAATCTCTCACAAACGGTACTTACTAATTCACAACGAATAGCAAATCTCGAATCTGAAATGCAACAAAAAATTACCTCACAGCGCACCTTTATACCTGGGCACGAGATTAAGGTAACAGGTATTCCAGCTGCTGTCTCTGTTACTTATCAAGATCTTATAAATGCCATTTTAAAGTGTTTAGATTTGGAGCGCCTTGAGAGTGACATACTTGAAATTCGTGAATTTAAACCTAAACAGGTAGACAATATTTCTAATAATCCAGATATAGCTCATAAATTCATCACTTTGATTGTGAAGTTTAAATCTGTCACAGTGAAAGAACATATTCTTAAAACTGAAAGGGTCCATTACTACGAAAAGGGAATCATTACTTTTAACGACCTCTTTCCAACAGGTAGTAATAGTGACCTATCGAAGAATCTTAACCTCTATGACATGTTACCCGCTGATCTGTATCATTTGCTAGTCTTAACTAAAAAAAGAGCTCGTGAAATGAATTATAAGCATGTGTGGGCTCGAAACGAATGCATTTTGGTGCGGCGTTCTGATAAATCGGAAGCCATCGTTGTTCGCTCGATTGATGATTTAAATAAGTTACAGTGACTATCGGTGGATATAGGTTCTTCCTTAACATCACAAACAGCCTCCTTCAAATGTAGTTTGCGTGTAGCTCAAGCCAATGTGAATTCTGTGAAGGAACACTTAGATATTATAAGAGATTTTATGGTTGGTAATTCTGTTGATATCCTATCTATGTCTGAGACATGGCTTACTCCTAAGCAACCTTCATCACTCTTTGACATTGAAAACTATTATTTGATTCGAAATGATCGTGGTATTAAATCTGGCAAGGGCAAGCGTGAATTCATTCAGGGTGGTGGTGTTGGATGTTATATTCGTAAGGATATACAAACCAAGGTCTTATGTCGGTCTGAAAATATGAACATAAATAACACTGAATATATCTTCCTTGAACTTACACCGAATGAACAGCAGAAAATTCTTTTAATTTCGATTTACAGACGCCCTAAAGGGCAAGTATTGTGTAAGTTATTTGAATTAATTAACCAATACCTTCAGCTTTATTCTGATGTTATAGTAGCTGGAGACCTACATTCTGACCTTGCTAGTGAAAATTACTATTCCAAGCACCTAAAAAGTCTTATATTTGAGAACTCATTTTATTTGGTTCCATCTGGTCCAACGCATCATCGCGACAACTCTGATACCTGGCTTGATATCGTGTTGACTGATTCGGTGGAAAAAGTTATTAGTTTTCTCAAATCAACTACACCTTTTATTAATTGTCATGACTATATTTTGGTAGATTTTAAGTTAAAGGAACGAACCACAAATCCAATTAAGGTAATGTCGAGAGATTTTTGTAAGTTTTCTCTAGTTGACTTCTCTAAAGAACTTCAGCAACGTTTAGAAGGCGATGATCTGATCTCAAATGCTGAATTAGACGTAGATCAGCTTTTGGAGCATTTTCGTGCATCCTCGATCGAGTTGCTTAATATTCATGCGCCTTTTAAAACGCATGTATTTTAGAAAGCTCCGGCTCCATGGTTCACGGAATATTTGAGATCAATGTGCAAAAAAAGGAATAAATTATATCAACGAGCACGTCGCACTAAGAGATTTGTTTTTTAAATGAGTATAAAGCCTTGCGTAAACAAACTAAATTTGAAATTAAAAAAGCTCGTGAATATTATCTTCTACATAGCCTGTCAACTGCATCAGACGCTTCGAAATATTGGAAAATCTTACGTAAGCACGGACTAGCAAAACAGAAGAATGATTCTCCGTTGCTAAGATTTAGTGCTTCTAAACTGATTGCACATTTCTCCTTGATTTCTAGCTACCATCCAAATTGTTCTAAAAATGAATTTGATAATATCATTGCTCAACCTTATTCTAGTAATTCTGTGTTATTTAGCTTTGAATCGGTTGATTTCGTACAAGTTTCGCTGCACTAAGGCAATGTCTACCTAAAGCTAGAAGTCGAAGCTGTGATGGCCTATCATTAAATTATTTTTCTGATACGTTACATGTTATTGCTCCATTCTTTGTGAGGTTATTTAATAGGTCCATTCAGTCATGCCATTACCTTACCCTTTGGAAAAAGTCTATTATAATTCCCTTGAGTAAGATAAATCCTCCGAGGTCTCTTGCTGATACTAGACCGATTACCAACTTGCCACATTTAGCTAAAGTATTTGATACTATTATTACGAACCAATTAGTTGATTATTTAGAATCGACATTTTTGATATCTCCATATCAATCTGGATTTAGAAGTGGCTATAGTACCCAGCAGATCTTTTGAAAACCACCGATGACATTCGTAGAGGCTTCGAAAACGGTCTTGTTACTATAATGGTTTTATTTGATTTGAGTAAAGCCTTTGATTCAATTAGCCATACCATCTTGCTATCTAAACTAAAAGAATGCAATTTTTCTCCCAAAGCATTGAAATGGGTATATTCATACCTCAGTTATCGTGAACAAGCGGTGCTTGATGTGGGTGGTGAACCGTTTGAATTTAGGCAAACGTCAAATTGTATAACGAATCATAGATGTAAAAGTAGATTTATATTACGTTGATCCAACTATCTATATGTTTATATGTTTAATATATTTTTTGTATTATTAATGAAATTGCCATTCGGTCTTTATGACCTTGGCAAAAATAAATTCTAGTTATCAATCAATCAATCTCTCTGTCTCCCTCACTCTCCCTCTCTCTCCCTCACACTCTCTCATTCTTACTCACTCTCTCACTCTCACAGTCCCTCATTATTACTCACTCACACTCTCGCACTCCCTCGCTCTCCCTCAATCTTACTCGCTCCCACTCTCGCACTCTATCACTCTCTCTCTCATTTTCCCTCTCGCTCTCTATCTCCCATTCAATCTTTCTTATTCTCTCTCTCTTTCTCTCTATCTTTCATTCACTCTCTCTTATTCTATCTCTTTCTCTCTATCTTTCATTCACTCTCTCTTATTCTCTCTCTCTTTCTCTCTCTCTCTTTCTCTCTATCTTTCATTCACTCTCTCTTATTCTCTCTCTTTCTCTCTATCTTTCATCCACTCTCTCTTATTCTCTCTCTTTCTCTCTATCTTTCATGCTCTCTCTTATTCTCTCTCTCTTTCTCTCTATCTTTCATTCACTCTCTCTTATTCTCTCTCTTTCTCTCTATCTTTCATGCTCTCTCTTATTCTCTCTCTCTTTCTCTATCTGTCATTCACTCTCTCTTATTCTCTCTTTTTCTCTCTATCTTTCATGCTCTCTCTTATTCTCTCTCTTTCTCTCTATCTTTCATTCACTCTCTTTCTCTGTATCTTTCATTCACTCTCTCTTATTCTCTCTCTTTCTCTCTATCTTTCATGCTCTCTCTTATTCTCTCTCTCTTTCTCTCTATCTTTCATCCACTCTCTCTTATTCTCTCTCTTTCTCTCTATCTTTCATGCTCTTTCTTATTCTCTCTCTCTCTTTCTCTCTATCTTTCATTCACTCTCTCTTATTCTCTCTCTCTATCTTTAATTCTCTCTGTCTTATTCTCTCTCTCTTTCTCTCTATCCTTCATTCTCTCTCTCTTTCTCTCTATCTTTCATTCTCTCTCTCTCTCCCTCTATGTCTCCCTCTCTCTATCTCTCATTCTCTCTCTCTTTCTCTCTCTCTCTCTCATTCTCTCCCTCTCTTTATATCTCTTTCTCTCTCATTCTCTCTCATTCTCTCTCATTCTCTCTCTCTCTCTCTCATTCTCTCCCTCTCTTTATCTCTCTTTTTCTCTCATTCTCTGTCTCTCTCTCTCATTTTCTCTCTCATATTATCTCTCTCTCATTCTCTCTCTCATTCTCTCTCTCTCTCTCTCTCTCACTATCTGTCTCCCTATCTCTTCCTCTCACCATCTCTCTCGCTCTGTCTCATTCTCTCTCACGCCAAGATGATGTTTGTCGGACGGACGGACGGACGGACGGACATTATAATTTATCGTTTTTTTTTTAAATCACTTAGTAATTAAAATAAACATCTTTTTGTCAGTAATATGAAGCATTATCTTATGTAACACATATTTATCATAAAATATATATGTTTTAAGTATTTTTCGCAAGATTTGGGGAGTTTTTACAAAATCGCACAAAAAGATAACTTTAATATAATGTAGATTAATACAAACAAATAGTTATTCTCGTTATATTTGTAGTCGTCTGTAGTTATTAGTAGTTACTAACCGTTGTCCAAGTTTCGGTCCATTTTTTCGTTTTGTCCAAGTATTGGGTACTTTACCTTATCGAATTTTTAGTCATCAATCAATAACCCAAGGACCCTTACGGTACCATAAGCTTGCGCCCGATTTTTTTCCTAAGGAATAAATCATTGAACGAGAAAGAAAATTTACGGCATTTTGGATAAATGCGGGTTGGGTAAAATATATTGTTTATTTGGAAGGTCCCCATATATATTTCACTATTACTTTCTTGCATACTTCGTTCGCCAGTTTTTATCATAGGTGATCGCGATCAACGGTCACAAGGAGTTCTGTTTTTTACCAAATAGCCGAGAAATTACCGAATTTCCAATAACAGGGTGATTTTTTTCGGTAAAAACTAGATTATTTAATTAAAGTTTAATATTAATAATTCTGTTTTGCAAAACGAATAAGTCTATACGAATTAAAATGTAAAACGGCATAAGTTCACAGGACTTAGGTTGTTTTACTTAATTTTTGACATAACTTCTTAACGTGCTGCATTACCAAAAGGTTTTAAATTAATAATTATAATATTTTAAATTTTGAATTTTTTCAACTATTAAGAAATTCGTGAATCTATTGCTTGTTGACACTGTAAGTTATATGATAAATGAATTTATTGATCTGCACAAGCCAAAGACTATTTCTTACAACTCAGTAAGACGGACTGTATTAATACCAGCCACTTTAGAAACCTCACAGGATGAGTGTTTGAAAAAATTTTTAAATTTATTTAATGTGAATAATATCGATGATATATCTCGTGAGTTAATTTTTTCATGAATACCTTTTTAGAAAAAAACACTTAAAATTCGATTTTCTCAAAATTAGATAACTGTGACTTATGCTACTTTGCTATTTGACAACAGATATTATGCTGAAGATGATTATGACGTTTCGATTTATTTAGGTAAAAATCTTTCAATTTTATAGTTGTATGTAAATGTAGGTTAATTGTTAATTAAATGTAGACTGACCTAAATTTATCGTTTTTTTTAATATCACTTAGTAATTATAATAAAAATTTTTTTGTCAGTAATATGAAGCATTAACTTATGTAATACATATTTATCATAAAATATATATGTTTTAAGTATTTTTCGCAAGAATTGGGGAGTTTTTACAAAATCGCACAAAAAGATAAATTTAATATAATGTATAGATTTAATAAATTAATTGGGTAAATAAACCTATGTATACAATAAAATTAGTCGCATGTTACATCCAAGCCTAGAAAAATAATGTATAATTCGTTTATAATTCCGATACAGCTGAAATCGATGACCAGAACAGTACGAGGCACGCTCCCTCGTTCGCTCATTCGCGGCAGCGTGCCGCGCAGTGTCCATTATATTTTCTATAGTAAAAATAAAATATATTTAATTAATTAATTGAGCAAATAAACATATGTATACGATGGCATTAGTCACATGTTACTTCCAAGCCTATGAACAAATTTATAAATCGTTTATAATTCCGTTTCAGCTGAAATCAACGACCAGAAAACTACGAGGCACGCTCCCGCGTTATCTTACCCGCGGGGGCATGCCGTGAGGTATCATATGTTTTCTACAGTCAAAATATAATACATTTGATAAATAAAATGCGCAAATAAACTTATGCACACGATGGCTCTACTCCAATTTACCTTCCCAGCAGAAGAAACAAATTTGAAAATATCTATTACTGCCGATCTACTTAAATCCACAGCCAAAACACTACGAGGCCCGCTCCCCCGTTCACTCATTCGCAGGAGCGTGCCGCGTAGTGTCGAATATATTTTCTACGGTAAAAATGAAATATTTTTATTAAATAAGATGAGTACATTGACATTGTACCTCACAGCACTTGTGAAATTTAACTTTGAGAAGGAGAGATAGAGAGAGTGAGATGGAGAAAGAGAGAGAGAGAGAGAATGGGAGAGGGAGAAAGTGGGTGCGAGCATGCGAGCCAGCCGTTATAGCCTCTAAATCAAAATATTTTGCTTTTTCGATCGTCTTTGTTTTTCATTATTTCCCTATTCCATGTCCCACGTCCTTGTTTTCAGGAATAAATAAGTATATTATTTTTATTTTTGTTGTCATCGTTAATTTTGTTATTTTTAATTTGTTATACAGGGTGTCCTAAAAGTAACGATACACCCAATAAATATTCCAGGTAAAAACTTTTTTAAAAAGGTGAAGGTCATTCCTTAAGTAACTTTTTACGACGAATCCAGTGGTGAACTTGGATTTGACCTACAACTTGTCATTCAAGGTCATTTCAATGTCAACTTTGTTTTTTTAAATGGGAACCCCTATTTTTGACAATAGCAATCGAAAGAGCGAGAAATTTTACGTCTAAAAATGTACTCAGGTCATAGGTCAAGGTGACCTTGAACCTTCTGCTGAAGGTTATTAAGTTTTAGGTATGGATCAGCTCCGATCTGTACTTGTTTGATTTAGGGGTACTAAAAAGATCAAGGGAATTCTTGTAATAATGGTATCCAATGGTGACCTTGGATTTGACCTAGCGTTAGACCTTGAAGGTCATTCGAAGGTTAACTTTTTTTTAATGAAAACGGCTATTTTTCACAACAACCATCAAAAGCGCGGGAAATTACACTCGAACTTGCTGAAAAAAATCCGTACGATAATATGCATGCCGGGTCGAGAATTTTGCTCATTTTTTCGCATTTGGAACCACTGTGCGACGTGGACGTAGTAAAATCTGTTCCCTTTGTGGTGCTTGATTTACATGAGTCCCCTCGTCTCTCACGATCGGGATACTTTATTTACATGAATTGTTATGAACTCGCATCTCACTAATCTTAAACTTTCAACCCTCAAAAAAAGAACTAATACTTTATCAACTAATGATCAAGAACTTTATAAACTAATACTTAAACAAGTTTTAAATTTCCAATTATTTTATCTTTAAAAAATCTAGTTTACATGTAAAATTGTGGTACAGCTTTAGCTAAAAATATCAGATTATCACTATCATTTTTTAGACAAGTATCTCCGTTGTGATTCTTATGTTTTTCATTCTGATTGATTTTTGAGTATCGTTTGATCCGTCAACTTCAAATGCAACGCCTCACTGAAAGAGAAAGAATATCACTACTCATGATGAGAGGCTGAGGTCACATAGAAAGATCGTACAGGGCAGTAATGAATGTTTTAATGAAACATTTAGGATTGGTAGAACTCCAATCGCACGCTCAACCGTTCAAAATACAATTACAAAGTTTAATAATGTTGGCAGTGTTAGAGATCTACCTAAGTCTGGCAGATCAAGGTCAGCAACGGGTGAAGGGCAGTCATTGAATGTTTTATTATCATTTATTGAAAATCCGCATTCTTCCATCCACAGAATTGCTGTAGAGCATAACACAAGCAAATTATCTGTAAGCAAAATATTAAAAGAATCCAATTTTCATCCATTTAAAGTGAACTTGGTTCACAAATTAAACGAAGACGATTTTGATCCTCGCGTTCAGTTTTGTGAAAACATGATGGCACTCATAGTTGAAGATCCTAACCTTCCATCAAACATAGCTTTTACAGATGAAGTAACTTTTCAACTAGACGGGACTTTGAACAGACATAATTGCTGATATTGGGCAGATGAAAATCCTCGCTGGATGCGTGAATACAAATCGCAGTACCCGCAAAAATTGAATGTTTGGGCAGGAATACTTAATAACCGTATTATAGGACCATTTTTTATTGATGGAAACTGCTGAAAACTATGAAAATATGCTTCAAACTCAAATAGTTCCTGCTATTAGAGAAATAGTAGGGGAGAACTTCGATAATACATGGCTTCAACAAGACGGTGCAGCATCTCACTATGCACGAGACGTTCGCGCTTACTTAGATGAGATATTTACTAACCGTTGGATAGGAAGAAGGGGCGCAATTGAATGTCCAGCTAGTCCCGTCTTGTTGAAAAGTTGCTTCATCTGTAAAATCTATGTTTGATGGAAGGTTAGGATCTTCAACTATGAGTGCCATCATGTTTTCACAAAACTGAATGCGACGATCAAAATCGTCTTCGTTTAATTTGTGAACCAAGTTCACTTTAAATGGATGAAAATTGGATTCTTTTAATATTTTGCTTACAGATAATTTGCTTGTGTTATGCTCTACAGCAATTCTGTGGATGGAAGAATGCGGATTTTCAATAAATGATAATAAAACATTCAATGACTGCCCTTCACCCGTTGCTGACCTTGATCTGCCAGACTTAGGTAGATCTCTAACACTGCCAACATTATTAAACTTTGTAATTGTATTTTGAACGGTTGAGCGTGCGATTGGAGTTCTACCAATCCTAAATGTTTCATTAAAACATTCATTACTGCCCTGTACGATCTTTCTATGTGACCTCAGCCTCTCATCATGAGTAGTGATATTCTTTCTCTTTCAGTGAGGCGTTGCATTTGAAGTTGACGGATCAAACGATACTCAAAAATCAATCAGAATGAAAAACATAAGAATCACAACGGAGATACTTGTCTAAAAAATGATAGTGATAATCTGATATTTTTAGCTAAAGCTGTACCACAATTTTACATGTAAACTAGATTTTTTAAAGATAAAATAATTGGAAATTTAAAACTTGTTTAAGTATTAGTTTATAAAGTTCTTGATCATTAGTTGATAAAGTATTAGTTCTTTTTTTGAGGGTTGAAAGTTTAAGATTAGTGAGATGCGAGTTCATAACAATTCATGTAAATAAAGTATCCCGATCGTGAGAGACGAGGGGACTCATGTAAATCAAGCACCACAAAGGGAACAGATTTTACTACGTCCACGTCGCACAGTGGTTCCAAATGCGAAAAAATGAGCAAAATTCTCGACCCGGCATGCATATTATCGTACGGATTTTTTTTCCGTGCGAAAAAGTATCTTTTACTACATAGAATACGAAACCGTGCAGGCGAAATCGCCAAAAATAAAGGTACTAAAACCCGCTAGAAGCGAAACTCGAATAAACGAGTTTTTGAGTGTTATTTCTTATATAACTTCATTTTTTCGTGTTTAAAAGCACCTTGAAGCCATGATTTTGGTTAGTATTATTGTTAGTAAACGTAGGGTAAGGTGCCCCGTTATAAAAATAGTGTAAATGATAATTTTGGACTATCAAAATCATTTTTTCTTATGGAAATGTGGAAAATCCCTATTTTCATGCGTTAAAGCACACTGCTTAAGGGGGTGCCATACTAGATTATTACCGACCGAGTCAGATGGATACATTATTACACTTCAAGAACATATTATTGCTTTATATGCAAAACGCAAATACAGAAGCACTAGATAATCACATAATACGCATTTATACGAAGTTTGAAGTGAATATGTGAACGACACCCTAAAAAAAGTTTGCACGGAAAAAATAGTCATTTTTCCGTGCAGAAATTTTTTAGGGTGTCCTTGTTGTATTGATCTGGAACTTTGTAGAAAGACATATTACATCATTATCTAGTGCCTCTGTATTTGGGTTTTACATAATATTAACAAAAAATAAATAGTTTATATTATTGACAAAGTTTTCTTAGTACCAATTTCGCCGCTAGAGTGCGCGACGCGCTTAGTCTGTACTTTGTATTGTATACTTAGCGTGGAAGCACATGCGCAAATGGTTGTAGCAATATGGCGTTAAATACCATAATTCATACACCGGCCTTATATCAATAAAAGACATACAATAAAAGTCGTGCTTATGCATTGCAGAGTGACGACATTCTTAGTATATTTAATCGGGGAAACAATGGAAAACAACGACGATAAAGAATCAAAATATTTTTATTTAGAGGCCACGGCTGGCTAGCATACTCCCATCTCTCTCCCTCTCTCTCACTCTACCCATCTCCATCCATCTATCTATCTCTCTCTCTCTCTCTCTCTCTCACACTCGCTATACCAGAATACGTACGCGCATGCGCACGCGCAATTTTCGGACAACTAGTGACGAACTTCTCGCGGCTCATGTGGCGTTGCACGATTACCAAGTTTGCTCGGTACTGAAAACACGAAAAATTGTCAGCTGTAACCCTAGGCGGCCGGCTCGCGCTTCGAGTCGTCGAGTTAGCCGGCCGCGTAGGCTATATTCGGCGGTGTGTAAGGCTAGAAATCGTTTTACTGGGGGATTAACTCGATTTATATATCTGTCGATTGACTGAACAAAGTAGCAATGAGTTTTTTTATATTGATAAATTATAAACATTATTTATATTTATTATTTACTGATAAATATTTTAAAAACTTTAGAAACGAACACAAAAAATAAAAATTAAATCCTCTTTAAAGTGCCATAAAAATAAATATTGTTTATTTAATAAAAATAATAATAAACCGTGGATATTGTTTATACAAAACCACACATTTATAAACTTTAAATGAACTCGTAAAATGACAAACAATAATCAAGCACGTTTAAAAAAGCGAAAAATTGTCAGCTGTAACCCTAGGCGGCCGGCTCGCGCGTCGAGTCGTCGAGTTAGCCGGCCGCGTAGGCTATATTCGGCGGTGTGTAAGGCTAGAAATCGTTTTACTGGGGGATTAACTCGATTTATATATCTCTCGTTTGACTGAACAAAGTAGCGATGAGTTTTTCTATATTGATAAATTACAAACATTATTTATATTTATTATTTACTGATAAATATTTTAAAAACTTTAGAAACGAACACAAAAAATAAAAATTAAATCCTCTTTAAAGTGCCAAAAATATTAATATTGTTTATTTAATAAAAATAATAATAAACCGTGGATATTGTTTATACAAAACCATACATTTATAAACTTTAAATGAACTCGTAAAATGACAAACAATAATTAAGCACGTTTAAAAAAGCGAAAAATTGTCAGCTGGAGGCCTAGGAGGCCGGCTCGCGCGTCGAGTCGTCGAGTTAGCCGGCCGCGTAGGCTATATTCGGCGGTGTGTAAGGCTAGAAATCGTTTTACTGGGGGATTAACTCGATTTATATATCTCTCGTTTGACTGAACAAAGTAGCGATGAGTTTTTCTATATTGATAAATTACAAACATTATTTATATTTATTATTTACTGATAAATATTTTAAAAACTTTAGAAACGAACACAAAAAATAAAAATTAAATCCTCTTTAAAGTGCCAAAAATATTAATATTGTTTATTTAATAAAAATAATAATAAACCGTGGATATTGTTTATACAAAACCATACATTTATAAACTTTAAATGAACTCGTAAAATGACAAACAATAATCAAGCACGTTTAAAAAAGCGAAAAATTGTCAGCTGGAGGCCTAGGAGGCCGGCTCGCGCGTCGAGTCGTCGAGTTAGCCGGCCGCGTAGGCTATATTCGGCGGTGTGTAAGGCTAGAAATCGTTTTACTGGGGGATTAACTCGATTTATATATCTCTCGTTTGACTGAACAAAGTAGCGATGAGTTTTTCTATATTGATAAATTACAAACATTATTTATATTTATTATTTACTGATAAATATTTTAAAAACTTTAGAAACGAACACAAAAAATAAAAATTAAATCCTCTTTAAAGTGCCAAAAATATTAATATTGTTTATTTAATAAAAATAATAATAAACCGTGGATATTGTTTATACAAAACCATACATTTATAAACTTTAAATGAACTCGTAAAATGACAAACAATAATCAAGCACGTTTAAAAAAGCGAAAAATTGTCAGCTGGAGGCCTAGGAGGCCGGCTCGCGCGTCGAGTCGTCGAGTTAGCCGGCCGCGTAGGCTATATTCGGCAGTGTGTTGGGCTAGAAATCGTTTTACCGGAGGATTAACTCGATTTATATATCTGTCGATTGACTGAACAAAGTAGCAATGAGTTTTTCTATATTGATAAATTATAAACATTATTTATATTTATTATTTACTGATAAATATTTTAAAAACTTTAGAAACGAACACAAAAAATAAAAATTAAATCCTCTTTAAAATGCCAAAAATATTAATAATGTTTATTTAATAAAAATAATAATAAAACGTGGATATTGTTTATACAAAACCACACATTCTTAGAATCTACATAAATTCGTAGAATACCGGACTAAAATCAAACACGTTTATAAAAGCGAAAAATTGTCGGCCGGAGGCCTAGGCGGCCGGCTCGCGCGTCGAGTCGTCGAGTTAGCCGGCCGCGTAGGCTCTATATTCGACGGTGTGTAAGGTTAGAAATCATTTTTCGGGGGGGAGTAGCTCGATTTAAAATATCTCTCGATTGACTGAATAAAGTAGCAATGGGTTTTCTATATTGATAAATTACAAACATTATTTATATTTATTATTTACTGATAAATATTTTAAAAACTTTAGAAACGAACACAAAAATAAAAATTAAATCCTCTTTAAAGTGCCAAAAATATTAATATTGTTTATTTAATAAAATAATAATAAACCGTGGATATTGTTTATACAAAACCATACATTTATAAACTTTAAATGAACTCGTAAAATGACAAACAATAATCAAGCACGTTTAAAAAGCGAAAAATTGTCAGCTGGAGGCCTAGGAGGCCGGCTCGCGCGTCGAGTCGTCGAGTTAGCCGGCCGCGTAGGCTATATTCGGCAGGTGTGTAGGCTAGAAATCGTTTTACCGGAGGATTAACTCGATTTATATATCTGTCGATTGACTGAACAAAGTAGCAATGAGTTTTTCTATATTGATAAATTATAAACATTATTTATATTTATTATTTACTGATAAATATTTTAAAACTTTAGAAACGAACACAAAAAATAAAAATTAAATCCTCTTTAAATGCCAAAAATATTATATTGTTTATTTAATAAAAATAAAATAAAAGTGGATATTTTTAACAAAACCAACATTTTAAACTCGTTCGTAAATGACACAAAATCAATACGTTTAAAAAAGCGAAAAATTGTCAGCTGGAGGCCTAGGAGGCCGGCTCGCGCGTCGAGTCGTCGAGTTAGCCGGCCGCGTAGGCTATATTCGACGGTGTGTAAGGTTAGAAATCATTTTTCGGGGGGGAGTAGCTCGATTTAAAATATCTCGATTGACTGAATAAAGTAGCAATGGGTTTTTCTATATCGATAAATTACAAATATTATTTATATTTATTATTTACTGATAAATATTATTTATTCAAAATTATATTTATTTATTCATAAAGCGAAAAATGACAATATTATTTATGTTGTTTATTTAATACAAAAAATTATAAATATACTTGGTTATCTCATTAATTTAAAACAAGATATATATAGATTAAATATATATTTGTTTAAATGAAGAAAAATAATAATAAACGTGGATATTGTTTATACAAACCACACATTCTTAGAATCTACATAAATTCGTAGAATACCGGACTAAAATCAAACACGTTTATAAAAGCGAAAAATTGTCGGCCGGAGGCCTAGGCGGCCGGCTCGCGCGTCGAGTCGTCGAGTTAGCCGGCCGCGTAGGCTCTATATTCGACGGTGTGTAAGGTTAGAAATCATTTTTCGGGGGGGAGTAGCTCGATTTAAAATATCTCTCGATTGACTGAATAAAGTAGCAATGGGTTTTTCTATATCGATAAATTACAAATATTATTTATATTTATTATTTACTGATAAATATTATTTATTCAAAATTATATTTATTTATTCATAAAGCGAAAAATTACAATAATATTTATGTTGTTTATTTAATACAAAAAATTATAAATATACTTGGTTATCTCATTAATTCAAAACAAGATATATATAGATTAAATATATATTTGTTAAAATGAAGAAGTAAATGAATAATCAAAAGCCGCTTCAATGAGTGAAAAAATTACAAATAATATTTATATTGTTGATTTAATATAAATTAAAATAGTACATGGTTATTGTTTGTACAAAACTACACATCTATAAACTTTAGATAAACTCGAAAATTGACAAAACAAAAATTAAGTACGTTTAAAAAAGCAAATATTGTCTGCTGGAGGCCTAGGCGGCCGGCTCGCGCGTCGAGTCGTCCAGTTAGCCGGCCGCGTAGGCTATATTCGTCGGTGTGTAAGGCTAGAAATCATTTTTTCGGGGGGGATTAACTCGATTTAAAATATCTGTCGATTGACTGAACAAAGTAGCAATGGGTTTTTCTATAAATTGACAAATTATAAAAATCATTTATATTTATTATTTACTGATAAATTTTATTTATTCATAATAATATTATTTATTCATAAAATGAAAATAAGCAAAAATATTTATATTGTTTATTTAAGAAAAAAAAAATTAATTATATTTGGTTATCTTATTAATACAAAACCAGATATATATAGATTAAATATATATTGTTAAAATGAAGAAGAAAATATATAATAAATATATATTTGTTAAAATGAAGAAGAAAATGAATAATCAAAAGCCGTTACAATGAGTGAAAAATTACAAATAATATTTATATTGTTTATTTAAAGAAAGTAATAATTATACCTGGTTATTGTTTGCACATAACTACACATCTATAAACTTTAGATATATTCGTAAAATGACAAACAAAAATCAAGGCCGTTTAAAGGAGTGAAAAATTGTCAGTCGGAGGCCTAGGCGGCCGGCTCACGCGTCGAGTCATCGAGTTAGCCGGCCGCGTAGGCTATATTCGTCGTTATGTGAGGTTGAATATCGCATAATTTAAAAAACGTCTCGTATTATTTAAATTATTTGATAATAATAGTTTTTAATTAATTGTGATATTTATGTAGTAGATTGCTATGCATTAACAGATGCTATACAAATTAGTAAAAATTAATAAGAAATCACGGCCTTTTATCAAGTCGCGAGTGTCGATAGAACGGGTTGCGTCGGTCTCCCGTTCGACTAGAGTCCGTGCGCGCATGCGCAGTTGTGCTTCCCGCGTCGATACTAGTGAGGTTCACGTCGCTCGGGACCGTTTCAGCTGGATAACAAAACGGCTTGTAAACATTGTTGTGTTTTTTCGTGAGCATTGTGGTATATGGTGAAAATTTCGAAATACTGGATGATGATTTTTCTGACTACATCAATGTTGCCGAGTTCATACAATTATTCTTGTATAAGATAAATACCCAGCAATCCAGTGTTTGATGGCGTCCGACTTAAAGGTTATGTTTGATACCCAAGGAACTGCAAACAAATCATGTGTGATGGATGTCGAGCTATCTTGTAGATGAGAAATTAACTGATTGACCGTATTTAGGAGAGTTGTGTTTAGAGGTTAGGTTGCTGTTTTTCTCTTCAATTATTGCATTGATCATCTTTTATTTGTATGAATGTTTAGTTCATGTAAAAAAACTTTTTAGGTACTACCAGGTTGGCGTCAAAGTGCATTTGTACATCCCTGTCAGTAGTCGGATCCGGATTGAAATTCTCGAACTAACAGTAGACCTATGATGTCATTGTATCCTCTACCTAATGCTGAATACAATTGCCAATTGGACCTCGAACAGCTGTCTATAATAGCAATGGAATCTCCATCTAACTGCTGGTTACAGTAGCCATAGGATCTCTACCTGTGAGTTGGTTACTGTCCATATTTACGTCCACTAATCATCTACCAAACCCAAGTACTTCAATTAATGCAACGGCTTTTGTCTATATTAGTAATTAAGCAGTCCATATACGAGAAATTTCAGGTACTCCTTGCATGCACGTAATAAAGGTTATGTTTGATTGCATACATATTATTGTCTTTAGAAATAATACCCAACGCCAAACCATTATGCAGATCTTATTCTCTACCTAAAGAAGTACAGTCAAATTATGTGTGAAGGATGTAGGACTATCTTGTGAGTGAAAAATTAACCGATTGACCGTAATTATGAGAGTTGCGTTTGTAGATTAGGTTACTGTTCTTACTCTTCAATTATTGCATCGGTTTGCTTTTATATATGTGAATGAGTAGTTCATGTAAAAAAACTTTTTAGGTACTTCCAGGTTAATGTCTAAATGCATTTGTACATCCCTGTCAATGGTCGGATTAGGATTGAAGTTTAGTATCTTCCACTAAATGCAGACTGCGATGACAATGGATCCTTTATTTATCTGCTGTCTACTAGTCAACTAGTCCTGCATCTAACTACTGTTTGCGATGCCCATGTCAACACCAGCTAGCGCTTAGCTACGATGCCAACATAAATTTTTATTAAGTAGATTTGGGTAAAATAAGGTAATTCATAGAATGATTGCATTGAACAGCATATCAGATGCAGAAAACGAATGCATAAAAAGTGTAATAATACAGTCAAAAACCCCTGGTAGAAATTTGAGCATACGTTTGACCATAATGTCTGTCAATTTTATGATCAGTGGTCAGAAAATAGAGTAGTTTCTGGTGAAAAACCCCGCTTACACCCGACGGAATTTCACCATAAGTTTACCGTACGCGTATAATGAATGATTTTGAGGTTAGACATATAATCATATAAATATAAATAATAAATGAATATAAATAAGTTATACTTAGTTTTGTCTGATTAATTGTTCAACTAAATAAGAAAAAATGTTATTCTTTTTAAAAATAGCGTTTCACATTTATTTTACAATGAAAGATTAAATACTATAAATTAGTGCATATCTTACATTTACTTCCAAATACATTGTTTGTAACTAAATAAACAAAATATGAAGGTATTTAAGTATATATGAAACATATATGGATGTAGTAATTAAATCTTAATTGATCTAAATAAGCACTTTTTTCAATTAAAAAAACAACTTTAACAAATAAATTTTTTTTAATATTTACAGTTTGTTAAAAAAATAGATGAAATAAACCATTTTGAAAAATTGTAGAAATAAAGTGTCACAATTGAAAAAAATTTTTTTTCAGAAATCCTGTTCATGTGTACGAATACCAGAATAAATCATTTGAGCTTTATCGAATAAATTTTAAGTGTATGCTCATGTTCAAAGTACAGTTTCCCTAAAAATGAAATTTTTGCCTGCGAACAACAGTAAAAGTGATTTAAGCTTCATCGATGAATAGCATATAAGCAGTAATGAATTGATATTTATGCATACGAACACTAATATAAGAGATTTGAGCTTCATCGCTGAATAACTGCATATGGTAATGAACTGATATTTTTGCATACGAACTCTAATATAAGAGATTTGAAGATTATCAGCAAATAGTTTCCTTGTTAGTTTAAATAGTTTAATTTTTATTGCTGTAATCGCGTAGAAAGTCAAAAATTCTAAAATTTAGTTTAATGACAAAATATTAACCTATGGTCAAACTCTGGTCGAATCTTCTAACCACCCTGAAATAGTCAATAGATGACGAGCCGACCATAACTAATGCTTTATTTTCTACCAGGGACGTTTAACTAAAAAAAAATATATAGCAATAGTTGTTAAATTGATTATTATAATAATTTTGGTTTCAAAATTCCTGCATCGTCTGCGTATCAAAATGCAGAAAACGATTGCATGGAAAAAGTATAGCAATAGTTGTCAAAATGATTATTGTATAATTTTATGGTAACAATCGTGCATCGTCTACCTAACAAAATGCAGAAAACGATCGCATAGAATTATGTATAGCAATAGTTGTTAAATTGATTATTATAATAATTTTGGTTTCAAAATTCCTGCATCGTCTGCGTATCAAAATGCAGAAAACGATTGCATGGAAAAAGTATAGCAATAGTTGTCAAAATGAATATTGTATAATTTTGTGGTAACAATTCGTGCATCGTCTGCCTAACAAAATGCAGAAAACGATCGCATAGAATTATGTATAGCAATAGTTGTTAAATTGATTATTGTAATAATTTTGGTTTCAAAATTCCTGCATCGTCTGCGTATCAAAATGCAGAAAACGATTGCATGGAAAAAGTATAGCAATAGTTGTCAAAATGATTATTGTATAATTTTATGGTAACAATCGTGCATCGTCTACCTAACAAAATGCAGAAAACGATCGCATAGAATTATGTATAGCAATAGTTGTATAATTGATTATTGTAATAATTTTTGGTTTCAAAATTCCTGCATCGTCTGCGTATCAAAATGCAGAAAACGATTGCATGGAAAAAGTATAGCAATAGTTGTCAAAATGAATATTGTATAATTTTGTGGTAACAATTCGTGCATCGTCTGCCTAACAAAATGCAGAAAACGATCGCATAGAATTATGTATAGCAATAGTTGTTAAATTGATTATTGTAATAATTTTGGTTTCAAAATTCCTGCATCGTCTGCGTATCAAAATGCAGAAAACGATTGCATGGAAAAAGTATAGCAATAGTTGTCAAAATGAATATTGTATAATTTTGTGGTAACAATTCGTGCATCGTCTGCCTAACAAAATGCAGAAAACGATCGCATAGAATTATGTATAGCAATAGTTGTTAAATTGATTATTGTAATAATTTTGGTTTCAAAATTCCTGCATCGTCTGCGTATCAAAATGCAGAAAACGATTGCATGGAAAAAGTATAGCAATAGTTGTCAAAATGATTATTGTATAATTTTATGGTAACAATTCGTGCATCGTCTACCTAACAAAATGCAGAAAACGATCGCATAGAATTATGTATAGCAATAGTTGTATAATTGATTATTGTAATAATTTTTGGTTTCAAAATTCCTGCATCGTCTGCGTATCAAAATGCAGAAAACGATTGCATGGAAAAAGTATAGCAATAGTTGTCAAAATGATTATTGTATAATTTTATGGTAACAATTCGTGCATCGTCTGCCTAACAAAATGCAGAAAACGATCGCATAGAATTATGTATAGCAATAGTTGTATAATTGATTATTATAATAATTTTGGTTTCAAAATTCCTGCATCGTCTGCGTATCAAAATGCAGAAAACGATTGCATGGAAAATGTGTAACAGTAGTTGTCAAAATGATCATTGTATAATTTTATGGTAACAATTCGTGCATCGTCTGCCTAACAAAATGCAGAAAACGATCGCATAGAATTATGTGTAACAATAGTTGTTAAATTGATTATTGTAATAATTTTGGTTTCAACATTCCTGCATCGTCTGCGTATCAAAATGCAGAAAACGATTGCATGGAAAATATATATCAGTAGTTGTCAAAATGATCATTGTATAATTTTATGGTAACAATTCGTGCATCGTCTGCCTAACAAAATGTAGAAAACGATCGCATAGAATTATGTATAGCAGTAGTTGTATAATTGATTATTGTAATATTTTTTGGTTTCGAAATTCCTGCATTGTCTGCGTATCAAAATGCAGAAAACGATTGCACGGAAAATGTAGTAATAAATGTCAAATTAAGTTGTATAATTCCTGCATCGTCTGTATATCAAAATGCAGAAAACGATTGCATGGAAAGTGAATAACAATTGTTGTCAAAAAGTTTATTGTAAAAATTGTGATTAAAATATTCCTGCATCGTCTGCATTAATTATGCTAAATAATGCAATCTACAAAGGTTATTTATGAATGAATATGATAGCTGGAATGTACTATTGGCGCCTTCTACTGTGAGGTTATAAATAAATATAATTTTTCAACGGATGATGGCGCTACTAGTACATTACAGCTTACTACGTGTATGTGTGTGTACGTATGTGTGTGTGAGTATGTATGCGTGTTATTTTTGTGTTTCATTATTCGCTTGTATGTCAAAATCCTCGAAAGCTAGCGATTTTTGAAGGATTAATTAACAATAATTAATTACCTAAGCCTGTACATTTATTGCATCCTACAGATACTTTCTTTTACACCTTTAAGATTATATTTGTGTATTTATAGCTAATGCACATATTTAATTTTCATTAATTTCATGTCTAATTGTAGAAATGCCCAAAATTCGGTGAATCTTGGAGGTTCAATTAACAATAATTAATCAACTAACCCTGCATATTTCTTGCAACTTATGAGTACTTTTTTTTTAGATCCTTGGAAGTATTTAGAACACCTTTAGTTTTCATTACTTCCACAGTTATATATGAAAATTCGCGAAATCCAGGGGTTAGCTAGCAAGTTAGCTTCTGACCTCATGATTTAGTATATTATTTTTTAATGATCACACGATCACCCAGCACAATTACATATATTTTAACACTGTGCCGCTAAAAAATGCATGCCGGGTCGAGAATTTTGCCCATTTTTTTCGCATTTGGAACCACTGTGCGTCGTTGTGTCTGGGTAACGCTAAATGTAAAAAAACTGACCTCGCAAAAATGACCTTGAAGGTTCAAACTTATAGATTGGAGTTAATCCCTAGCAGGAAAATAGCCGTTTTCATTAAAAAAAAAGTTAACCTACGAATGACCTTCAAGGTCTAACGCTAGGTCAAATCCAAGGTCACCATTGGATACCATTATTACAAGAATTCCCTTGATCTTTTTAGTACCCCTAAATCAAACAAGTACAGATCGGAGCCGATCCATACCTAAAACTTAATAACCTTCAGCAGAAGGTTCAAGGTCACCTTGACCTATGACCTGAGTACATGTTTAGACGTAAAATTTCTCGCTCTTTCGATTGCTATTGTCAAAAATAGGGGTTCCCATTTAAAAAACAAAGTTGACATTGAAATGACCTTGAATTACAAGTTGAAGGTCAAATCCAAGTTCACCACTCGATTCATCGTAAAAAGTTACTTAAGGAATGACCTTCACCTTTTTTAAAAAAGTTTTTACCTGGAATATTTATTGGGTGTATAGTTTCTTTTAGGACACCCTGTATATGTTCTTTACTCAGTCGGTAAACGTTACATTGAGAACTCCCCACCATATAGTCATAAAGTGTGTCTTTACAATAACGTCACAATGACGTGCGAAGGTATAGGCATAAGCACAATATTTATTATAATTCTGTTTATTGACATAAGCCCGGTATATTAATTATGGTATTTAGAGCCATCTTGCAACAACTATTTGCGCAAGTGCTTCCACTCTAAGTATGATACCACAGACTAAGCGCATCGCGCACTCTGGCTACGACTTTGGTACTAAGAAAACTTTATCACAGTTTTATCAGTAATATAAACTATTTATTTTTTGCTAATATTATGTAAAACCCAAATGCAGAAGCACTAGATAATATTATAATATGTCGGTCTAGAAAGTTCCAGGTCAATAAAACAAGGTCACCGTAATAAATTTCTGCACGGAAATATGACTATTTTTTCCGTACAAACTTCTTTTAGGGTGTCCTTTACATATTGACTTCAAACTTCGTATAAATACGTATTATGTTATTATCTAGTGCTTCTGTATTTGCGTTTTGCAAATAGAACCATAATATACCCATTAAATGCAATAATGTATCTAACCCACTCAGTCGGTTATAATCCAGTATGGCACCCCCTTAATCTAGTTTTTAAAAGTCTATTGTCATTTCTTCGAAATTTGTAGCTCTGCGAAATTGTGTAATATATATTGTAACGGTCACGCTGGGGATTAGGACGTGGCGTCAAAGGCGAAATGAACATTTGAATTTATATAAAATAATCTTAATTTATTATAAAAATAATAGAATATGGTTTAGGCGCCAGCCGCGTACGATTGCGGCGAATTTATTATCAAGCTCGGCTGCGTACGAGCTGCTACTGCTTGCTGCGCGAGGGGAGGGAAGGGGTGTAAAGGGGAAGCACACTTACGGTCAGGAGAGATCGTGAAATACCGGTGCAGGGCGTGCACCCACCTTATTACAGTGGAGATCGTCTCCTGGAGTTGCTGCTCTGCGACCAATGCTCTCTCACACACACACACACACACATGAAATATACTATAATATTCGGTCGGCCAGTGTAGCCTCGATGGCGTCCCGGAGATCTCGCGAGCTCGGGCTCGTTCGCTGCTTCGTTGCTCGGGCCGCCGTCGTCTCGCGCGCCTCGTGTAGTGAGTGCTCGCGACCATGTTTATCAAAGCGGACGTTACTGCCTGGGCTGTTGCTTCCCACGGAGAGGACGGTGTTCCCGGTGATGCTGTTAGCCAGGTAAGTCTATATGATCGTTCCTTCGTGTTGGTTTATCGGCTAATAGATCCACTCTGTTACAGGTGCAGACGGACGGCCGATCCTCGAGTCTTCTCTCTCACTCGCTCTCACGGTGGCCGCTCAGCTGGTGCGCGGCGGGTCAATTACTGCTGCTCTTAGTCGGTGCTGCGTTGCTGCGGGGATTCTGGCTGCTTTCTAGGTAAATATCTAACTCCCGAGGGAGTGCTGCGTATATTATACTAATTATTAATTGAGAGTTATGGTAATGTTATGATTACCATAACCTCACTTCCAATCCTCTCCTAGCATGTAGCTGTAAGTTACTGTGTGCAACTACATGCTTCCTTGCCTCCTTCTAATTGGATTATTATTCATTATTTAACGTGTTACAGCTTCCTGGATTTCATGTTGCTGCTTATGCTGCTCCGTCTGGCACCTTGATCCATCGTAGGCTGCTTCATGTCCTGGTGCGAAGCCTCCTGGAAGTTGTATCGCCTCTCCTGACATGCTGCTTCCTTGTGCTACGTGGAGGGAACTAAGAGAAGTATTGGGGACTTGGGGAGCTTCGGTTATGTTAGGTAGGCTTAGAGATGTGAGGGTAGGTAGGCTAGTTTGTGTTGGGACTCGCTCTCTTATTATTTTGACATTTATTACATACCTTGTCACAACTCCCCCCACCAAATTGAAGTTATGCGGAAGTCGTAACTGAATATTAAAACTAACTAACTAAATGACAATAAATTAAATAAATACTTATTTTACTAAAAATAAAAAAAATGATTTGCTATTATCGCTGCTAGTAATGGTGGGGAGAGTAATGCTGCTTCTTAATTAACTTATTTCTAACAAGTATCCGGTGCTACTGTTGCGGTGTGCTCGTATTTAGTCTCCATGACTATTCTGCTTGGCTGCTATCTGTGTTAGTGTACACGGTGTATGTGATTCTATTTGCTCTTATATGCTCTCATTTCGCGTTCGCGACACTCTCATACTGCATACTTACATATTTTTTCTCATTCCTATTAAACACTTTATATAATAACAAAAATTAAATTTTTAAATGCAATTAAAATATTGATTTTATATATATTATGTTGCTATTAAATTATAAGATTGGTGCATGCCTTGCTGCTTTGCCATATTGCTGCTATTGCGTCATTATTTTGCTTGCTCATTAAATCATTTAAAATATTTTTCTCTTAAGACAACGAAATTAATAAGAAATTTGTGCATATTATTTCTTGGCTGTTGGGGTTTTGTTAGTACTGTTAGTACATTAAGCTGCTGATAGTAAAAAGTAAATAGGAAGAGAGAATTTCGAGTTTAATGTTTTGCTGCTTGCTGTGGCTGCTTGCTGAAGATAAAAGGGGGGTATTTTGCTTATTACTTCTGGGGTCTGAGCTGACGTTTGGGTGGGCTGCTAGGGGACATATCGGGGTCAGGTATAATTTTCTTGGGACGACCTCTTTTACGGGTAACTGGGTTATTGGGCGGATTCGCGATTCGGATGCTTTGCGATAATTGTTGCTGCTGCGTTTGCGGACATTGGGGTGGAATTACATTTCGGGGAGGAACATACCGTTTTAGATCGCTAATGTGAACCTTAGTTTGTCGTTTGCTGCTCTCATCCTCCACTAAATATATGCTAGGGGAGAATATTTGAATTATTTTTGCGGGTCCTATATATTTGGGTGCGTGCTTAGCTGCGAAATTTTCGTCGGCTGACGATAGCACACGATCACGGCGACAAACTCAATCTCCTAATTGGTACTGTATGTCTCTACGACCTTTATTATAATACCGTGCTTGCTTGGCTGTGGCTATTTCGGTATGCTTTTTTACTAGGTCGTAGATTGCTGGCAATCTATGCAATCGCTCTATCCATTGCTGCGTATCTGGGGCGGTAATTTGGGTTGGGGATTCAATGTGCTTTTTGACTAGAGCTATGGGAATAGGGTTCCTACCAAAATTCAGGAATGCTGGTGAATATTTGGTGGAGGAGTGTACGACCGTGTTCAGTGCAAAATAAAATTCGCCTAGATGTGTGTCCCAATTTCTATGATCATCAGCTAGATAGCTGTTGATCATTGGCTTTATATTTCTATTAACCCTTTCCACAGGGTTGGCTTGCGCGAAATATGGAGAGATTGTAGACTGCGTAATCCCGTAATATGCTAGCTTCTCTGTGACCACCCGATTAACGAATTCTGTTCCGTTATCGGTGATCAAGTATTTGGGACATCCCCATCTATTTATTACGAGCTCGTCGAAAGCTTGCAATACGCTCTTTGCATCAGCTCTTCTTAATGCCTTCATCTCCACGTATCTCGTGAACAGGTCTTCAAATACAATAATGTATTTGAAGCCTTGTTTCGATGGTGGCTTTGGGCCCATAATATCTGCTGCGACTACTGTCCAGGGTGCACTGATGTTCCTGCCTTCCATAAGACCGGCGAGAGCTTGTTGGCTGCTTTTAGGAGCTTGGCACTCTTGGTAAGCTTTAACATATTGGCATGTATCCATATATATTCCTGGCCAGTAGTAATATGTAGCCAATCTAGCATATGTCTTGTCATTGCCTAGATGGCCTGCTTGCGGCGTATAGTGAGCTTCGTAAAGGGCTCTTGGTCGGTCGTTTTGGGGTAAAATTAGCTTCCAGGCATCGAGGTCGGGTACAAGGGGATCTACTAGGGGATTGGGACGGTGGGCGTATAATAGATTATTCTCTATTCTTAGGTCGGGGTATTTACTGGGGAATTTGGCTACTGCAATTAATTTTGTTTGAACCAGGGATCGCTGTTGTCTATTGATATGGCTGCTGCTGCTTCGGTGTTCTCGTATGCTCGAGATAATGCATCCGGCACTTTGTGTAACGCTCCTTTGCGGTGCACAAATTTTATATTATAAGTTTGGAGGATGGTATTCCAACGGGCCTATATCCCTGTTGGTTCCTTAATATTATGCAACCAGAGAAGACTGTGGTGATCCGTTACTACCGTGAACTCTTCCCCTTGCAAATAACCCTTAAGTCGGTCAACACACCATAACACGGCCAAGCACTCCTTTTCCGTGACGGTGTAGTTCCGCTCAGCTTTGCTTAGGGTTCTGCTCACGTAGTATATCGGATGCTCCTCTCCGTTTATCTCCTGCGTGAGAACTCCGGCTATTGCATAATCGCTGGCATCAGTTTGGAGGGAAAATGGGAGGAAAAAATCGGGTCGGGTTAAAACGGGGGCTTGGGTGAGGGCTAATTTCATCTTCTCGAACGCTTCTTGCTGCTCTTTGTGCCAGTGCCATCTGACATTTTTCCTTGTAAGATAATTCAAGGGTGCTCGGTAGTCTGCTAATTTGTCGATAAATTGAGAATACCAACCGATTAATCCGGTAAATCACCGTAGCTGCTTTAAATTAGTAGGGGCTGGGTATTCTAATATCGGCTTTATTTAGTCATTGTTTTAAGGCCATCCTGATTAACTTTTTATGGTTTGGGCGCCAGCCGCGTACGATCGCGGCGAATTTTTTATCAAGCTCGACTGCGACGAGCTGCTGTTGCTTGCTGCGCGAGAGGAGAGAAGAGGAGTAAAGGGGAAGCACACTTACGGTCAGGAGAGATCGTGAAATACCGGTGCAGGGCGTGCACCCACCTTATTAAAGTGGAGATCGTCTCCTGGAGTTGCTGCTCTACCAGATGTACCTGTTAACCAGATAAGTCTATTGATCGTTCCTTCGTGTTGGTTTATCGGCTAATAGTTCCACTCTGTTACAGGTGCAGACGGACGGCCGATCCTCGAGTCTTCTCTCTCACTCGCTCTCACGGTGGTCGCTCAGCTGGTGCGCGTCGGGTCAATTACTGCTGCTCTTAGTCGGTACTGCGTTGTTGCGGGGATTCTGGCTGCTTGCTAGGTAAATATCTAACTCCCGAGGAAGTGCTGCGTATATTATACTAATTATTAATTGAGAGTTATGGTAATGTTATGATTACCATAACCTCACTTCCAATCCTCTCCTAGCATATAGCTGTCAGTTACTGTGTGCAACTACATGCTTCCTTGCCTCCTTCTAATTGGATTATTATTCATTATTTAACACGTTACAGCTTCCTGGATTTCATGTTGCTGCTTATGCTGCTCCGTCTGGCACCTTGGGCCATCGTAGGCTGCTTCATGTCCTGGTGCGAAGCTTCCTGGAAGTTGTATCGCCTCTCCTGACGTGCTGCTGCCTTGTGCTACGTGGAGTGAACTAAGAGAAGTATTGGGGATTTGGGGAGATTCGGTTAGGTTAGGTAGGCTTAGAGATGTGAGGGTAGGTAGGCTAGTTTATGTTGGGACTCGCTCGCTTATTATTTTGACATTTATTACATACCTTGTCACAATATATATATATATGTTAACAATATACGATTGTCATTGGACTCTACTCCCTATGAAGCTTGGTAATAACCTTTATATTTTTGTGTTAATTTTATAAAATTTCCTTTATTGTGTTTGTAATTCTTATTTGAGTGTTTAATAAATATAGGACCAGAAGAGGTCTGCAAAACCTGGCACACGAAACGTCGTACGTTTTTATGTATATATGGTTGAGTAAAGAAAGAACGTTTTTTTTACCTACCCGGATTATCCCTCAGAAAATCGTTATTACTTCAAGATATCGTATAATAGTAGCTTTTTAATAGTAATTATATGAATATATCCTTTTATATCTAGGCGCGTAACACAATTGAAGGTTGAATTCTTGGTCGCAGGATGCAGGATGGAGCAAACTGACCCCAGATTCTGGTTCAACGACTCCGAAAGCCCATTGGGCTATGGCCGCAATCAGCTTCCATTAATTTTTTTGTTCGACCTTGGAATGATGTTGGATCAATGACCCCGAAAACATTAATAATGGGCAAGTCGTTTGGGCTTTCATGTTCATGTGGATTCAAATATGCATACTGTGCGTCTCTGTTTCAACTGACACGTGCTAGTAGCTCTTAGCATTGTTAGACGCTTGCTTCATCTTTCCATTTCAATTTAAATGCTTTGATTTCAAATTAAGGGAACTGTTCAAACACATTTTTTTAAATTCCATTGAAAAATTTTACTTTTATTTTTTTATGTTTCGGGATTTTTTACTTACTACTAACTACACTCCGCATCAAAATTATCGCAAAAAGATTTTTCACAGAAAAATTGCCATTTTGTAAATGCTTGTTGCTCGGTCAATTTTCATCGTATTGAGATCATTTTTTTTGTTTGGTAGGGAATTATGTGCACTTTGAGGAAAAAATAATGCCTAATAGCTGCGAGATAATGCCACATTGCTATGTCATAATCAGGCCTATTAACTTCTTTTTCTTAAACAACGCAATAGTTTGCACGTTTACGTGGATTACCAAAAATTTTTTTTCAAAAAACAACAAATACCACCTTACAGTAGAGTTTTTAAAAAATTTTGGAATATTGAACAATCAAATAATTGGTCCCTTTTTCTAGGAAGGAAATATGACTGCCGAAATATATGAGAATATGCTTCGTAATCAGATAGTGCCGAGAATAATAGAGGAAACTGGTCAAATCTTCGAGAATACTTTCTTCCAACAAGATAGAGCTTCCTCTCATTACGGTAGAAATGTTCGCAGGTATTTAGACACCGTTTTTCACGACAGGTGGATAGGACGAGGAGGCTACATTCAGTGACTAGCAAGATCCCCCGATTTGACGCTATTGGATTATTTCCTATGAGGTTATCTCAAAAATAGAGTTTACACAACTAGGCCGCGAAGATTAGAAGAAGTAGGACTACGTATTCAAGACGAATGTGATAATATGCCTGCACAGAATCTCGCGAATGCCATTGAAAGTTTTTACAATAGATTGGACTACTGTCAAGAGGTCGATGGAAAACAATTTGAAGACTTATTAAAATAATTTGAAGACCTCTAAAACTATTAAAATCTCAAAAGTCTTGTCTTGGCTGTCAGGGCAGTGAGGGGTCTTGTCCTGAGTGGCTGGGCAATGAGGGGTCGTTGCTCCGATAAATTTTCGTCTACATCAAATCACCTATAGGTAATTTTTTGCTAAGGCTATTCTTCACCTTGAAATGTCCTCCATTAGTTAAATTCAAAGTCAGTAGTGACCAACCAGGTAAACATTCACTAACTACTGCACGAAAAGTTTTTTAGCGCCCTTACATCTACAATTTTCATGAGTGTCCATATTATTGGAGTGTAAGGACATTTGACCTTCAAATGACCTTTGGATCACGTTTAACTCCCTATGTTATGCATATCGTGGGATAGAGAATTTCAACTCGACTCGACCTTCAAATGACCTCAAAGGTCAAGATTAAATGCAAAGTCACCATCAGATAGCCAAGGAAAAATGATACAAATTTTGTCGGGAAAGATTTCTTCAAAAATTTATATTTGCTGATGATACACTATATATTGTCAAATTATATCAAAACAATTATAGACAAACTATGATTATTCCGAAAACAGATACATCATATATCAAAAGATGAAATACCGATTGATATGATACGACGACCATTTCATATACAACGCTAATTTTTTGGCCAAGGTTTTTTTACTATGATAATAAACGAATCACAAGTAGAATCACTTGAAAAAGTAGGCTTTTTTATGCAGACCATTATTCAGTCATGGCCAATTATTCGTCGCATTATCAATAGATAAAGATGTAAAAAAATTAATATTAAAATTTTTTTAGTTCATCAATGATTTTAACAAATACAGAGGGAAATTTAGTTAACAATAATAAAATAGAAATAATTAATGATGTAATATCATATACACTGATTATAGTTTTTAATGAAATGTTAACAATAATGCGAAACTAGAATATAATAAAATCTGCCTTTGAATTTTCTCAGCATCAAACCACGCATACAATAATATTCTTTTGTTTTAGGAATTTAATTAAATTATATTTATTTGAACAAAAAATTAATATCAGTTCCAGATGGCAAGCTGCTTCAGGAAGAATTAAACAAGTATTCAACAAATGAATCTTAGAATTCTTTGCACGAATGAAAAAAAAACTGTAAAGTAATTAGGTATATTCAATATTAATTCAACATTCATACACTAATTTATTGCGAATTTAAACAAAGTAATATATCGGTTAATAAAGAAGTTCCTATGTCCGCAGATTTCAGTTCATTACAAGTTCATAAATAGTTCGTATTAATTTATACAATGGTTTGCACGATATTACATATATGTTATAGCTTAAAAATTAATTTAAAACATATTTTTATGAAGATTTACTAAATTTAAAAAATTTTGTAATGTTAATTTTTTCTGTGACTTAATTTGGAAATATTCTTAATGAACTTTTAAGAAATATTGTAAATATTAAAAAATAACGCCAAATATAGTTCGCAAAGAGTTTACAACATCCAATTTAAAGGACCACGCATATGGCTTCATAATAACTTTAAATTCGCAAGGTATTTACATAAGTAAAGGGGGTATCCTGCTTTGGAAAGCCTAAAAACCGTTTTTTAGGGAATTTTTTTAAGATAGAAAAAAATAACCAGCTCCAGAGAACTTTCAGGAATATTTTATTATATAATTGAACATTATAAAAAAATTTTTTTAAAGAAAAATATCAAAATGCAGCCGATTATTAGACACATTTGTTGGGCAATCCGTAATCCAAGTCTTCTATTGGCGGGAGTGATAGAGCTCTTAATCTTGATCTGAAACAGAAAGCCAAAAAAAAATTTCAATTTCATACATGCATTTTCTATTTGAACCAAGAAAAATCCGAAGAAATTGTGAAATTTGAAATTTTTTCCGAATATGAAGCAAAAAGTGCTTTTCACGAGAAAAAAAAATCTCTTCAATCTGCTGCAAAAGTCTTTTAGAAATTTATTTACAAAAACCTTTTTGGTTCATATAGAAGAGTAGATAAAACTGAAGCTAAAAAACTTCGGATCGTTACGATAGCTTATTTATTTTTTTGCAAACACGCCCGCCAGTTTAGAAAAAGTGGAAAAACGAAAACTCGAGAAAAAGCGCTTTAAAGTTTATGAACTGGAAAAATGTTAATTTTCGACTCCACGTAAGCATCGCGTCATGAGATCGTCATTCGAAAGTACTTCGTAGATTGGATGAATATGTTCCTCCACTTTTTCGTCAATCAATCGAGCAGAATGTTTGAAGGATCCAAAACGATTTGTAGCTTCAGCTTTGCGCCATTCTCGTGACGAGGAGATTCATCAGTTGAACAATAATGATCCAGCGTTGCCATCACAGTCTTTTTCATACCTTGGACAGAATGAATATTCCTTCGAATTGCTAAACCATAATATATTGTCAACTTTTTGATGAGACTCTCTGTTTGACGCTTTTTTCTTCCAAGCTTCTCTTCCTTTTATTTCGGAGTCGAGTACCCATGAGCTTTTGTACGTATCCCACGCACTCATTTTTTGTCACAGGGTAATCAGCACCATATGGATTCATTTTTACAATACCATTGAAAGTTTTCGAATCACCGTCGCTGATGTAATTCCTATACTTTACTCCAAAATTTTAAACAGATCTCAAAAACATCTCCACGATTGAATCTACCTCCATCTTCCCTGCTGAACCATCGTGATTTGAAGAGCATGATTCTTTATGATCATTATACCATTCTTCAAATTCTTCTTCGTCTAATATATTCCTTTGTAAAGCACATAAATGACAATATGCACTTTTTACAATAAGGTCGACTACTTTGCCAGAGTAATATGCAATGAGCGTTGTAACACTAAACAATGAAGTAAAACCTCGTTTTTTCCAGGATCCATCGCCAGAAACTTTCAAACAGTCAGCAGATCTATCATGTTCTATATTTTTTTCTTTCTCTTCTTTGACAGCTTTTTCACAAACGCTTTTGAAAATGAATTTTGACGCTGTATATAAATACTGCACAATTTGATCACACGTTGATTTTGCTAAACCTTGACATATATCCATAAGTCCACAAAACACATTGATACCTTCGCGTCCAACACCGAAAAGCCTCATAACAAAAACAATTCGTCTATTTATTTCGAATCCAGTGTTTATAAACGGTCCTGAATTTATTTCTCTATGACCACACATACACGATAATACAATTTTGAAACCTAAGCCTCGATGTCCGCTCTCTGAAAATTGTATATTTGTTTGCAAGATCTGCAAATTACGATATCAGAAATTGCAAAAAATACTGTGACAAACTCGATTATTCGATAGCAGTGAGTTGGATGCACAATGATGTTCTCGGTGCTAGCGGTGGCTAATATACGATTTTGTGAACGTTCTAAATCAGGATACCCCCTTAAATTTATAAACTTTTCCTAATTTAATGTATATAAGAAAAAATTGTTAGATTTTGAGTTATTGAGTGATAAAAATAGCCAAAAAGACATTTTTTTTTTTCAAAATATTAGATTTATTGATTGGCTACAGTTTTGGTACTATCTCCCATATATATATTAAAATATTGTGTTTTATTGTAATTAATCTTGTTGCTGACTAATGTTTACGTTAATTAATATGATCTTTATTTGTCCGATCTCAAACAGCAAAGCAGTTAAATGAATATTGATTCTGGGCAGAGAAATAAATAAGTTTCTTTAATTTGTACAATATCAATTGATCGCAAATAATTGTTAGTATTTGCTTCAATCGACAATAACAGTAAAAACTGCATGACTCCCAAGATTCAAGCATAATGCGCATGCGCAACGCAACCCGAGCTAAATGCGGCGACTTAAAAAATTGCTGATTAGACGAAAAAAAATATAACTCCATTTATTTACATTATTTAAGTCATTCAAAAGTATAATTGTATCATTTCTTTAAGTTTTGTATTTATTTAATTTTAATAAGAAATTACAATTTAATTTTGGATCTGTCCCATATTCGTTTAATCATTTGTCCCTTACTAATAATGATAAAATATAATATTGTCATCACAAAATTATAAATAAATATGTATATATATATATATATATATTGCGAAGAGACGTCGTTGCAATGAAACAAATAATACTTCATGTATTATATTATTTCATGTGTATATTAAATATTGTATCTTAAAATCTTGCACGTTGTTATTGTTTCATGCGTTGCCTATTCAAGGCCACGAAACGCGCGTGTTTATGTCGACGAACGAGGATGTGTGGTAGCATCTATGTACTAGATTGTTATTGTGTGTGTGTGTACAGGTACTTTTCGGGAATACGACAATTCCTGAAAAGCTCAGTACGCTGCCGGTCTTGACCGCCACAGCAACCCCATTTACACATCGTCACGTTTAGTTTCGCGCGCCACGAGAAGTACCGGACCGGTTCGTCCGTGCTCCGGGAAGCCGTACGCAAGTGCTAGTGAGTTCGTGTAAGTGCAGGGCGAAGGACCACATACCTCGGGTTAAATGTTCCCCAAGGTAAGCGAATCGCCGCGGCATCAGGCCGCACCTGCAGACCACCGTCGAGGACGACGGGAAACCGGGCCGACTCCACCGGCCAACAGACGTCGGGGCGCCGACGGGCACCAGGGCCAATGAAGAAGCCAGCCCGATAAGTACCCGACGTCAGTCGGTATATATTAGAGTGTGTAGAGTGCTTGTGCATGTATGTTTGTTCGGTAGCACACCGGTCCCATTGTACATTGTCGGGCACCTCCGTGTAATATTCATAAATAAATACTTATTTATTTTATTTTAATATAAGGGTCGCGTTATTTTAATTATAAATGAATTCGCAATCATTATTCCGATTCCCGATTTTCCCGCCACGTGTGTCGGTACGTAGGAGATCGTCCAATCTCCGCTACCGTGTCCCGACGGGTTAACTTATTAACCCACGGCGACGATAAAGACGCGTTCTTCGAACCGTCGTCCCTCTATAGAAATAATAAATAAATTGTAACTGGTATTAGGACGAAACACCACGTTACAATATATATATATATATCCAGTCTTAGTCTTTTTTCAAACACTCATCCTGTGAGGTTTCTATAGTGGCTGGTATTAATACAGTCCGCCTTACTTGAGTTGTGAGGAATATTTCTTTGGCTTGTGGAGATCAATAAATTCATTTATCATATAACTTATAATATAAACAAGCAATAAATTCACGAATTTTCAAATTATACGGCATTAGATCACAAAAATGCTTTATGTGACAATCTTCTGACGATTAAGACATTAGTTCTATGTAAGTGCGTTAGGGGGCTACCTGTTAATATGTGGCACTTAATAAAGTTTGCTATCGGTAGGGCATATATACCCCATGTCTTCCTCGTCGGGATAGAGCTGATTTTCAAAAATTTGTATATCTTTCATCTGTATCTAGAGACGAGATGCCTGGACTCTACTGATGAGCCCACCAGGCATACTCAGGGCGAAATACAATAAATTTTCTTTTCTTTTTTTATTTTTGTTCCATCTTTTTAAGTTTTTATTAATTTTATATTACAATCAATTAAATTTTATATATTTTTTTTGACTTAGCTTGTCTTAGTCTTTTTTCAAACACTCATCCTGTGAGGTTTCTATAGTGGCTGGTATTAATACAGTCCGCCTTACTTGAGTTGTGAGGAATGTTTCTTTGGCTTGTGGAGATCAATAAATTCATTTATGATGTATCCAGTAGTTCTCCTGAATTTTTTCAGATTTTTTCTGGGCCATTATTTTAAGTTACAGAGAGTCAAACTTGACATTTTAGCACTTTTTTGCATTATATGCCCATTTTCATGAATTTTTAGGTCCCAGGGGATGCATTTTTCACTAAAAACATAACTATGACTTTTTTTGTAAAATTTTCAGAACTTTTCATTAAAAATACTTTTAAAGACATAAATGTATGCTGTCACACTCTTGTAAGCCATTTAAACCTTAAATAGTGAAAATCAGCAATTCTGCTACAGACTCTGGTAACCTAATACTGTCTAAAAGATGTCTTTTTATAGTCAGAAACTACCTAAAAATTTCCAGAGTGGGTCTAAATCATTAAGATCACTTATGGTCAAAATATCCGGGAAAAGTGCCCGAAATATTAATAGAAATGTATATTTGTTGCCTTATAACGAAGAATCTATTAGCATGATCATTGCAAAAAAATTTGTGCACTTACCTTGAAGTGGTAGAAAAGTATCTTCACTTGTTTCAGTATCCATCTAATTCCCTGTAAGCTGCTAAAAATACAAATATTATTATACAAATGTAAAAAATTATTTTTTAAACATTTATAATGCTGGATTTTTAGTTTTACATCCCTTACAAGAATTATAATACTAATCTGAAGGATTACTATAAAAGTATCAACATTATTATTATTATTATTCAGCAATACATTGTTTAGATTTCACAAACTTGTCACTGTCACGTTATCATATTATTCATTATAATTATATATCCGATTTATTTATATATCTTTTGTATTAAATACGTATATTCAGTTATTGTAATAATGATGTTTATATATTTATAGTAATCCTTCAGATTAGTATTATAATTCTTGTAAGGGATGTAAAACTAAAAATTCAGCATTATAAATGTTTATAAATTAATTTTTTACATTTGTATAATAATATTTATATTTTTAGCAGCTTACAGGGGATTAGATGGATACTGAAACAAGTGAAGATACTTTTCTACCACTCCAAGGTAAGTGCATAAATTTTTTTGCAATGATCATGCTAATAGATTCTTCGTTATAAGGCAACAAATATACATTTCTATTAATATTTCGGGCACTTTTCCCGGATATTTTGACCATAAGTGATCTTAATGATTTAGACCCACTCTGGAAATTTTTAGGCAGTTTCTGACTATAAAAAGACATCTTTTAGACAGTATTAGGTTACCAGAGTCCGGAGCAGAATTACTGGTTTTCACTATTTAAGGTTTAAATGGCTTACAAGAGTGTGACAGCATACATTTATGTCTTTAAAAGTATTTTTATGAAAATTTCGGAAAATTTTACAAAAAAAGTCATACTTATGTTTTTAGTGAAAAATGTATCCCCTGGGAGCTAAAAATTCATGAAAATGGGCATATAATGCAATCAGTGCTAAAATGTCAACTTTTACTCTCTGTAACTTAAAATAATGGCCCAGAAAAAATCTGAAAAAATTCAGGAGAACTACTGGATACCTCTAAAACATATTCCCACAGTTATAGCAATATTTATTTTTTTCATCTTCGATGTCACAGAGAACCACCCATATATATATTGTGACGAGTGACGATATCGAGAGTCACTCGAGATGGTTCGCCGTCGTGTGGCTCGTACGGTCGTCGGATGGAACTGTGCGAGAAACGGTAGGGAGGGGGGGGCGGTAGAAAGTCGAAGAGATTCATTCTCTCATGTGTCGTGGAATAAGGAGGTACCCTCGGAGAGCTCCCGACGAGAACTGACCGGCCGAAGGAACGGAGGCACCCCGAGCCATCCAAGGAGCACAAGTAAGGGTTTCCTCGTTCTTTAACACTGATATCGGAAAACTGTCCGGGAAGGCCGACGAGCCCGTGCAATCCGCGCGCTCTCTTGCTACCGCCACTCCACATCCGCGTAATATTTAGTTTTTATCGCGTCCCAACCGGTCGTGCGTTTGCGTACACTTTCTAGTACTCGCGCGTTGTTCTTTGTATTAAACACATATTATACAACGTTATTTAACACATGATTTTTACATGTTATAATGTGATTACGTCGAACCAATTTGGCATGTGAAAAATCACGTGTAAAAATACATGTTGAAACGCGTGTTATAGAGAAAAAAAGTAATATAATGTTATTGTATGCATTTATTATAATTGTTTGGATAATTTATTATTAATAACACCTATGATTATTGTCCAAAACGCCTAGCTAAATTTTTATAGGTATGTAGTATAATTCTTTAAAAAAAATTAGGTTTAAAACAAATAAAATTGTGAAAAACACATAAAAAAAATAAACAAAAGTATTACACATTTTTAGACACGACCGCTATATACATAGGAGTGCCTTATATTTTTGTCATCCAAAAAAGTGGTTTCCCTCAAATATCTCAAATAATTTTTCATCGATTTAGCTGAAATTTTGAAGATAGTTTTCTCAACCGGTGGGATTCGTATGGTCCTATTTCCAGCAATACCGAAAAATCTCATTTAAGGTAGATCGCTTTTTACATTTCCGGGAAAAACAATTTCTTATCATTAATTGTAAATATCTCGAAATGTATAATTCCTAGACAAAAATTTCTATGGAACCAAATCTTCGTATTGAAAATACGAAACTTTTTTCTGCGTAAAGCATTACATTTTTTCAACTATTTTTGAGGCTAGAGCATCGAAAAGCCGGTTATATTATAAATACGAAAACTATTGTTCCACAAAAATCTCAAAAAGTTCTTAATCGATTTAGCTGAAACATTGAGGATAGTTTATTCTTTTCTAGAAATCCTTATGGTTCTATTTCTAGCAACATCCATGCGAACAATTTAAAGTAATGACGAAGATTTTGTTTTCGAAAAAACGGTTTTGGTGCAACAAAACGAAAACTTTATATCCTACATAAAAACTTTAAATGGATGAAATGTTTGTCTCACAATAACAAAACTTTTGTCTATTGTACACATTGAGATTCGAGAAGAATTTCTCGAAATAACCATGTAAAAACACTTAAAATAACACAAAATATTCTAAAATACACGTTTTTTGCAACAAATCAAAAACTTCATATCCTACATAAAAACTTTAAATGGACGAAACGTTTGTCTCAAAATTACAAAACTTTTGTCTATAGAACACTTTGCAATTCAAGAAGAATTTCTCGAAATAAACATGTACAAACGATTAAAATAATGCAAAATTATTAAAATTACACGTTTTTCCACAATTAACCAAAAAACTTTTTCCACTCTAATCGGTACTGCTGCTGAAATCGTCGATTTTATCTACCTCCAGAGCCATTCCATGAATTTCATGGAGTTTATTGACGTTGATGTGTAGCGCTAAAATACATAAAAATTCTTCAATCTTAAGAAAAAAATAAAGTTTAAATTAAAAATATATATGATCATGTGAAGCTCATGCATGCTGCAATTTACAATATTATGAATAAATAAAAATATCTAGTTTTATTTATCGGCGTCGCAGGTTTTTGTCTAATAATTGCGGCCAAGTACGATTGACCGGTTGAAGATTCCAGAAAAGCGAGTGTCGATTGCAACAGTAAACGTATGTATCATTCCGAATGATGATCATAGTATTTTTCAAGATCGAGAGACATTTTATTTTCGTTGAACGTTTATCCCGTTTTTTCGGTCATCATGACAACTCCGTCGAATCGGTAGATTTGAGCGCATATTAGTAAACTGTAAATGAATGACGAGGCAATATATATTTCAGCCAATTTTTTATTTAAAGAAAAAAATAATATGTCGCTCTTAAAGTTACCGAGCTTCTGCCCGAATTCGCCGCGTTACTCGTACATATAACTCTCGTGCCGCCGCAAACGCATTTACAAATTTTTGTTTTAACAAATGGAATACAAATATGTGGAAGGAGAAAAATAAAAAATCAATAAGGAACGAAATCGAGAAAGAGAAAGAAGGGGAAGAGAGAACAGAGAGGAGAAAGATAGAGAGAGAGGGAAAGAGAGAGAGATTGATTGAAAAGTATTTATTAATGCCTAAGTTGAGTTCAACCTTAAGGCAAGTGAAAAATTATACATAATTGTTTAACAATGCAAATTAGGTACAAATTATAAAATATGCAATACAAATTAGTCGCAGGCTAGCAAATTATGCGCAATAGAATTAACAATATAATAAACAATATAATATAGAAAACAAAGGTTATAAAGAATCAAAATTTAACAAATGTGTGTATAATCGATTTTTAAAAATAACTAAACTAGGGCTTAAACGTAACTCCGCTGGTAACGAATCCTATAAATCCATCGCCTTAACAGTGTAAGAATTTTTATAGGTACACGTAAAGTACCTAAAAAATACTGGCGTCTAGAATGTACAGATAACCAATTAAGTTTAGCATAAAGCGGCATTAACCTAGCATCTTTTCTCAGACGAAAGATGTATCTTACACACGTGTTTAGTAATCGTTGAAGCTTAACATTTAAGTAATCAGGCAAATCAATATAGACGATAGAAGCGTAATCGAAATGGGGCAATATTAGTGCCGTAACTAGCATCTTTCTAAAGGTGTACGAGAGAAAGTTACCCTTACTTCGTAACTTATGGAGTATACCATGCACACGGGTAATAATATTCGAAACTTGGGAATTCCATTGAAGGTTTTCGTTCATTATGATGCCTAGATTACGTGTAGAAGTGACTAGATCAATCTTATGACCACCAATAATAATGGGCGGTAACTGATCGCAGTTTATAAACCTAAGCTGTTGGGGTGAACCAATAAACATAGCTTTAGTTTTGCTGTAATTCAAGTCTAAACCATACATCAGAGCCCAATTTACTATCCTAGATCCATCTTACATAAGCCTATTTATAGCCGTGGTACACTCACTGGGCTTTACATGAAGGTACAATTGCAAATCGTCAGCAAACAGAAGACCCTTAGTAAACTTCAGCTCATTCAAAATCGAATTAATAAAAATAAGGAAAATAATAGGTCCAGGTGTTGATCCCTGAGGTACTCCAGAAGTAGTACTAATATATTGCGAAGAAACACCATTAAGATCAATGACAGCCTGGGTACGCCCAGTAAGATAAGAGTGAAGCCACTCGATTACATCATTAGCGAAATTAAGATTCTTGAGCATACGGAGAAGTTCAAAATGATTTAACGTATCGAGGCTTTTCTAAAATCAAAAAGAATGAGAAGAGTAATCAGCCCTTGATCGATACCCAACTGTATATCTTCAGTAAGCTTCAACAAAGTAGTTTGAGTACTGAACGCACTACGAAACCCAGATTGATACGGTGATAAAATATTGTTTGACTCAAGATGAAAGGTGATTTGTTGGGTTACCAACTTATCAAAGACCTTAGCAAAGTGCGGTAAATTTGCAATTGGCCTAGTGTCTGAAGGTGACAGCGGCTTAGGAATTTTATTAAGAGGAATAATCGAAGCTGCTTTCCAAATATGAGGGTATCTACCTGTCGACAAAGAAAGGTTAAATAAAGCAGTTAGTGATGGGGTGATAACATCAAAAACATCCTTAAAATAAGATAAAGAGAGACCGTCTGAACTACGACTTCTAGCCTTAGGAAGACAAGAAATAAGTGCATTTTTTACTTGATCAGAAGATATGGGATCAAATGTGAAGAGTGGGTAAGAATGTGTAGGAAGCAGTCTCAAAATATCTTGTAATTGATCAGAGGTACAGCTCGGGTGACGACTGTTAACTACTGAATAATGTTGAATTAATTCATCAGCTATAAAAAACTTCAATGGAGAATTCGATGTGTCTCTGGTGATCCCTATTTTACTAAGTAACCGCCAATATTGTGACTGATCAGAGAGACTAGAAAGTGACTGTTCATAAAATGAATCACGTGCTGACTTAAACTCATGTTTAAGCAGTCTTCGTATAGTTTTATATTGATTTAGTAAGACTGGATCACAGCGCCTTTTAGCTCTTTTATATAAACGATCACGTGATTTTAATTTAAGCCTAAGTTCAGGGGTAAGCCAAGGAGCAGAACGTTGTCGAACCTGTTTGGTTGTGAAAGGTGCATACTTATCAAGATTAGCAATAAATATACTACGGAGAAGAGCAAGATAAGAGTCGACATTATGTGATTCAAAAGATGTAGCACACGCTACATTTAAATCAGAAGTAATAGAATTAGCAAATAATGAAGACGAAAAATTTGAAAAGTCACGAAATGTATAGATCTTATGTTCAGAAATCTGAGATAATATCTTAAAATCAATAATAATAAAGTCATGTCCATTTATGAAAGGACTATGAGACTGTTTTGATGAACTAATTTTATTCTCTGAATCAACAAGAATGACATCAAGCCATGTGTCAGTCTCATCCCTGTGATGTGTAGCTTTAAAGGGCACTATATAATACAAATTTTCAGAAATTAATTCCTTGAAGTGGGTACTGTAGTAATCATCAACTAGTAAATTTGAATTAAAATCGCCAGCAATAATTACATTTTTATGTAGATGTGAGCGATCCTGCAGAGCATTAAAGAATTTACTAAGGACATTACCCTTTGGTTTTCTATATACAGAGGCAGAAAGAATTTTAGAATTATGTAAAGACAACTCCAGAATCAAATACTCTGTTTCATTAATAGAGTTAATTTGAGGAGCTTCTAGTATTTTAATACCAATGCCATCACGCAGGTAGCATGCCACACCGCCTCCTTGGATATATTCCCTTTTACCAGTAATTGAGGTTAAACCACGATCATTGCGAACTAGCGTATAATTTGGTATGTTGTAGGTTGAATTTGGACGGTTGGGAGTTAACCAAGATTCAGAAATGGACAAGACATCGACATTTTCAGTGTTAAGAAAAAATTCAATTTCAACCAGATGATTCATGATAGAATTTGCATTTATTTGAGCTACGCGTAAAACAGAATTACAACTAGATTTTAAATTATTACAATAAGGTTGGGCAGGCAGTCATGATAACTTATCGAGATCAGCCGAAGTGATGATTTGGGTACGATCAGATTTATCATCCATGCGAACATAAAGTTTACCTTCACGAGTCCAAATGTACTTATAATTTAACGGCTCGAGTTTGCTTTTGGCGAGTAGACGCAAATCATGAATAGTGGGGGATAACATTTCATACAGACTAATATGTTTGCTAGCGAGATTACCTGAGTTATTAACAATTTTACCAAACGTGATAACACCGAATTTGCGCTTGGTCTCCAGAACAAAGTTACGAGTCTCTGCAGATTTAAATCTGATTATAAAAGACTTCGTCGAATTATCAGCATTCTGAGTCGAGAAACTTGAGGTTGTAGCAGCGCGATTGGATGATAAATTAAAAGAACGAATCTCAAGAATGTCGTTGAACAACCGATCAAGTTTCAAAAGCTGTAGTATGCTTTTAGCCAATTCATCAAAAGGTACCTGGCATGATAACGGTATGCCTGTAACCTTAATTTGCGTACTAGGAGTAACACTAACATACATTTCCTTGAGTTGTTGAATCTCAGCACGCAAAGCAGCATTTTCAGTTTCTAAGGCAGTAACACGAGCATTATTTAATTCAAAATTTCTATCGATCTTTTCCAATTTGTCTTTGATAAAATCATTATCAGCCTTAGAGCTTTTAAAAAGAAAAGCAGTTTGCTGCGACTGGGACATAGATTCCCAATCGTCGGGCAAGTCCATCGCAACAGATTGATTCAAAACCGACGAGTTACCTAACGTCGAATTTAAAGAAACATCTAGATCGTGCGCAGCATCAAAGGCAGTATGGCGAGCTGCAGACGAAGTATCTAGTATAATTTTACTATTTGAGTTAGATATTAGCTGAGATTTCAAAGTAGGGTTACTCAAATTTGTACGGCAACAAATATCGCTCGGTCTGATTTTCAAGAATATATTTACGCAGCCCGGATGAAATAACTTACCACACACATTACAAATTCTAATAAAAGTTGATATACTCCTGGCACACCTACAACAATTTGACAAACCAGATTTTGTACTGGTATTCATTAGAGGTCATAGAATACTGACAAAAATTAACAGATACGAGATAAGAATGTGCCAAGAATAATATATAAAAAATATTAAATAATTGATTGCAAAATTACCATAACAATGATAAACAGTTAATCATAATACTAATTATAATAATTATAAACAGTAAATTATCAATAATCATTGTAACAACTGTAAAACATTAAATGAATAGTAGTAAATCACAAATTATTACAACAAACTAGTAACCATTCATAAGATAATTAAACAGTTAAAATTAAATAAATAATAACGCTCGCAATGAAATGAGAAAAAAAAGTTAGCTTCTAATTATGCTTAAAATCACAAATAAAATGAGTAAATTAAATATAGCATGAAAATAGTGTGTGTGGCGTCACCTAGCGGTAAAATTAACAACTACGTAGTCGGAGTACTTAAAGAAAAAAGCACGTGCTTGCCTAACCTAAACTAAATATAAATAAAAATGCAACTTAATTATGTAAGAACACATAAGTGTAGAAAAACGCAAATAAAATAGTTCGCAGTTCTTAAATTAATCAAAATCACAATCAAAGCAAGTAAATACGCACTGAACACATTGCTCACTACCACTAGTAAGACTCCGCATGTGTATTTAAAAACAGAAAATACACGCAGCGTACGACAGCAATGCTGGTCACCACACAGTCAGGATCAGTTGGCAGGAATAAACCAGCAAGCAGCAGCAGAGTCACAGGCAGGGAATAGGTTTTCGTCACGCAGCAGTCACTTACTGGTTACTGACCAATCGAGATGGAGGACAGCCCGCCATAAAGCGTAAAAGAACAATGTGGAATTATAAACTTTGATCCCAGTTTGCTCACGACTCAAAAACACATAAGTATTACGCCAATGAGAGCTTCCGGGATTTAAGCAGCTTGCAATACAAAATCTCTCCCGAAATGCGTTGAATTATTTGTAAACAGATGTATAATAGTAGGAGCGTAATAGTTGAGCCGCGGTGGTTCATGGGTAGAGCTCATCCCGACTCTCACACCGAAGGTCGTGGGATCGATCCCAGACGTGTACCTCTGAAAATTTTTTCATGTGCATTTTTCGAACACCGCGACTCAGTGGCTCGGCGTGTCACTATAATGTGACGCCAGTTCAGGTGCGCGTGCGTTTCGTGCACTTGTCAGTGCATGAGAGGCACGGGCATCTGAACTATAGGGAACGTTAGGGACGCGAAGATGTGAAGAGGATCGCGGTGGTTCCATCGGGAGAACAGGAAACTGTAATTATTAGACTAATTACAGTGACCGATGATATCTTCCGATGGACACAAGCACCACTGTTTCAACTACATGTGCTTTGTTTACAGACACACCGTTCACCTCCGTCGCTTATTAGCCCTGGCAGCATAAATAGAGCGACGTAAATAACAAAAAAAAAAGGTAAGGAAAATTATCAATAAATTAATAATTGTATAATTCATTAAATAAAGATAGAAGGAAAAATTTGGAAAGTAAGATCTATTAACTAGTACATATATCGGATTCTATAGTTTCATCTTGTAGAGGAATTAGGAGAATGAACAAGTTAAAATCCCGAAATTAGGGAATTTATCCCAAAATATCCAGGGAATCCCTCAATTAGTGAATTTATCCCGAAATATATGTTAATAGTATTTTGAGTAATAAATACCAAATACACTATAATTTTTTTTCCCTTGAATGAGAATAGAGTACAATCTTGTTTCCAAAACTTTCTTTTCTAAAAAAATGCAAGGTTAAGAAAATACTCATTAGGTATAAAGGAATAGATACATTCCTATCCAGACAGCACTTCATATTGCAGCGATATTGTTGGAATAATGTCATATTGCTAAAATATTGTCAACATACATTGTCTGATTTTAGTATTTCATTAATTAATGAACGCATTAATGAGGATAATAATTTAAGCTAAAGAATTGTTGTATTGTCTTATGTTTTGACGAAAATTCGTACTATATTTCGAATTACCTATAACCAAATTTTTTAATTCTTTTGGATATGTGGGTGAAAATCATCTAACGTGCACAATTGTGTAATAGTGAAATATATCCCATTATATCATATATAAAATTACGAATAATATATTCTAAGTACAATATATGTAATTTACTGTAAGTCAGCCGTGAAACTTGATAAAAGTTGATTTTATTGCCAAGTTTAAGTTGCTTAAAGTTTGAAATGTAACGTCCCCTGGCTGTAAGAAGGCCATACTCGCATATTAACTGGTGCGATTATAGGCGTATTTCTTTATTTCAAAAACGGGTTCAAAACTTTATTGTTCATTTTGATAACCACAATTAAAATCAAGTTGAAAATCTGAACATCTACTGATTTTTGAAGTGCACTGAACTTGCTGAACTTTGTAACAAACTTGTTATTAATAATAGCTGTGTTATGATTAATGTCTTTAAAATTAATTGTAAACATAAAACATTTTTCTGACCAGGTGAAATTGTTAACTTTTGGTTTACTTTAGAGGTAAAAATTTTATTTTTAATATTTCATGATGTTAAGCAAAATATACGGGCATGTTTTTGTGGTAATTCAGCGGTTACCTTTTTTAATGTAATTCCTCTGGTAGAGTATAATTGGAAAACTAATAAATTTTTTAAAACCAATTCATAGAGTAAATTTCAGATAAAGTAACTACATAAAAACAGTATTATTCCGATGTGGAAATTTTGAATGTTAACGTAATAAAATTTAAAAAACAATCTATGTAATCTCCCCTGGCATGTAACATCCCCTGTCCAAATTTCTTTTATAACAAATAATCGATGCTGATCATTACATGCTTTACTGTTTTGACTAAAAATAAACATTATTTATTAACAATTGTTTTCTCCATTCAAAGGAACTATGCGAGTCCATCAATGGAAATGGATTAGATGTGAGCCCCAAAAAATTAATTTTAATGAAGTAAGTTGTTACGAATGTAATTTGAATAGACAATGTGAACATTATCAATTAGGGTCGATCTCGTACGAAAATAAAACTCAGAAAAAGAACCGACACGGTGGCGGAGTGGCAGAGACGCACCTCGGTCGGTCACGGAAGTTAAGCAGCACTGAGTGCGGTTCGCACTTGGATGGGTTTAGCTTTCGTGGCGGGTTAGGTGTTTTTTCACACTTCACAACGTGAGCGGGAGGTGTGAAACATTCGGTTTCGGTGTCAGGGCCTACGCAATGTGACTTTGACACCCAAAAAGAATGTTTCGAATACACCGGCCATCTCGGATGAGGTTTTCCCTGCTTCACAGGTTTCCCTCATCCACGGGCATAACCCCGGGCGAATGCGAGATGGTGGGGTTTTTAAGGAAGGGATAAAGCACCCACACATAGGTGGTAGGTGGACACCGTTAAAGTCCCCCCAGGGGATAAACGGTAGGAAGTGCCAGGAAAAAGAGAGCACAAAATCAAGAATAAAAAAAAAAAACTCAGAAAAAGAGCAAAATTGTTATTTAAGATAAAAGAAGTCACTACTAAAAGAAATAATAAAAATATATAATTTATATTACAAATATAAAAATTATGTTAAATTGATTATATGGAAACATTGCATATATTTTATAAATGGAAGAATTTGTTAATTAATTTTTTTTATTGTTATTATCAATTAGGTATAGTTATATTCAATGTATACTCCATAAAATATGTTTATTAAAACTTTCTATCCCTATTACAAAATCTCACGTAAGAAATTGATTTTTTATTATTTAGCAAAATTAAACACCTCCAATTGAAATATCACATGAGATTTTGGCATGAAATCTCACTTGAGAGCTCACGTGAGATTTTGTATTAGAGATGTATTCAAGATGTTTATGTTTTATATATCAAAATATATGTAATTCCTCTGGAATGTAAAAATTAAAAATCTTCAATACGTTGAGTAAATCAACTGATCCTGTATGCCCACTGTACACAGGTACTCTAGAAACTGTAATTGGTCCAGAGAAACCAAAAATATATAATTTTTTTCATTTTGTTTTCTTGCATATCACAACGTCAAATGTTCACGTTAGATGATTTTCACCTATGTAGGATTGTCAGGTAGCATTACTTTACCCATTTGACAACAACTTGAAATAATCATTTTTATTGTATTCACATGAAAAATGTTTTGCATGGCACTATCTACAAATTTCAGACATTGTACCAAAATAATTTTCAATTATTAAAGATTCATTAAAATAATTATTTGCTATTTTACCATCATACATATTATTTTTATTTTTTTTTGTTTACTCTTAAGTTCTGCAATAACATCTAATTTTTTTTTTTTAAATGAGGAGTAGCATTTTCATTTATTGACTCATTATCATGAACTTGAGTTTTTTAAAAAGAGTTAAAATAGGGTAAGGTGAGGGAATTAATGGAGGAAGGGTAGTTGACCTGGAGGTCATCCTGACAACCTGGACATCGTCCTCGGGAAGTGACATTATTTTTTTGTTTTATAATTTTTTTGTTTAATTTCATTTTCCCTCTGCGATTACAGGCTTGGGACTGACATATATTGTTCATATATTTTGTTCAATATATATTGTTCATTTATTTTGAAATTTTGAGTGCTACTCTTTAAAGGTGCTGCTTATATGTATATTTGTAAATATTTGAATTAAGTGTGCACTTTAGATATGATTTTTTTTATTAATTAATTTATTTTAAACGCTTTGTTAAAAACTTAGCAATATTAGCGCTACGCTTTAAAGGTGCTGCTTCAATTTTTTAATTGTTCTATTGATGATTTATTTTAAAATTTTGAGCGCTACTCTTTAAAGGTGCTACTTATATGTATATTTGTAAATATTTGAATTAAGTGTGCACTTTAGATATGATTTTTTTTATTAATTAATTTATTTTTAACGTTTTGTTAAAAACTTAGCAATATTAGCACTACGCTTTAAAGGTGCTGCTTCAATGTTTGAATTGTTCTATTGATGATTTATTTTAAAATTTTGAGCGCTACTCTTTAAAGGTGCTGCTTATATGTATATTTGTAAATATTTGAATTAAGTGTGCACTTTAGATATGATTTTCTTTATTAATTAATTTATTTTTAACGCTTTGTTAAACACTTAGCAATATTAGCGCTACGCTTTAAAGGTGCTGCTTCAATTTTTGAATTGTTATGTTGTTGATTTATTTTTTTTTTACCTCCGGGTCATCTGGACATCGTCTACTGGTAAGTAGTGTACCCCCCTGCTTGAATATGCAAAAAAAATTGTCACTTCCTGAAGACGATGTCTAGGTGGTCAGGGCACACCCCATACCACGACCCCTTCCCCCTTCAAATTTTACCCCTTTTAAAAAAACAACTAAAAACATTAACCCCCAACAGTGCGTCAAAAAACATGTGATACATCTATTTATCAAAAAATATCGTCACATCGATAATTACGTCACACAAATAGATTGACGTCACAGAAAGGGAGAAAGGTTTTTGATGGAATTTAATTTTTATTTAACTTTAACTTTAACTTTAATTGTTTCTATTATATATTTTTAATATTTAATTTATTTTAAAAAAAATAATAAATAAATAAATAAATAAATTAAAAAATAATAAATTATTTTTAATTTTATTTTTTTTGTATATATATAGAACTTTTATCCTCCAAATGTTGAGCAATCGATAGGTGAAAATCAATCATTAATAATTATAAATAATATTTTATTTTAAATTTTTATTTAATAAAATTTTCTATTTTTCATGATTTTTATTTTTTGACATGATCAATTTACGAGAAATTGCCCATATATACATGTAAAATCTAAATGTGCATAAATTAAAGGTTACCTAATTATCTTTTTTTATTGTATTCATACAATTGTAATTTTATTTATTTTTTCACATATAATAATTACAAAGGAAATAAGGTTGGACAACGCCATAAGAATAATAATAATATAAAATCAAAGAGTGTTTTAATTGAAGAATAATAAAATCCAATTATCATTGTAATTATGTGCATTAAAAAAATAGACAATAATAAATGTTAACATATAAGTAAGATTATTATTACTTAGTATTAATATATTATATTTATCTAAACTTTGAGAATGAAAAATTAAATCTAATAACTTTATAACTTCATATAGTGTAAATGTTTTCCTAATAACAAAATAAATCAAAAGTTTAAATCGACCGAGGGAGCGTTAGCGACCGAGGTATTTGTTGCTAGCACAATTATTAATTTCGGATTAGAAATTGATTATGGATTTATGTAATAATTTTTCTCGTACTTCAATAATGAATAAATTCAATTAATTTAGCTCGTCTTTTAACTTGATAAATATTAATATATTTTTAATAAATAAATGTCGCAATTTTTGGTACAAAAGTATAGATTATTAATTCTATAAATTTAAATGCAAAAAACTTTTTAGCAAAATGAATTACTGAACATAGTAAAAATTTTAAACGTTAAACTAAAAATGGCGAACAGTTTATAAAAAGGTATTGATATCAGGACCGAGTTAACTTAGGTATTTGTTGCTAGTTTATAATTATCCTGCCTCTATGCCTAAACGGCCCGAATTAATTCACTATTTAATCCGTGCACGCTTGATCCTCATTACGCGGAATTGTAACAACCTCGGGAATTTTGTTTCCCTAGCTGAGGACTTCACGGCCGCAACGTACAGGTGTACTTGCGCTCTGAGACATTTTTTTTTATTTTATTTAATTTTCAATAAATTTTCTCTTTCTCTTTTTACAATTTTTATTATTTCTTTTTATGATTATTTTGTCCGCAACAACTCTCCCCCTCGTACAAAATACGCTCAATTTTGTACATTATCGCTAAATAATTTAATTAATTTATGCACCGGTCGCACATACTCGCCTTTATTTATAACTACTTTTACCACCTTTACAACTCCGTCTGATCCGGGAAAAGTTTGAACGATTTTACCCTTATACCACATATTACGAGTAGCTTGTAAATCAACGATCATAACAAAATCACTTATTTTTAACGTATATTTATTTTCTAGTCATTTTTTCCTGGGCAATAAATTAGGCAAATATTCCCTTAACCACCGCTTCCAAAATGCATCCGCGAACGCTTGTGCAGAATGCAACTGCTTCCTTGCATATATATTTTTAATATCATATGACCCGAGTTTTATTTCACCCGATGAAGACCCAATTAGAAAATGATTTGGAGTAAGAGCCTCACTTTGTTTTGGATCAAGGTTTACATGAGTCAGTGGCCTCGAGTTTACAGAGTGCTCTATTTCATATCGACGCCTGAGTGGAACAAAGACCTATCTCGGCAGATGCTTCGATAAGACCCTATCTCGGCGGCGGCTTGAAGAAAGCCCTATCTCGGCCGCCGCTTCGATAAGACCCTATCTTGGCGGCGGCTTGAAAAAAGCCCTATCTCGGCCGCCGCTTCGATAAGACCCTATCTCGGCGGCGGCTTGAAGAAAGACCTTTCTCAAATGAGATTTTTTGTTTTCAAATTTTGTAGTGGCAGTACTGCGCGATTTTAAATTATGGTTTTAAGGCTTCAAATGTTAGTAAAAAATTCTGAAAAAAATCATTATTTGTTTTTTACTGTTGTCCATGCTTTTGACCTCGTAATTAATAAAGCAGGGTTTGCAGAGGCAAAGCCCTGCTTCTGTACAAACGCTTCTTACAAACCATTCAAGACATCAGATAATTTTACTACAGCTTCGTAATCTATTAAAAAATTAAATTATTACAATTAATAATTCAGTAAAAAAAATTTAAGTAAAAATAAATAATATTTACCTATTGTTCCATGCTTAGCTATTGGAATTGGTATGAATTTTTTAATTTTCTTATTAGTTTGAAATTCTTCGTATATTCACTATGCTTTATATAATCCTATCTAATAGTTCGAACCTTTTCCAAGTGACATATATCCGGTGCAGTCGAGGTCTGTAATGCAACGAATAAGTTTATTGCGCGCTCTGCCGGACTGCCGCTCTCCGAGCAGTCTGAGCTCTCTTGGGTGTGTTCCTATTTCGCCAATGCCAGCAGCAGTCAGCTGACCGTCTTAAAATGCCGCGTCGCCCGGTTTTTTCTTTATCGCTCGCTCCTTACCTTTTCACACGTAAGAAGTAGAATACAATTATTAATTTTGGATTAGAAATTGATTATGGATTTATGTAATAATTTTTCTCGTACTTCAATAATGAATAAATTCAATTAATTTAGCTCGTCTTTTAACTTGATAAATATTAATATATTTTTAATAAATAAATGTCGCAATTTTTGGTACAAAAGTATAGATTATTAATTCTATAAATTTAAATGCAAAAAACTTTTTAGCAAAATGAATTACTGAACATAGTAAAAATTTTAAACGTTAAACTAAAAATGGCAAACAGTTTATAAAAAGTTATTGATATGAGGACCGAGTTAACTTGAAATTAAACAAAAACATAAATTAGTAAATTTTGAACTGTTTTTTAACAGGTGCAATGTGACGTGTGATAAACACACGCACTAGTATTGCGTAAAATTATTTTATAAATTGTTAATATAGTATATAATAATAATAAGTACGTAGTGTATTAAGATAGCTTCGCGGTAGACACGTGCCGTTAAGCGCGAGTTTAACGACCGCGCTATAAATAGATTAGAGTCATTGACCGCCTCCCCACTACTGTGCCTACTCGCCAGTTCATTGACCCCGTCCGGAGTGGGGGGACAGGCGTTATACGCATGCGCGCTCTCGTAGAATCGGGTATATAAGGCGCACCGAAACCACCAGTAAGCAGTCTGCAACTGGACGACAGATCGGACTGGCCGTCAGCACACGACCAGCCCCTTTCTCCGACCTAGTGCAGCAACCGTGGATACGTTCGTGAGCACACGTTCGTAAACACGGTTACCGTATACCGTACGGACCGTTACTGTAACCGCATCCTACCGTAGGCACCTCGTGAGCACACGTAGTGTCTAATCCTGTCCGTATCCTCGTGAGCACACGTGGATTATCCTGACCGTAACCTCGTGAGCACACGTGGATTATCCCGACCGTATCTTCGTGAGCACACGTAGATTATGCCTAACGCACCCTCGTGAGCACACGTGGGCTATCCCGACCGTATCCTCGTGAGCACACGTGGATTATCCTGACCGTATCCTCGTGAGTACACGTGGATTATCCCGACCGTATCTTCGTGAGCACACGTAGATTATGCCTAACGCACCCTCGTGAGCACACGTGGGCTATCCCGACCGTATCCTCGTGAGCACACGTGGATTATCCCGACCGTATCTTCGTGATCCATATCACTTATTAAAGATGAAAAATAATTCACTGAAGACTTTTTTTTAACATGCGCAGGTGCTAGACTAAAAATGAAATTGTTAATTTATTGGAAGCATTGTTTAATATTTGTTTAAAAATAATTAGTTAAACTTGAAACTTAACTTTTGAAAGCAAATAATAAGCGTTTTGGAATAAAATATAGAAAGGCGATGAAAAAGTTTACTAAGCTGAGGGATTATCATTTACTAGTGAAATGAAAAGAACGTTTCGCGCATAAAATAAACTTGTTAAAAAAAATACTTCCATAGTAGAAAGCTTGAATGCTGGTCAAGTAGTAAGGGAAATAAGGGAAACAAACAGTATTTTTTTTAACAAGTTTATTTTATGCGCGAAACATTCTTTTGAATTATTTTTGCACCTGTTAAAAAACATTTCAAAACTTACTAATTTATGTTTTGTTTTATTTCAAGTTAACTCGGTCCTGATATCAATACCTTTTTATAAACTGTTCGCCATTTTTAGTTTAACGTTTAAAATTTTTACTATGTTCAGTAATTCATTTTGCTAAAAAGTTTTTTGCATTTAAATTTATAGAATTAATAATCTATACTTTTGTACCAAAAATTGCGACATTTATTTATTAAAAATATATTAATATTTATCAAGTTAAAAGACGAGCTAAATTAATTGAATTTATTCATTATTGAAGTACGAGAAAAATTATTACATAAATCCATAATCAATTTCTAATCCGAAATTAATAATTGTGCTAGCAACAAATACCTCGGTAGCTAACGCTCCCTCGGTCGATTTAAAGTTTTGATTTATTTTGTTGTATCAATATTAATTATTAGGAAAACATTTAAACTATATGAAGTTATAAAGTTATTAGATTTAATTTTTCATTTTCATAGTTTAGATAAATATAATATATTAATACTAACTAATAATAATCTTACTTAATTGTTAACATCTATTATTGTCTATTTTTTTAATGCACATAATTACAATGATAATTGGATTTTATTATTCTTCAATTAAAACACTCTTTGATTTTATATTATTATTATTATTCTTATGGCGTTGTCCAACCTTATTTCCTTTGTAATTATTATATGTGAAAAAATAAATAAAATTACAATTGTATGAATACAATAAAAAAAGATAATTAGGTAACCTTTAATTTATGCACATTTAAATTTTGCAATATCTCGTAAATTGATCATGTCAAAAAATAAAAATCATGAAAAATAGAAAATTTTATTAAATAAAAATTTAAAATAAAATATTATTTATAATTATGAATGATTGATTTTCACCTATTGATTGCTCAACATTTGGAGGATAAAAGTTCTATATATATACAAAAAAAATAAAATTAAAGTTAATTTATTATTTTTTAATTTATTTATTTATTTATTTATTATTTTTTTTAAAATAAATTAAATATTAAAAATATATAATAGAAACAATTAAAGTTAAAGTTAAAATTAAATAAAAATTAAATTCCATCAAAAACCTTTCTCCCTTTCTGTGACGTCAATCTATTTGTGTGACGTAATTATCGACGTGACGATATTTTTTGATAAATAGATGTATTACATGTTTTTTGACGCACTGTTGGGGGTTAATGTTTTTAGCTGTTTTTTTAAAAGGGGTAAAATTTGAAGGGGGAAGGGGTGGTGGTATGGGGTGTACCCTGACCACCTAGACATCGTCTTCAGGAAATGACAATTTTTTTTGCATATTCAAGCAGGGTGGCACACTACTTACCAGTAGACCAGAAGACCGTTAAAAATTTAATATAACATAAAATTCACGAGCGTATTACTCTTTAAAATCTTATTTAGGCGTGTGTGGTCATTTTTGCGCCTACCCAAGACAATATTGATTGTTTTCAACTTTATCGACTAGGGGTTTTTCTTGGTTTTGAATACATGTAAGTGATAAAGTCTTCTAAATGTATATATATATACCCCATTCAATAGTATTGTTCTTGGTCTATTTCGATATAAATTCTATATTCAATGTCTAAGGTAGATTGCCAGTCCTTACTGATGAGACCAACTGGCAATTGTGGTCGAAACATTCATTACAATTTTATCATACACTTTCTTTATATTTATATTTAAAATTATCTTAATAATAATTTTTATTTCCACATCAATATTTTTAGTCTCCAGAATTAAAATATCTATACTCATCGAACTTGGTGTAGAGGCTGCAAATTTGTAGCACACCATGGACTAATGATTAAGAATATTTATATATTCTGGCTCGTACAGACCGTTAAAAATTTAATATAACATAAAATTCACGAGCGTATTACTCTTTAAAATTATATATTTTTGGTTTCTCTGGACCAATTACAGTTTCTAGAGTACCTGTGTACAGTGGGCATACAGGATCAGTTGATTTACTCAACGTATTGAAGATTTTTAATTTTTACATTCCAGAGGAATTACATATATTTTGATATATAAAACATAAACATCTTGAATACATCTCTAATACAAAATCTCACGTGAGCTCTCAAGTGAGATTTCATGCCAAAATCTCATGTGATATTTCAATTGGAGGTGTTTAATTTTGCTAAATAATAAAAAATCAATTTCTCACGTGAGATTTTGTAATAGGGATAGAAAGTTTTAATAAACATATTTTATGGAGTATACATTGAATATAACTATACCTAATTGATAATAACAATAAAAAAAATTAATTAACAAATTCTTCCATTTATAAAATATATGCAATGTTTCCATATAATCAATTTAACATAATTTTTATATTTGTAATATAAATTATATATTTTTATTATTTCTTTTAGTAGTGACTTCTTTTATCTTAAATAACAATTTTGCTCTTTTTCTGAGTTTTTTTTTTTTATTCTTGATTTTGTGCTCTCTTTTTCCTGGCACTTCCTACCGTTTATCCCCTGGGGAGACTTTAACGGTGTCCACCTACCACCTATGTGTGGGTGCTTTATCCCTTCCTTAAAAACCCCACCATCTCGCATTCGCCCGGGGTTATGCCCGTGGATGAGGGAAACCTGTGAAGCAGGGAAAACCTCATCCGAGATGGCCGGTGTATTCGAAACATTCTTTTTGGGTGTCAAAGTCACATTGCGTAGGCCCTGACACCGAAACCGAATGTTTCACACCTCCCGCTCACGTTGTGAAGTGTGAAAAAACACCTAACCCGCCACGAAAGCTAAACCCATCCAAGTGCGAACCGCACTCAGTGCTGCTTAACTTCCGTGACCGACCGAGGTGCGTCTCTGCCACTCCGCCACCGTGTCGGTTCTTTTTCTGAGTTTTATTTTCGTACGAGATCGACCCTAATTGATAATGTTCACATTGTCTATTCAAATTACATTCGTAACAACTTACTTCATTAAAATTAATTTTTTGGGGCTCACATCTACTCCATTTCCATTGATGGACTCGCATAGTTCCTTTGAATGGAGAAAACAATTGTTAATAAATAATGTTTATTTTTAGTCAAAACAGTAAAGCATGTAATGATCAGCATCGATTATTTGTTATAAAAGAAATTTGGACAGGGGTGTTACATGCCAGGGGAGATTACATAGATTGTTTTTTAAATTTTATTACGTTAACATTCAAAATTTCCACATCGGAATAATACTGTTTTTATGTAGTTACTTTATCTGAAATTTACTCTATGAATTGGTTTTAAAAAATTTATTAGTTTTCCAATTATACTCTACCAGAGGAATTACATTAAAAAAGGTAACCGCTGAATTACCACAAAAACATGCCCGTATATTTTGCTTAACATCATGAAATATTAAAAATAAAATTTTTACCTCTAAAGTAAACCAAAAGTTAACAATTTCACCTGGTCAGAAAAACGTTTTATGTTTACAATTAATTTTAAAAACATTAATCATAACACAGCTATTATTAATAACAAGTTTGTTATAAAGTTCAGCAAGTTCAGTGCACTTAAAAAATCAGTAAATGTTCAGATTTTCAACTTGATTTTAATTGTGGTTATCAAAATGAACAATCAAATTTTGAACCCGTTTTTGAAATAAAGAAATACGCCTGTAATCGCACCAGTTAATATGCGATTATGGCCTTCTTACAGCCAGGGGACGTTACAATTCGAACTTTAAGCAACTTAAACTTGGCAATAAAATCAACTTTTATCAAGTTTCACGGCTGACTTACATTAAATTACATATATTGCACTTAGAATATATTATTCGTAATTTTATATATGATATAATGGGATATATTTCACTATTACACAATTGTGCACGTTAGATGATTTTCACCCACATATCCAAAAGAATTAAAAAATTTGGTTATAGGTAATTCGAAATATAGTACGAATTTTCGTCAAAACATAAAACAATACAACAATTCTTTAGCTTAAATTATTATCCTCATTAATGCGTTCATTAATTAATAAAATACTAAAATCAGACAATGTATGTTGACAATATTGTAGCAATATGACATTATTCTTTTATATTCCATTATACCTAATGAGTATTTTCTTAACCTTGCATTTTTTTAGAAAAGATAGTTTTGGAAACAAGATTGTACTCTATTCTCATTCAAGGGGAAAAAAAATTATAGTGTATTTGGTATTTATTACTCAAAATACTATTAACACAAATCACAAATTTGTATTTTCGGTTTGGAAACTTTACATTTTAACCTTTAGACTACCGAGATTTTAGAAATGAAATCGTCCTTTTAACGTTTCTGAATTACCAACCTGCTTGAATATGTAAAAAAATTGTCACTTCCTGGAGACGATGTCCAGGTGGTCAGGGTGACCTCCGGGTCATCTGGACATCGTCTACTGGTAAGTAGTGTGCCACCCTGCTTGAATATGCAAAAAAAATTGTCACTTCCTGAAGACGATGTCCAGGTGGTCAGGGTGACCTCCGGGTCATCTGCACATCGTCTACTGGTAAGTAGTGTGCCACCCTGCTTGAATATGCAAAAAAAATTGTCACTTCCTGAAGACGATGTCCAGGTGGTCAGGGTGACCTCCGGGTCATCTGCACATCGTCTATTGGTAAGTAGTGTGCCACCCTGCTTGAATATGCAAAAAAAATTGTCTATTCCTGAAGACGATGTCCAGGTGATCAGGGTGACCTCCGGGTCATCTGGACATCGTCTACTGGTAAGTAGTGTACCATCCTGCTTGAATATGCAAAAAAAAATTGTCACTTCCTGAAGACGATGTCCAGGTGGTCAGGGTGACCTCCGGGTCATCGGGACATCGTCTACTGGTAAGTAGTGTGCCACCCTGCTTGAATATGCAAAAAAAATTGTCACTTCCTGAAGACGATGTCCAGGTGGTCAGGGTGATCTCCGGGTCATCTGGACATCGTCTACTGGTAAGTAGTGTGCCACCTTGCTTGAATATGCAAATAAAATTGTCACTTCCTGAAGACGATGTCTAGGTGGTCAGGGTACACCCCATACCACCACCCCTTCCTCCTTCAAATTTTACCCCTTTTAAAAAAGCAACTAAAAACATTAACCCCCAACAGTGCGTCTAAAAACATGTGATACAACGATTTATCAATAAATATCGTCACTTCACCAATTACGTCATACAAATAGATTGACGTCACAGAAAGGGAGAAAGGTTTTTGATGGAAGTAGCTTAATATACTATAGATTATACTTGTTACGTGTGAAAAGGTAAGGAGCGAGCGATAAAGAAAAAACCGGGCGACGCGGCATTTTAAGACGGTCAGCTGACTACTGCTGGCATTGGCGAAATAGGAACACACCCAAGAGAGCTCAGACTACTCGGAGAGCGGCAGTCCGGCAGAGCGCGCAATAAACTTATTCGTTGCATTACAGACCTCGACTGCACCGGATATATGTCACTTGGAAAAGGTTCGAACTATTCGATAGGATTATATAAAGCATAGTGAATATACGAAGAATTACAAACTAATAAGAAAATTAAAAAATTCTTACCAATTCCAATAGCTAAGCATGGAACAATAAGGTAAATATTATTTATTTTTACTTAAATTTTTTTTACTGAATTATTAATTGTAATAATTTAATTTTTTAATAGATTACGAAGCTGTAGTAAAATTATCTGATGGCTTCAATGGTTTGTAAGAAGCGTTTGTACAGAAGCAGGGCTTTTTGCCCCTGCAAACCCTGCTTTATTAATTACGAGGTCAAAAGCATGGACAACATTAAAAAATAAATAATGATTTTTTTCGGAATTTTTTACTAACATTCGAAGCCTTAAAAACATAATTTAAAATCGCGCAGTACTGCCACTACAAAATTTGAAAACAAAAAATCTCATTTGAGAAACGTCTTCAAGCCGCCGCCGAGGTAGGGTCTTCTCGAAGCGGCGGCCGAGATAGGGCTTTCTTCAAGCCGCCGCCGAGATAGGGTCTTATCGAAGCAGCGGCCGAGATAGGGCTTTCTTCAAGCCGGCGCCGAGATAGGGTCTTATCGAAGCAACTGCCGAGATAGGTCTTTGTTCCACTCAGGCGTCGATATAATAAGGTAAGTAAAATCTCCTTATTTTAATCTCTTTATTCTTATGCGCGATTTTAACCGATCTAATTAAACGCTCCCTAACCCCACCCATATGCGGAGAATCGGGAGGGTTAAAAATCCATTTCATTTCATTCTTTAATATATATTCGCGTTGTTTCACAGTATTTATTTTTTCAATCTCATTTTTTAATTCCCGACATGCGCCACGAAAATTTGTCCTGTTATCGCTATATATTATCATAAGACTGCCTCGACGAGCCGATAATCGCTGTAACGCCAGGATCGTGGAGTTTGTGGATAGTGAGTGTGCAAGGTCGAGGTGTATCGCCCTAGTCGTAAGACACGTAAAAAGTACTCCCCATCTTTTCTCGCGGCGACGTCCAATTTTGACAGAGATTGGCCCGAAATAATCTACGCCACAGTGACTGAATGGGCGTTGCATATAGGCTACCCGTCCTTCCGGTAAAAAGCCCATTATTTGATTCATTGGTTTTGCGCGGCGAATTTTACATTTAGAACAGTTTCATGACTTGCATGATAGAAACGGCGATGGTATTCGTTTAATAAAACTATTACCGCGGGATTTTTTCCCACTAAAATTATCGGGCAATTATTAAATATCAAGCCATTTAAATTCGTTACACGTCCTTCTGCCCGCAATATTCAATCCTTATCAATAATCGGTTTTACATTTAAAATTTTACTGTTTATGCCTTTTCCTTGACACAGATAATCAATTTCATTTTTAAAACATTCGGATTGAATTGATCTAAAGCAAAATAATTCTGTTTTTTCTATATCTGTATAATCTTTCCGCGATATTTTTCGCCAACGATCTACTATTTTTCTTTAGTAAAAAAGTAGCTTTATTGATCGTCACGAACAACAGTTGTTAATAGAATTTTTGCCGACGTTTCGGACGTTTTATCGCCGTCCCTTTTCAAGGCTAAAAAGTATATAAATTACAGTTTAAAAAAATATAAATAAATACAAGCAACGAAACATTTAACTCGATGTCACAAGACAATTTCACACACTCACCAAATTCAAAAAGAACTCAAAAAAACAACATATTACTCGTGTGGTTACATCTCGCAAAAGAAACCCTCTCAAGCATATTAATCTATAAAAAAATTCAACAAATCAAGTTTAATTAGGAACACTCGTTTAAAAAAATATACATAGGACCTCCCCGAAGTGCCACTTCTCCGCGGCGCATGTTCGCCTGATACGCCGGAGCACACGACTCGACTTAGCCTCGCAATACAGAGTGTTCTCCCCTCTCTTTTTTGGATGGATTTAATGATGTACAGGACGAATATATATATATATATATATATATATATATATCGTACAGGGAAATAAGGCTAGCCATTTGTCGCTCTTAATGACATGCACTATTTGCATTGTCACAATACATATATATATATATATATATATATATATATATATGTATTGTGACAATGCAAATAGTGCATGTCATTAAGAGCGACAAATGGCTAGCCTTATTTCCCTGTACGAGCACACACACACACACATACAAGCCTAATCAAACCTATCCTTCTCGAGCTCACACACACATAATATTAAAATTAATAATAAAAGCAGCAAGCCGTCCTCCAAGTGGATAGTTACCTGGATATCGCCGTGTGTCCGTCCAAGCAGCCCGAGCCCGCCGTTGCACCTGTCAAGCCGTGCGTCTCAAGAAGAGCGAGAGAGAAAGAGATATCGGTCGCGGCAACACACACGAGCCCGTATCGACGTGCCGCGTATATACACATCCCGCAGCCCCGTAATCACCGAGATTATTAGCCGACGGGCGAACAATAAGGAACGAAATTAATAATTACCTGGCAAGCAGCTTACGTCGTCGTCAACGGCACCATTGTTGTTGCGGGAACGGACGAGGCGTACACTTCGAGACGATGCGGCGGCCATGTTACTCAAGCCGCACTCGAGTAAGGCCGCGTACGCACCGCAAGTGGGCCGTCGCGACGCATGCGCGCACTCGGGCAATGCGCCGACCACGCCGAGGAGAGCAGAGCTCTTCCGATCGCCGTAGCATTACGACGTCCGATTTGGTGTGAAATTTCTGTGTGTGTAGCGAGCGTGCAAATTCGTTTGAGCGAAGTTAAGCGAGAGCAGCATAGCAGCAAATGTTGGTGCATCTTTATCTGTGCCTCCTTAGTTTGTTTTTGTACAATTCCATCCCGTGCTTCCTCATTGTGTGTGTGCGAGTTGTCGCGGTTTCCCCCTTCTCTCCCCCCCCCTTGTTCGAGCAGCTTCGACCCGCGGTCGCGTATCGCAGCCGCGCCGTCGGTCGACATTAAACTCGTCGCGGATGAGTAGCATCGATTCGAATAACTATTCGTGACTTTTAAATTATAGATTGCACCCGTGCAATCCGCAGTGAGCCGCATTTCGCCTTCCTAAATTCGCCCCCTCCCTGAGCCGATCTCAGCCGAGCCTGAGCCCGCGTAACGGACGCGACTGGCACCCGCAATAATTACATAAAGTAAGCAGATTTTTATAGAAATCGCATCGGATAATAAATTAAGTTATTTTATATATTCCTTATTTTTATTATCCCCATCACCTGCACCCTAATCCCCAGTGCGACAATATATATATATATATATATATATATATATATATATATATGTAATATGAATGTATTGGTAAGAGGTTAGGCACGAGTCTGTGGGCATTATGAATATTAATTGTGACTTGGGACTCCGTTCGGGGAGGTCCTATGTATATTCTTTTAAACGAGTGTTCTGATAGCGACAACGTAGGTAGTTAAAATTAGTTAAAAGATATTTTTTAAATTGTTTTATTAAAAAAATTAATGTTTTAATGCGAGAAATAAACTTGATTTGTTGAATTTTTTTATAGATTAATATGCTTGAGAGGGTTTCTTTTGCGAGATGTAACCACACGAGTAATATGTTGTTTTTTTGAGTTCTTTTTGAATTTGGTGAGTGTGTGAAATTGTCTTGTGACATCGAGTTAAATGTTTCGTTGCTTGTATTTATTTATATTTTTTTAAACTGTAATTTATATACTTTTTAGCCTTGAAAAGGGACGGCGATAAAACGTCCGAAACGTCGGCAAAAATTCTATTAACAACTGTTGTTCGTGACGATCAATAAAGCTACTTTTTTACTAAAGATTACTTGGACGAATGATAAATTCATTTAAACAATATACTATTTTTCTTATACGTCGTGCGAGAGCCAATACACCAGCCCATTCACATATCCCCTCGCGGTGAGCTACCTGTGAAAAAGTTGTGTTCTCAGTTATTACTGTAAATACGCGTACTTTACGAATTTCCATCTCATCAATGCTTTGTTTTTCAACGACATTTAAATCTCTAGGTTTAGGCCACTCGTTTTTAGGTAAACGTAAAAATTTGGGTCCTTTAAACCATGAATTATTTTTATCGATAGTACTTTTTCTCCATCTCGTTGAATAATCCGCTGAATTTAACTGTGTAGATACCCACTGCCACTCTGAACTTGCAGTGATTACACTGATTTCGCCTAAACGATGCGCTACGAAAGTCTGACGCGTTCGCGGTTCTGATTGTATCCATCGGATAGCTGTCATCGAATCTATCATTTTTAATAGACGCGCCCCCAACAAAGCCGCTTGCAATTCAAGACGTGGTACGTTCATTAGCATTAATGGTGCTATTTTTGTTTTAGCCATTACTAAAGAAACGTGGGCTAATTTATTAGGAAGTTCAAAACGTAGATAAACCACTGCTGAATACGCTTTTAAACTCGTGTTACAAAAAAACGTGCAATTCTGCATTTGTATATATTTGTTTTGGAGTCAGACACCGCGGAACTGATAATAAGTTTATATTTTTAAGGTTATCTAACCATTTGAGCCACCCAATTTGCTCTTCATCACGAATTACATCGTCCCAACCTACACCGCTACACCAAATTTGTTGCATCAGGAGTTTAGACTGCAAAGTAAACGGGCCGAGCAAACCGAGTGGGCCAAAAACAGTAACTTTCAATACCTCGCGTTTCGTCGGTTTTCTCGTTTTTTCAATCAACCTATTTGACATTCGGTTTAGTCCTACATTAAAACTTAAAATGTCCGAATTTGTATCCCAAAAAAGTCCCAATACTCGTTCTCCCCCTCGATAACAAATTAGAGCTTCTTTTCCGTTTGTTTCTTTCGTTTCGATGTTTAACCCTGGCAAAGTACAATTCTCGTTGCTCGCTCAACAATACATATCAAAATTTACTTGTTTATTTATTTTTATTACTGCACGAATGAGATCAGTTGCTTCTTTTATGGTTTGACTACTCGCGAGGTAATCGTCAACATACCTATTATTTATTATACTTTGTAATGCAATCGGTTTTTCAGATGCAAATCTACGAGCATTTTCGACTATAACATAAATCGCTCTACATTGTGACGAATTAGCGCCGAAAACTAAACATGTCGTCTCATGTTTCCGGATATTTATTTCTTTCTGTGCCACGCCATAATAATCTCAAAGCTCCGCGATCCCGGTCGATTACGCGTACTCGTAAGTACATATCCTTTACGTCAGCTTTAAAGGCGACGGCGTATTGTCTAAATCTTAATAAAACGCCCGGCAAAGATCGAAGTAAATCGGGGCCAGACTCGAGCTGGTCATTTAGACTAATCCCCGACGCTTACGCGGCTGCATCGAAAACTACTCTCAACTTTCCGGGTTTATTTATATTTGTCACACCGAAATGCGGTAAATCCATATCCGCGTTTTCAAAACGTCATCATCTATTTTTACTGCATATCCATTGTCTATAAAACGTTGCATTTCGCGGTAATATAATTCCGCGTATTTACAATCTTTATCCAACTTCTTTTCTATCGAATATAGTCTTCTAAGAGCAGTAGCACGGCTGTCTACACACGGAATATTGTCATTTTTCCATATAAGCCCGGTTTTCCACGCGTTACCAATATTTCGACTCGTGTTTTTTAAAATTTCCTCCGCGTGTTCAAATTTACATCGTGATTTTGTATTTTCGTTCACGCCAAAATTATCCAATTCAAAATAATTCTTCACTAATTCATCGTTTTTATCATTTTTAATATTTAAATCGTCCTTTATTAAACAATTTCGATCCGTCGTATTTTCATAAAAATTAAAGAAAACGGAGTTTTTGCGTATATGACCGAAAAATCCATGTTCCGCCCAACCTAAAAAACAATTGACACGGCTAAAGAGGTTCCCGTTATTTCACGCTTTTCTGTGGTTGCGAGCAGACGCCAATTGTCTTGGCCTATCAATAATTTTGGTTGCGCATCAGTATACGGCTGTAGAAAAACGCTCGTTTGTTTTGCTATCTCGCGGATTATATTTCCCGACACCGATTGAGAGGGGATTTTTAAGTCGCATACGGCAACAGCCCCGTTTATCAAATATTTATTAGAATCGTCCATAATCTCAAAATTTACCCTTTCACATTCCAAAATGATAAAAACTTTTCTGCCTATTTCTTGTACAGATAAACGTATGTTTTTTCCCGTGATGCCTAAATTATTCGCGAATCGTTTGTCTAACAAAGTTATGGTAGACCCGTCGTCAAACGAAGCATATGTTTTAAATGAATCAAATAGTCCAATTATTTCCACGGGTATAATTTTTAATAATACTTTTTCATATAGTCATTTCGATTGTTGCGATGAATTATTAACGTCTTTATCATTTTGCGCAAAGGCTGTAGTAGATGAAATCGCGGGACTTGTTGAATTGACCTGATATTTAAATTTATCGCCAAATTTTGAACGCTTCGGATCATGAAGCAAAACATGATGAGGACGAGAGCATTGCGTACAATTTCCTCCTTTACAATTAAACCGCAAGTGACCTTGATCGAGACATTTGAAACAAAGTTTAAATTTTTTAACTAAATACCACCGCCTTTCTAGAGAGTCACGTGCAAATGTTAAACAGTTTGATGATCTATGATTATTCCGATGACAAAATATACATGAATCGTTTGGCGCAGGAATATCGTTTTTATTACTATCGCTTTCTTCGTGGTGCAATACGGAATAAACCTTTTCCGATTTAATGTGAGTCGCTCATCTTTCCGTGCTCGTTTTCGCGTAGATTTGCTCCGCGTCGTAATCGAAAAGACCGCCCGCGACCGAATTCTCCGCCTCGCGATATAAAAAATCTGCTAATTTTTCCAAATTTGTTTTGTTATTGTCAATATTTCGAGACGCATAATTATTATAGGCATACTTTAAAATATTGGGTAACCTTATACCGACACACTGAGTCAATTCTAGACTATGCAAATAGTTAATCAGATCGCATGAATGTAAAGCAATTACCGCATTTTTTAATTTTGAAGCGAAAGAATTAACGTAATTTTTCCCGAATCTATGGCAGGCAAATTTTTTATTTCGCTCACAATTTTTTTGGATAATAATTTTTTATTTCCAAAATAAAGCTCCAACTTATCCATTATATTTTTCGCGGACTGATTGGTGGCCAATAACGTACTTACCGTTTCTCGCGCATTCCCTCGCAAAGCCGAAAAAAGACGCATTACATTTTCCTGATTATTATACTCTCCGAGTTCGGACGTTGATTCAAAAGATTGCTTGAAATGCAACCACTCTAATGCATCTCCTGAGAACGTTGTAACCGAGGGATTTTGCCAAGTAAGGAAACCAGGGTGGGGTTAAGTAAAGACCAACACTTTTTATTTCTAAATGAGTATTTATTATTCGCTTAACTAAATTACAACCCGCTCGTCCTTATGTCTCTGCAACAAATGAATACAAGAAGAGTCTCGTTAGTCACATAAATCTATTCGCATGCGTGTTATGACTGTGTATATACAATATATGTGTGATATGCTAGCCAGGCAATATAATTACTAATACGGAATACAAGGTTACAATATACTAATGACGCGGTTACCCCTCGACGAGATCGACTCGATCGTTGATAGGGCAGAAAATCTCGGTGGTGTCGATAATCCTCTGGAGAACCAAGAGGGTTATCGACCCAAACGCTAAAACGAAACTGGCTAGGTGTGTACAACGGTGTCGACTTGCCTCCCTCCACTATGGTGCGCCGATAGCCAAAGGAGCAAGTTTCGTAGACGACTATCCTGGTGAACCGAGGAGAGTCGTCTATTGCTTTCGCGGTTACGGTGTCGCGGGGGCACGTACGCGGTCGCGGGGCCAAGCACCTTCCTCGTTTCGCCCACGGTGAACCAGTGGGAGAACCGAGTCGGGTTATTACTGACGTACTCTGGAGAACCGAGGGTACGGTCAGGACTCGAGCTTGTCTCAGCTCCCGAGAGGATCGCGCTCTCAACCTGGTGAACCGAGGTAGAGAGGGAGTGCTCCTGCTCGGGACACTGCGCCAAGCCGACTGTCTGTTCTGGTCCGCGCGCCGGTATATATACCCGTTGACGGCCGCTAGGTGTCTCTCGTTCGTCGGTATAGGAGTGGGGAGCAGTCCCTTGATCCTGCTTGCTCCGCGAGATGTTAAGCGCGAGAGCACGGCGTATTGCCTATAGCAAGGGCTCTCGTCGCATCCCCCTCCTATTTCGGAGAGTGAAAGATCGTTTCGCTCATATCACAAATCGGTATCCCGGGGGTAATGAACGTTTCAATCGGTAACTAAGAAAACTGTCTTACGGCCGATAACAGTTTCTCTAATCGGTGTACGGTAACAGGTAATACTCACTATATTTATTTATCGTCTTCACCACTCCCACCGCATCCAGACGAATCGCCCATCGTTGACCGCCACTCTCGACTCGATGCACCCTCCTTCCTATCGGTACCTCTACTACCGGTCCATCCGGAATCTCCACCCTGACTGTTGGTCGCTTAACTGCCTGCTCAGCTGATGTTGTTGCCGGCTTTATTTCCTGCTGTACTGGGGTCAGTGGTGGGGTTGGTGGAGTCACCTCCGATGTGGGAGTGCACTGTGTTGGCCCTTGTGTCCTTGGTGCTGGTGGTGTCGCCGCTACTATTGCCGGTGTTCCTGGCGGAGTTGGAGCCGATGTTATTGGCTGTTTTTTAACCGGTGGTGTGGTTGGTGGCTCTGCTGGTGCTGAGGAAGTTGATCGCAATCCCGGTGGCTCTACGATCACCGTCTTCCGCGTCGGCCGGACCGGTCTTTTTACCGGTTTCGATCCTCTCTCCTTCTCCGTTTCTCTGCTGGCCACTTTACGGCGCAGCGCGGCTAATTTTAGTGCCCATGCCTCTCCTGTCACGTCTTCCACCAACTTGATGCGAGGCCTCTCCTTTCCTACCTTAGGCCTGGTCTTTCTTGCTCGTGTCAGCTTGATGACTGACGTTCGCACATTCCTCGTCACCTGCGCCTTTGGCAGTTTCTTCGCCGGCGTAATTATTTTTGTCCGCGGATAGACCCGTTTGGTCAGGACCTCCAAAGGTGTTGGCTGGTAGGTCGGTGTCTGCGGGGGTATCGGTCCTGGAATATACTCCCAGTCTTTCTCTCCTTCCACCTTCTCCTTTCCTGGTGTTTCCTTTTCCTTGTCCTTTTCCGGCCACTCCGGCACTATCCACCCTTCCTTCTCCATTTCTGCCTGGATCGCTGCCACTGCTCGCTCCGTCTCGAGGACTACCTCTTCGAACGACATGTCGAACGTAACTAATTTCTTTTAACTTTCCTGCGAGGCGCTAGCAAACCGCTAATGTATTGTAGGACGTCTCCTGATGTTATTGTTGACATTATCGGTCTCTCGCGTGGATTGTTATTTCCGACTAGTCCGCTTGAGTTATGTACGTCCTTAGATCTCGTATATGAACGTGCTTTATTTTTCTACCGTTTCCGTCCTCTAAGTCGAATATTACTGGTGATATTTTCTTTGTTACACGGTACGGCCCTTCTGACTTCTTATCCAATCCGGCATTATAATTTTTCGCTTTATTTGAGAGTTTATGTATTTTATATAATACTTGTTCTCCTATTGTTGGACTCCATTTACGACGACGTAAATCATAACTATGTCGTTGTTTGTCGAAGCTGCGTGCTAACAAAATACGCGCGAGTTCAATTGCGTTTTGCTGGCGTTTACGGCGGGTTCCTACCTCCGTTGGTAATGAACCTCCCACTTCCTGGCTCAGGCTGCCTGGTGGGTTTAGTTCGCGACCGTAATTCAGATATGCGGGTGAATATCCAGTAGCATCACTTGGTGCGGTATTATATGCGAATGCTATCTCCGCTATATGTCGATCCCAGGTCTTCTGCGAATCCGTGATGTATTGTCGAATCATTGTCTTAATCACTCTGTTTGTCCTTTCTACCGGATTGCATTGTGGTGTATACGGTGGTGTATATCTAGTTTTGATATTGCAATCTTGTAATAATTTCTTCCATTCTTTACCAATGAATTGCCGACCATTATCACTTACCACCGTACGCGGACAACCATATCGTAATATTATCTGCTTTTCTAGAGCTTTTGTTACCGATTCGGATGTTGCTTTACGTAGAGGGCGCAACTCTACCAACTTGGTAAATCTGTCCTGCATTACCAACAGTTGTATATTACCATCTGTTGATCTCGGTAGCGGCCCTATTAGGTCCACCGATACCATTTCCCATGGCTGATCTACTTTTGTTGCGTGCATTTTTCCTGGAGGGGCTTGTTGTTGAACCTTGTGTTTTTGACAGCTATCGCACGCTCGCACATACTTCGTCCCATCTCGTAACATTCCCGGCCAGTAGTATAATCGAGCCATTCGGGAAAGTGTCTTTGCTATTCCCAGATGTCCAGATACCGGTGCGTCGTGACATTCCTTTAGTACACGCACTCGTTCTTCCTTTGGTATACATAATTTCCATTCTTCTATTTGATCATACTCATTAAAATCGAGTGTGTGTAAAATGTGTCGGTATAACCGACCCCCGGTAATACAGTACTCTGGGTTACCATCCGGATCTTTCCTTACTTTATCCATCATATCGTTATACCATTTACATTTTATCACTTGATTTACGGTGTATACTTGGATTGGTTGACGTGATAACGCATCTGCAACCACATTGTCTGGACCTCTTCGATAACTTATCTCGTAGTCCCATTGGCTTAATTCCATTGCCCATCGGGCTAATCTTCCTGACGGATTTTCTATTTTGTCGAGCCATTTCAAAGACTGGTGGTCGGTTATCACCTTGAAGTGATATCCTTCAAGATAATCGCGCATTTTCCATATTCCCCACTTTACTGCTAGACATTCCAATTCCGTAGCAGAGTAGTTTCGTTCTGCTCTATTCAGGGATCTGCTTGCATACGCAATTACTCTTTCTTCTTCTTTATCACCTTGTGTTAAGACAGCGCCCAGTCCTTCTTTGCTCGCGTCAGTCTGCAGCTTAAACGTCACTGCCCAATCCGGGCATGCGAGAATCGGTGTTTCCGTCATTTTTACTTTTAATTTTTCAAATGCTTCTTGATGTTGTTCGTTCCATTTCCATCTTTCTGCTTTTCTTAATAACTTATTCAACGGTGCACAAATTGTTGATGCATCTTTTATAAAACGGCGATACCATGATACCATGCCGAGAAATCTTCTTAGCTGTTTCACATTTTTAGGTGGTTCCAGTGTTTGCACGGCTGCTACCCTCTGTGGGTCTGTATGTAAACCTTCTTTATCGATGACATGACCGAGATATGTTAATCTATTCTTACCAAAGTGACATTTCTCCCAATTGGGGCTTAAATTAGCTCTTTTTAACCTGTCTAATACGTTTCTTAAAATTTGGATATGCTACTCAAAAGTTTCTGATATAATCACAATGTCATCAAGGTATGCGAATACATTCGGGGCCAAATCTGGCGTTATAATTCGATCCAAAAGTCTCTGGAACGTAGCTGGTGCTGCGTGCAACCCGAAAGGCATAGTTATAAACTCGAACAAACCACGCCCTGGAACTGTAAATGCCGTAATTTCGCAACTCTTATCTTCTAGAGGAACCTGCCAGTAGCCATTCTTCAAATCAATCGTTGAAATAACTTTTGCCCCTCGTAATTTATCCAAAGTAGCATTTACTTGGGGTATGGGGTATGCATCCTTTTCTGATACTTCATTTACTTTTCGGAAATCGATACAAAACCGCCATTTGCCGTTCGATTTCTTGGTGATTACCACGGCTGAATTCCATGGACTGTTGGACGGTCTTATTACCCCTTCCTCAATCATTTTATCTATTTCAAGATTCATCACTTTTAATTTCTCTGGATTACACGGTCTGTAACGTTGTTTTATTGGTGTCTGTTTATTCAACCGGATCTCGTGTTTAATGAGAGGCGTTGTTCCTTTAATTTTCTCAAATTCCTTTTTTTCCTCTTCTATAAGAGCCTGTAATTTCGCAATGTCCTCTCTTGATATCTCCGATAGCCCATTTCTCACCGTGACTTCGTAAATCGAATTTCTTTCAGTATTTCTAGCTTGTAACTCTACCCCGTTAAACATGATTTTCATTTGTAACTTTTTTAAAATGTCCATTCCTAGTAAAATATCTGGTCCCAGGCTTTCCATGATATAGAAATTGTGTTTTAATTGACGGTTTGAAATTTCCAATTCTCCGGTGAAATTTCCGGTGAGTATGATTTCTGTACCATCCGCCAAACTAGCTGTGCTTTCTTCGGGTGTAATCTTCCATTCCGCCAACTCACAATTCTTGACCATGCGTTTACTTATAAATGAATTTATTGCTCCGGTGTCGACTAATGCAGTGCATCTAATATTTCCTATTCTGGCCTGGACATAGTATCGATTTTCCTTTCCGAGGGCCGGCTGTTCTTGTTGGTCGAGCCGGCCCGCTCTCCGTTTCCCGGTTTCGGACACTTACAATCACGAGTTAAAATGTCATCTCTTCCGCAGTAAGAGCAGAATTTCTTTGATCGATTCCTACAATTAAATCTGTCGTGGCCTCTTTGCTTACAGCGCCAGCAGCATTCCTTCCTATTATAGGTCTGTGTGACAGTCATTGTAGACCCTGGAGTATTCTGTCTCGGATGAAATTTTATTTCTCCCGTTTGTAGTTTTGTCTCACGGAGAGTTTCTTCTATTTCTTCCACTTGTTGAACGAAGTCATCAATAGACTTAATTTCGCCTCGCTTGATGTACAGTCTTAGTTCCGATCTCATATTATAATACAATGTGTTCAGTTGACGTTCTAGATCGTATCCTCCTCGCCGTCTCATGAGAGTAACGACATCAAGTAAGTAGTTACGAATTGCTTCTCCATTCCTCTGATGACGGTCGTTGATCTGTTTTTCGAGACTACGCAGTTCACTTGGTGACAAGAAATATAAACGTAACTTTTCTACTAGTCGCTGCCACGTTAATTCTTCTTCCTGGATATTTCGATACCACAGCAGCGCGTCACCTCGTAACAGTTCTGTAATTCCTTGCATCATTTGTTTGTCGGTAAACTGATATGCTCGCTGTAATTCATCGACTCGTTCCAGAAATGCATATAAACTCTCTTTACCACTGAAGAAACAATTCCATTTTCTCATCGACTCCATTGTTCTGACGGCCATTGAGACTGGTATTTCGAATTCGGTCGATAACATATGTTTATCTTCTTCGCCGTCGACTGGATCTTCGGGCTTATCGGTAAATTTATCCGGGTTTGCGCGCACAAAAACGACCAGCCTTTCTCGTAGTTCAGCTACCGTTCCTTCCCAATCTAACTCATTCTTCTTAACCTCATTGATCAGCTCTTCTTTCTTGAGTTTATATATCCAAGAAACGCCCATCTTGGTTACTATCTGTTTACAAAAATTGTGCTAGTATACGCGCTGTTCTAGTGTACCTACAATCGATCGGTGTAACGAAATGCCATAAATTCGTGTGACTAACTACTCTATCTAAACTGTTCGGGCGCCATGTAACCGAGGGATTTTGCCAAGTAAGGAAACCAGGGTGGGGTTAAGTAAAGACCAACACTTTTTATTTCTAAATGAGTATTTATTATTCGCTTAACTAAATTACAACCCGCTCGTCCTTATGTCTCTGCAACAAATGAATACAAGAAGAGTCTCGTTAGTCACATAAATCTATTCGCATGCGTGTTATGACTGTGTATATACAATATATGTGTGATATGCTAGCCAGGCAATATAATTACTAATACGGAATACAAGGTTACAATATACTAATGACGCGGTTACCCCTCGACGAGATCGACTCGATCGTTGATAGGGCAGAAAATCTCGGTGGTGTCGATAATCCTCTGGAGAACCAAGAGGGTTATCGACCCAAACGCTAAAACGAAACTGGCTAGGTGTGTACAACGGTGTCGACTTGCCTCCCTCCACTATGGTGCGCCGATAGCCAAAGGAGCAAGTTTCGTAGACGACTATCCTGGTGAACCGAGGAGAGTCGTCTATTGCTTTCGCGGTTACGGTGTCGCGGGGGCACGTACGCGGTCGCGGGGCCAAGCACCTTCCTCGTTTCGCCCACGGTGAACCAGTGGGAGAACCGAGTCGGGTTATTACTGACGTACTCTGGAGAACCGAGGGTACGGTCAGGACTCGAGCTTGTCTCAGCTCCCGAGAGGATCGCGCTCTCAACCTGGTGAACCGAGGTAGAGAGGGAGTGCTCCTGCTCGGGCCACTGCGCCAAGCCGACTGTGTGTTCTGGTCCGCGCGCCGGTATATATACCCGTTGACGGCCGCTAGGTGTCTCTCGTTCGTCGGTATAGGAGTGGGGAGCAGTCCCTTGATCCTGCTTGCTCCGCGAGATGTTAAGCGCGAGAGCACGGCGTATTGCCTATAGCAAGGGCTCTCGTCGCAACGTAGGTAGAGCTTTTGCAGATGTTAATCTATTTATTAGTCGCGAATTATTTTCGGTCACCGTCGCATCGCGAAAATTAATGAGCGTCGAACTTAATGCGTCCGCGAATCGCTCCATCGGGTCATAGTGAACTCGCAAGTCCAAAGAAAAATTATCATTATTAAAATTTGTCGCATATACGCTAGGTCGCTTACGTCCCTGTAGGTGATCGCTCGATGCATTATCAGGATCGAAGTCGTCCTCCGTGTCGTTGAATCGCTGGTCATCGTAACGGTTTGCTTGCCCTTCTCGTAGCATTTGATCGGTGATGATGCGAGGCTTCGTGACGAAATTTTCCTTCGTAGCTGCATCGTCTGCTTCCTTCAAAACGCCTGGGTCGTTAAATGTCTGCGTTTCCTGCGACTGTTTCTCGTTGCTCGGCAGATCAACGCTTTCGCTGCTTTCCGCCTCGTTGTCGTCTTGGCTTGCGTTATTAGCATTTACTGCATTCACAGTTAACTTTTTATTTAATTTATTATTTTTCTCCATTTTTTATTCAGCTTCTTCTCCTGGTTATTTTTTGACGAGAAATAGGTTTGATTTTTAACTTTTTCTTCCTTTTCTTTTGGAGTTCGAGCCTTTTTAGGTGGAGGAATTTCTTCAGGTATATCGTCCTGCTTTTTTGATCGCATTCCTCTTGTCTTTACGATGACGTATATCTTCTTTTTAATGCTCTTCGTCGATCAATAAATTACCCGGCGCATGAGTCCCGGGTTGCGGCACCAAATTGTAAATGAATGACGAGACAATATATATTTCAGCCAATTTATTATTTAAAGAAAAATATAATATGACGCTCTTAAAGTTAACGAGCTTCTGCCCGAATTCGCCGCGTTACTCGTACATATAACTCTCGTGCCGCCGCAAACGCATTTACGAATTTTTGTTTTAACAAATGAAATACAAATATGTAGAAGGAGAAAAATAAAAAATCAATAAGGAACGAAATCGAAAAAGAGAAAGAAGGGGAAGAGAGAACAGAGAGGAGAAAGAGAGAGAGAGAGAGAGAGAGAGAGAGAGAGAGAGTAAGAAATTCGTAAAGAAACAAAAGGAGGTGCAAAGAAAATAGCTATTAATGAGAGAGGAAAGAGTACAAAAGGGAAAGAGAAAGAGAGAGAGAGAGAACATATATTTTTACACATTTATAATTATCCTGCCTCTAGCCTAAATGGCCCTGAATTAATTCACTATTTAATCCGTGCACGCTTGATCCTCATTACGCGGGATCGTAACAACCTCGGGAATTTTGTTTCCCTAGCTGAGTGCTTCCGGGCCGCAACGTACAGATGTACTTGCGCTCTGAGACATTTTTTTTTATTTTATTTATTTTTCAATAAATTTTCTCTTTCTCTTTTTACAATTTTTATTATTTTTTTTTATGATTATTTTGTCCGCAACATAAACTTTTGAATGAATCGTGCTGCGTACATGTATTTACGATGGTGTTTCACCGGTAAACTCTCGAACGAATAGATGCTGTCGATATAGCGAGCAGGATGTGGCGGCGGATAATTTCCTAGCTCCAGCGTTTATTATACGCAGTTCGTCGTAGGATAATCAGTATACCTCGCAATCCCTTTCCTGCAATAAAAATAAATTTTATAAATACTTTATCTGTATTTTTTTTTATTTTGAATAAGTTATTTCAATAAAAAAAATCCAGTTTAGTTTAGTAATACGATTTTCCAGTAGAAAGCTGAAATTTTTAATTTCATTAAAGATTAACATTTTTAATTAATTAAAAGTTAAGCAAGAATTCATTTACATCTGCTTGTTTTTATTATTATTTTATTACACAGTTTTACATTTAACTCCCATTAAAAGATTTTTTATGTCAATATCACTTTTCTTATGAAAGTAAAAGCTAACAATAACATCCACATTTGTGTAATATTTCTTCAATGTTTAAATAATTCAAATACTTAAATGTGTGTAATACACTTCCCTTCCAAGAAGCAAAGATAATTCAGTATTGCTGCAAACAACCAGAATTGGTATTTGTTGGCTGAGCGAAACCAGAGAGCTCCGCATCACAAGGAAAGAGGGCCACCTAGCACAATGAGGCGAAGAATTGCTGTCTCTCGAATCGCGACGGGCGCGCGATATTCCACTCTCTCGTGTTGGCTGTCCTAGCGCACGGACATGTTTAAGTTTACCGGACGGTTCACGAGCTATTTTATCTAACTTTAGTTTGTATTTAGGTTTACTCTTTCAGAGGGATTAATAGGCGCAGTGGCGCATATATGAAATTAATAAATCAAGTTAATTTTGAACATTGAACAGTATGTATGTAAGTTCCATTTATTCTCGTCCATCCCTGCCGAAATCCCTGCTAGTTCCAGAAGTATTTATAATCAAAACGGAGCACGAAGAAAAAATAAAACAAAAAGGGGGAAAGAAAATCATACGTAACTTAGTATTTGTACTTTTAGATCATATAAATCTGTTATTTGTCAACTGTTATCAGTACGATAAAGTATGTATATTTTGTTTCATAATTTATGCTGAAAGAAATATTTATTTGATACTGACGGTTTACTTTACTTTACCTGTAAACATAACTGTATGTTGAGGATCACTTCCCCACATTTGTATGAAATGTACAGCATCACCAAATCTAAGATTCGGATGTGGAGGTCTTGGATGCGTAGTCAAAGTTGAAGATCCACTGACATAAGCAACTTTATCATGATCGCTAGATATCAACCAATTGCTGCTACCTAAACAATATTCTGAACTAATTGGGGTCATAACTAAGGTACCATAAATGTCTAATTTTTGGTAATAACCAACCAATTGAATATTATAGCTAATGCTGAATTTACAGCAGTTATAGAATATAAGTGTTTCCAAGATTTTGGTTTTAAAGCATCAACTAGACGGGGTGGAAGTACATGCAATATTTCTTTGCAATACCTTGCCATTGTATCCCTTGGTATATTAGTTCGATAAAGTCTATTAATTCTTCCATGAAAAATCTGCCTATTTGTAATGTAGGTTCCTTTGCATAAATAAAACCTTCAAAACCTGTGTCTTCACTAATAAAAGGCAAAGCTGACATACATGTATAATCGGATATCAATATATCATGTATTTCTGAAAAATCTTTAATTTTCTCTAAGGGTGGACAAAATTTTGGCGTTGAATCTACAAATACTCTGCCACAACATTCTATAAGTTCCCTAAAATGAAACAAAAATAGTAATCATAAAATTACAAGCAACTTTAGAATTAAATCTCAACATATCAAAAATATTATTACCCCTTCAATGTGCCAATCTTGATAATTATCACGAGGTACCCAATTCGATAAAGAAATGAACTTAACACTTGGTACCATAGGCATTGGCATAAAATTTAGCACCGATTGTATATTCAGTTCACAGTTGAGCATTAATGTAATACCTTTGAATGTTAGAACCAAACATGGTTTAGTTGGTTCACTCGATAAACAATACTACAAATAGTGATAATATTTTTACAACATAATTTTAAATTATTAATTTACATAAAAAAATTTATATTTGGTAAAGCATTCTGTATAAACAACTAAAGTATAAATATATTATAAATAATCAATCAATTATAAATATCACATTTCCCACACAGCATGTAATATTACAAAAAAATATTACACGAAATATTATAAAAAAATATTGCGGAAATGTTTGGAAAATATATCAAAAATATTACAAAATATTCTTCTGAAATAACTCATAGTAATATTTTTTAAATATAAATGAAATATTTCGTGTAATATTCCATAAATATTGTATTCAATATTTCATGAAATATTGCCCTAACACAAAATCTCACGTGAGATTTTGTAATAGGGTGTTATAATATCAATACATGTTAAAACAGAAATAATCATTTGGAATATTACAAAAATATTGCACAGACTTTCAACAATATTTTATGTAACATTGTCGATACATTACAGTGTAATATTACGTGAAATATTTCAACAATGTTTGAGGAATATTCCTGGAGTCTCGATTATATAATTTTTTTCAGTCTTACGAAATACTACATTATGGAAATGTTCTTTGTAATATTTTTTGTAACATTGTTGAAATAAAGCAGCGTAATATTATGTGAAATATTTCAGTATTGTTAAATAAATATTGCGTAAACATTAGATAAAATATTGTTTTAGTTTTACGAAATAGTACGGAAATAATATACGCACGTTTCATGTACTATTGATGAAATTCCACACAGCACGAAATTTTACAAAAAATATTACATGTAATATGTCAAATTAATATTACAGGAATAGTTAGTAAATAGTACAAAAAAATATTTCATAGAAATATTCCGTACGTATTAATGAAGTATTTTATGTAATGTTCCTAAAGCAGAACTTGAAATATTCTATATATATATATGGGTGGTTCTCTGTGACATCGAAGATGAAAAAAATAAATATTGCTATAACTGTGGGAATATGTTTTAGAGGTATCCAGTAGTTCTCCTGAATTTTTTCAGATTTTTTCTGGGCCATTATTTTAAATTACAGAGAGTCAAAGTTGACATTTTAGCACTTTTTTGCATTATATGCCCATTTTCATGAATTTTTAGCTCCCAGGGGATGCATTTTTCACTAAAAACATAAGTATGGAAAAGTGCCCGAAATATTAATAGAAATGTATATTTGTTGCCTTATAACGATGAATCTAGTAGCATGATCATTGCAAAAAAATTTATGCACTTACCTTGGAATGGTAGAAAAGTATCTCCACTTGTTTCAGTATCCATCTAATCCCCTGTAAGCTGCTAAAAATACAAATATTATTATAAAATTATAAAAAATTATTTTTTAAACATTTATAATGCTGGATTTTTAGTTTTACATCCCTTACAAGAATAATAATACTAATCTGAATGATTACTATAAAAGTATCAACATTATTAGTATTATTATTCAGCAACACATTGTTTAGATTTCACAAACTTGTCACTGTCACGTTATCATATTATTCATTATAATTATATATCCGATTTATTTATATATCTTTTGTATTAAATACGTATCTTCAGTTATTGTAATAATAATGTTGATACTTTTATAGTAATCATTCAGATTAGTATTATAATTCTTGTAAGGGATGTAAAACTAAAAATCCAGCATTATAAATGTTTAAAAAATAATTTTTTATAATTTTATAATAATATTTGTATTTTTAGCAGCTTACAGGGGATTAGATGGATACTGAAACAAGTGGAGATACTTTTCTACCATTCCAAGGTAAGTGCATAAATTTTTTTGCAATGATCATGCTACTAGATTCATCGTTATAAGGCAACAAATATACATTTCTATTAATATTTCGGGCACTTTTCCCGGATATTTTGACCTTAAATGATCTTAATGATTTAGACCCACTCTGGAAATTTTTAGGCAGTTTCTGACTATAAAAAGACATCTTTTAGACAGTATTAGGTTACCAGAGTCCGGAGCAGAATTGCTGATTTTCACTATTTAATGTTTAAATGGCTTACAAGAGTGTGACAGCATACATTCATGTCTTTAATAGTATTTTTAATGAAAAGTTCGGAAAATTTTACAAAAAAAGTCATACTTATGTTTTTCGTGAAAAATGCATCCCCTGGGAGCTAAAAATTCATGAAAATGGGCATATAATGCAAAAAAGTGCTAAAATGTCAACTTTGACTCTCTGTAGCTTAAAATAATGGCCCAGAAAAAATCTGAAAAAATTCAGGAGAACTACTGGATACCTCTAAAACATATTCCCACAGTTATAGCAAAATTTATTTTTTTCATCTTCGATGTCACAGAGAACCACCCATATATATATATATATGAGAGATTCCATGTGAAGTGATCCAGTTAAAAAATAAAATTTTGTTTTAATGTATGGAATCAGTAAGAAACTACTTGAATAGAGTGTAGCTACATTTTTAGACCTGAATTACAATTATTACCAAAGCTGTAGCCAATCAAAAAATCGAATTTTTTGAAAAAATTGACTTTTTGGCCAATTTTATCACTTAATGACTCAAAATCTAACAATTTTTTCTTATATACATTAAATTTGAAAAAGTTTATTAATTTCAAGAAGAATCAGTTGAAATATTTCATTTATATTATTTTAAAACATTGAATATAGTTATAATCAATAATAACCTTTATAGTAAAAAAAAGGGTTGTACGATCAAAAATATTTTATCCATCCAAAAATCTAATTCATCGATGATTAATTACCTTCAAAATAATGCAAAGTTTGAGTGCGGCAGAGCATTTTGACAAAGTTATGGTGTTTTTAGGAAAATTTCTTAAAGAGAGCGAATGCATTTTATGAAGAAAACAGACTAACCGTATTGTTACGTCCTAGGGTAGACGTAACGTAGAAAAATTAAATAGACTGAATTTAAATTAAAAATAGAAGTTCCCCGTTTTAGTACGCGTATAGCGTCAAGGATGGGTGGCAATTCTCCTCGGTATAGCACAGGTCATAGACCCTTCCGAAATTTACGTGCATGGGTAAGCCCGAGGTGCAACAATGAGTGAGGGCGAGAAAAGGAAAACAACCAACCTTATCGGGCGGGAGATCTACGGTTGACCGGTGGCTGCAACTGCTCGGCTGTCTTTCTCGCTCTCGTTGATCCTCGATACAGAGACTCCCTTACAATAGAAATGCGGTATAGACTAATTTGGATTTTAAAGGGAATAGGAAAAAGACTGGTGTTTGAAGGTTTAAAGATACTGAACAATGACTTTCGATATTCTTGCTTTATTTCGCGTTAAATTTTGGATACAGGATTTTACCTTACTTGAGAAAGGACTAAAGAGCAAGAGCGCACACCCCTGCGCGACATCCCTATTTATATCAAGAGTTTGGGGTGGAGTTTTGGTTCCTCTTGACCAATCAAATATTGTACATTTACTTAATTAATTTATTCTTTGTCATGCGTGACCTAATTAAGTTATTGGCTAGAATTTTTCAAGGCGGTTCCTGTCTTTGACGAGGACATCCTACTTTACGTGTTAAATGTGTGCGCACGTGTGTGCGTATGTGTGTGTGCATATGTGTGTGTATATGTGTGTGTATGTGTACGCGCCTGTGTGTACGTTGCGTCTATCATGACGCGACACCTCTCCCCTTAGAGAAGTTTAACGCCAGGCGTAAACGTCCACACGTTTGTTGTCTTGTTTGTTTTTTTTTTTTTTGTTTGTTGTTTTTTTTTGTTTATTTGTTTGTTTATTTTTTTGTTTGCTTATTATTTATTTATTTATTTATTTTTTTTTTTCTTAAAAACTAGATATTACAATTATCGCTACATAAATTGGTATATATATATATATATATATTATTGTATTTTGTTTATAAATACATATATGCATATGAATATTTTTTTTTTTATTTTTCTTTCATTTGTGCATTTATTCTAGTAAATCTAAAAAGAGGAAGAAGGAGAGAAATGAGAATAAACATGAGGAAGGAAAAGCTAAAGGAAAAAATCATGCATTTGTTAATACTCTTGTCCAGCTATCCTTCTTTGTCTTCTGAGGAGGTCGTATACTTCCTCCTTGCATGAGTCACAGACGTGGAGTGATAAGTCTCCGTATTCCCAGATGCACCAACAATTCAATCCTTGGTATCTGGGGATGTCGAATCGGCCAATGAATTCGCATCGCGGGCAATAATGCCGCGTGTTCTTCACCCTCAAACCGCATTCCACGCAACGAGCCGGTCGTTCGACTTCTTCCGTGCTGCCGTAATCCAAGAGGGATAATCCCTCTAGGTTTAGATCGCTGTCCCAATGGTTTGTTACTCCTGGCTCCTGTAATCCGTCCATTACCTTTTCCAGAAAACTACGGTACTTCTGCCTGTGGTACCGTACCGTATTTGGATCCAAGTCATTGCAGATCCTCTCTTGTACATGTTGTGTATGCCAGCATTGGCTGGCTATTCTCTCATCAGCAGTGTATGCTGGGTAGTGGTGTCCGGCTATTCCTATCCGGGCACGAGTGGTTCGTCGTACTTGACCGTCTCTCATTAAGTATACCCATAAAGAAAAATATTTTCTTAGAAACTGCCACAGGACTGTCGTTTTTCTTAAAGCACGTCGTTCCGTCATCCATTCCACTGACGAATCGAGTTCTATTTCCATATCCCAGTTGTCGTTGCTCATCTTGGTGTGTGAGGGTTGACGTGTGGCCATGTTGTTGCTACAAGTAAGAATAGATTGTCAAGCGTGAAACCCCCCTATTTATAGGCTGGTACTGTTGGATTTTATGTTTTCTCCACCCCCGTGACTTAATTATGATTCAGGGAAAGCCCTGGATTGGATAAAAAGAAATAGATAAAATCAAGGGTTTTTTTTATAATCTACATCCTATTCATATACATATATTTACTTATTGCGCAAGTTCGAAAGTTATTATAATTTATTTATAAACAAATATTTATATTTAAATGATAAGCGAGCATACTGTTTACACTATATATTTTATTATAATAAGTAATTGTTAATTACAAGTCATTTTTAAATGCCTTAAACATTGTTACTTGGTTCAGTTTTCTCGGATAAAACTGGCGTGTTCGGAGGTGGTTCTGGTTCATACGTCTTGGGTGGTGTTCTCGGAGTTGCATATACGTGTTCTCGAGGTAAGAAATTCCATTGTATTGTCGGATCAACTGGTCGCATTGGGACGTACTCTACTTTGTCTTTTTTTGATTTCCTAATACATTTTTGGAAAATATATCGACATAGTAATAAGCATCCGGCAAAAAGCGTTAGTATAATAACCATTCCATGTAAGTAAGCATCAGTTATTTGATTTTCAATTTTAACATTAATAGTTTTATCCGGTTTTAAATCGCTCGGAAGGTTTTTTCCTGCTCCGATCAACTGCAATGGTGGTAAATAGTACGTGTCCTTTTCTCTCACCAGCAGCTCTGAAGCGTAGTAGATGTTATCGTGAACCTTAAAGTGGCAGCCCGCTGAGAGGGAAATCGTTCCTGCTTGTTGAAAAGTGTATGTCTCCTCGAATCCTGGACAAAATACATTTACGAGTGTAGGCTTTGCGACTGAGTAAACATAGTGTCTTGGATGAGCAGTTTTAATGATGTATAAGTTCTTGCCTTTCATAAAATTAATTCTACATGAACTAAAAGTTGCATAGTCTTGTTTAATTTGCTTTCACACTCTCGTTGGAGATGCACAGGGTTTTCCCTTACGCATATATAATTCCTTTGTAATTTAATGCATCTCGACAGCTGTGTTGTACTTAAAAAGGTGTGTTTTTCCCCGTTGGGAAGAGAGGCTATAAAATCGTCCCTGGGTTGAATGTACGCTGCATTATGGATTAAATCCCCTTGTTGGAAAACTGGCACTGGAAGCATTTTGTACAAAGTGTGCGTTTCCATTTCTACCATTGGCATTATTATTTGCATAATTATGTGATCTTTATAAATTGTTAATTCTCTTGGAGCGAACTCGGCAATTATTGCCGCATTTATTTGTTCAATTTTTACCGGACTCTTGGTTTCGGATACTTTTTCTATCATTTTTAAAATAATTCTTAAATTTCTTGTAGCGCCGGAAAACTTTGTTGTTGACAATAAACTTGTTATCGTGTTGGCTATATCCAAGTAACTATCCAAATTTTGTAATGCTAGATTGATTGTTTGCTCAACTCTTGATTTGTCAATATCTATTACTCCTTTTTCTCCTTGTAGTATTTGTAATATCGCTTCCAGTTGCTTCATTTCTACAGACATTTTTTCTAAAGTTTGCATGATTTCATTATCTATGTATGCCTTTGCTGTACCTCTTCCTAACATTGCTTCTCGAGAGTGATGTCTCATTTGCGTAATAATTGATACTATAGCTAGTGATGAATTTTTTGTAAATGCGTTTTCGTCCCCCCCCTTATCTAAAACTTCGTCCCCTGACGAATATGAATTCGCTGAAGTGATATAAGCGTCTCTTATTCTAGAGAACTCGCGCATTTTTTCTTGTAATAAATAAATTCTGCTTATCGTTACCGCGTCCTTTAGCCTTGTATACGTGTCGGATTGTACAATATCTTGTATTATATTGTAAAATTTTCTTGGATTCCAAAAACTTTCTGCGTGTCAAGTGTAGTTATTATAAACCATTCTTGTTTAATAAAGTCTATTTCTTGCAATCGATTAAAAATGATGCCGGGGTTATTTCGCTCTGTTACAATTGCCTTATTTTGAGACGTCGCAATCACAACGTGAAACACGATGAAAAATGCGCACATAATCTTCTCCATTTTGTCTGTAACATAATAATAAAAAACTTTATTATGTCCAACATATTGTTCCTTTATTTATGTGCGTTTGTATATATATATTTTTTTAACATATTTTTCCTATGCGTTCCAATTTATCGTATTATGTTAATTACACATATTTTTATGTTTCTCTGAGATTTATTTCAATACGCGCTTAATATCATCGGTATACGCATTATTTCTCTCATTCAGCTTCATTTTCTTTTTTCACCTCTTGAATCTTTGGATTTGTTGATTCCGCTCTACTGGTTTCTGTATGTTGGTCGATTCCTTTAGTGCTTCGTTTACATAATACTTTCGTGCTCTCTTCGAATAGAATACTATTTTGTTTATTTACTCGCGCTGGAGTCAAGAAATTCCATTTAAGTTGTTCTCGAGGTTGTAATTGCGATGTTATACATTCGTGTAGTCCGCCATTTACGCGCGTTAGTACATATCCATTGCATTTAACTTTTTGCTCGATAAGACAACTTTTGAAAGGAATTGGGAGTCCGCAACAAAAACATTTTAGATCAGTAAAAGTACAAATTAATTCGCGTATCGTTCGTGTAGCACTTAATGAAAACCGAATTTTTTCTATGTGTGATAATTTCGTCGCATAACAATAATGACACAGGTATGTATTATGACAAAAATAGCAAAGTCGCTCCCAATTTCTTACTAAAACTGACATTTTTTTTATTAATATAGTATACTGTTTAAACTTATAGAATATTCCTATACTGTCTAAATATAGGTATTATGTATATATATATATATATATATATATATCTTTAATTCTTAATTAAAACTTTATATCGATAGGCAAACCACAAACAGTAGCAAGTAAAGAAATAATGAACTATATATATATATATATATATATATATATTACGTTCCCTTATTTTACGTAATATTAATTTTTAGTCCTAAGATTAATTGAGTCTTTTGTCCCTAAAGTACTTAGACAGATTTGCTAATAATATTTCATTAGTATTTATCGCAAAAGGTGACTATAATCTTGCGTAGAAAAGAACTGGATGCGGCAGAATTGGCCTGTAGCATGAAAGGTTTCGATTTTCCCATCGATCTACACCATCGTCCATTCAATTCTGTATGGATAAAAAAAAATCGATTATTTATTTTATGTATTTAAATTATTTACTGTAGAATAATCGAACATCGTTTTCTAAACATTCTCAAGTCATCTAAATGATATTGAATGTTGCGCGCATGACGAATTGCATGGTCCAGATTTGTGTAGATTTCCGGTTTACAAATGTATCTTTTGACTTCCGGTCGAAGTCCCTTTAAAAATGCCCTAAATGCTAGATTTTCGCGTTGTAGGCATGAATCGGTTATTTCCCTGGATTCTTCTTGTGCTATTTCTCCCAATGTTTTATAATTATGTAACATTCTTTCCATTCGTGCGCCGAATTGGAAAGTGCTTTCGTTTCGTTTTTGCGATGCCCATGTAATTTGAATTCTCAAATTAATCAAAGCGCTCATAACATTATATCTTTGTACTTCTGCTAATGTATATATTTTTTTTTCATTTCACAATTTTTTGATTTTATAAATGACACCTTTTATTTTTTTGTTTAAAAAAAAAACTGCAGTTGAAATAGCAAAATTTACACGTTATCGAATTTGCGTTTTCTGCGTGGCAGTAGAGAAGATATATCCGGTTCTATAAATATTTGCGGATATAGATTATTTTGAACTCCGCAACTTACTATTTTACCCCCTCCTGACTCATTGACTCTTACCACAGTGGGTTGTGCCGTGTAGGTGCTAGGTTCGGGCGGGGCGAAAGGTACGTGCGAGTCCGAAAAATGTTCCGCTCGAGTGCCCGCTACTTCCGAAGGCGTAGCTGTTCGTTTACATAATACTTCGTGCTCTCTTCGAATAGAATACTATTTGTTTATTTACTCGCGCTGGAGTCAAGAAATTCCATTTAAGTTGTTCTCGAGGTTGTAATTGCGATGTTATACATTCGTGTAGTCCGCCATTTACGCGCGTTAGTACATATCCATTGCATTTAACTTTTTGCTCGATAAGACAACTTTTGAAAGGAATTGGGAGGTCCGCAACAAAAACATTTTAGATCAGTAAAAGTACAAATTAATTCGCGTATCGTTCGTGTAGCACTTAATGAAAACCGAATTTTTTCTATGTGTGATAATTTCGTCGCATAACAATAATGACACAGGTATGTATTATGACAAAAATAGCAAAGTCGCTCCCAATTTCTTACTAAAACTGACATTTTTTTTATTAATATAGTATACTGTTTAAACTTATAGAATATTCCTATACTGTCTAAATATAGGTATGTATATATATATATATATATATTAATTCTTAATTAAAATTTATATCGATAGGCAAACCACAAACAGTAGCAAGTAAATAAATAATGAACTAATATATATATATATATAATATTACGTTCCCTTATTTTACGTAATATTAATTTTTAGTCCTAAGATTAATTGAGTCTTTTGTCCCTAAAGTACTTAGACAGATTTGCTAATAATATTTCATTAGTATTTATCGCAAAAGGTTACTATAATCTTGCGTAGAAAAGAACTGGATGCGGCAGAATTGGCCTGTAGCATGAAAGGTTTCGATTTTCCCATCGATCTACACCATCGTCCATTCAATTCTGTATGGATAAAAAAAATCGATTATTTATTTTATGTATTTAAATTAATTACTGTAGAATAATCGAACATCGTTTTCTAAACATTCTCAAGTCATCTAAATGATATTGAATGTTGCGCGCATGACGAATTGCATGGTCCAGATTTGTGTAGATTTCCGGTTTACAAATGTATCTTTTGACTTCCGGTCGAAGTCCCTTTAAAAATGCCCTAAATGCTAGATTTTCGCGTTGTAGGCATGAATCGGTTATTTCCCTGGATTCTTCTTGTGCTATTTCTCCCAATGTTTTATAATTATGTAACATTCTTTCCATTCGTGCGCCGAATTGGAAAGTGCTTTCGTTTCGTTTTTGCGATGCCCATGTAATTTGAATTCTCAAATTAATCAAAGCGCTCATAACATTATATCTTTGTACTTCTGCTAATGTATATATTTTTTTTTCATTTCACAATTTTTTGATTTTATAAATGACACCTTTTATTTTTTTTGTTTAAAAAAAAAACTGCAGTTGAAATAGCAAAATTTACACGTTATCGAATTTGCGTTTTCTGCGTGGCAGTAGAGAAGATATATCCGGTTCTATAAATATTTGCGGATATAGATTATTTTGAACTCCGCAACTTACTATTTTACCCCCTCCTGACTCATTGACTCTTACCACAGTGGGTTGTGCCGTGTAGGTGCTAGGTTCGGGCGGGGCGAAAGGTACGTGCGAGTCCGAAAAATGTTCCGCTCGAGTGCCCGCTACTTCCGAAGGCGTAGCTTGTTCTTCCCTCTTTTTCCTTGCGTCACGCGTTGGTTTATCCCTTGCGACGTGCAGTAATAATTGAGTGACTGAATTCCAAATGGCTCCTATAATATGAAGTGACCACCCATATAAACTATACAAAGCATAACCATGTAAAATGGTATCAACTAAAAATTTTATTAAACGCCCTATCATAAAAATGCCTATAATAGCTGCGCTAAATGATCCGAAAGTACATAATTGCCCCCAAATTTTCATCCAAGTGTTATTGGCTAATTCTGTCAACGCTTCTTCATCGAATAATCGGGTAATAGACATACCGTTTTTATCTACCTTTTTCCCGGTCATTCCTAATGCAATTGTGTTCAACATGGCTGGCCTTTCTACGGGAAACATAAGGTGTTGTCTTAGTGCTTGGATTTCCGCTTGGGTGTAAATTCCGCTTTTTGCAAGTTCGGTTGGCTCTGTGTAATTCCAGTTATTTTTAGTAGTTGGTTTTAAAATGTCTGGTTTTACTCCCTTAGTTGTTCCTCTTGGTAAAATAGTAAACCAATCTTCCCCTAGTAAGAACATAGGAGGAATCAGAACACTGCAGGCAGCTTCGGTTCCATATTGTTTTAAAATATGTGTCCTTGGCGTCAAAAAATAATCTTTGCCGTCTTTGGTTACTGGTAACTCTTGGTAACATTTTGTAGTTTCTCTTCGTTGAACGTCAATTTGTACGCACTTCATTAAGTGCACAACTTCTCCGGCTACCAAGCCCATGTAACCACTTTTTTTCATAATTTGATATGCAAAAACGTCAGGTGCTGTTGCTGCAATGCTTAATGCATTTGATATAACTCTTCTTTCCAATTCGCATTTTTGCAAAATTAAATTGCGATATAATGTTTTTAATTGTCCTTTAATATGTTTTTCTACGTAAACGAATTTAGAGTTTACGTATGCAAAAATGTCGAGATTTTCTATTGACGGATTTCTTACGGCTTGGAAGGTTTCTGTTATTGGTCCTTCTAGAAAAAATAATTTTGGGTGCTCTGTTCTAATTAATTCATACGAACACACCGGAATTTGTCCTAAAGTCGTAAAAGTAAAGGTTATCTCGCTCGATTCCATTACATATACCGGATGTTGCTCATTGCCTTGTTCTACAACTTTATTAACATAACCCGCGTATAATTCTGAGTATTTACTGCGTTCGCATGCCTGTACTGGTAACCTATCCCAAAAGGCGTACCCTGCTTCTACGTCAATACAATCATCTTGATTAAACTTACAGCGCGTACCGGATCGTAAAATAACCTCGTTAGCATTTAAGTTTACCGGTGCATAGTAATCCCTTAAAGTAATGGTAACATAGCCCGTGACTATAGCATCGTCAAAAATACCATATGGATCCGCGTACATTCCTGCGTTACTACAATCTCCTGCTTGATCTACCTTTCCAACAAACGTCATTGGGTGGACAATCGATCCGTTCAGTTTTAAGTTACTTATTACTTCGTCTCGTACTCGGTGTGCGCGGTATACATGCATTCTATTACATTCTTCCCTAGAAATTTCATCAATAAACTGAACCTCCCCTCTGTTTTTGTCTTTTCTATGCGAAAACGCGCCGCAGTATGTTACCGATCTTTTTATTTCTACTTTACAAAGCTTTACATGAGTGCTTGAAAAATCATTTAATTGCAATAGTCGTACATAAATTTTTGTTGTATTTACTACCGGTTCAGGTATGTCGCATTCTCCTACGTGAATTAACGAAAATATTGTTAAATTTGAGACGTGCTGCGAACAGTCGTACCCTATGATTGCGTTAATATAGATTTTCCTTGGTATAATAGTTGTGAGATAAATGATGGCCAATAGTGTTTTACAACTCATCTGCAACATTAAATAAGTTCATGAAAGCGTTCTTTTTTTATTTATTTATAGAACCGTTGCAAAAATGCTTAGTTTTATTTTCCGTTTTTTTTTCTTAAATTATCAGAATCTATTGACTGATTCTTTATTGATTTCCTTAGCATTTTTGCATTTGTGAAAATACATATCATTGTTAGAGTTTTGCTATATACATGGCTTATTATTTTTTTTATTTACATTCGTCATGCTCTTAAATTTAAATACCAACAAGCTTATTCGGTTTCAATATGCGATTTGCGTAAGCGATTTATGTGCACTATTTTATTTTTATTTCCATTTATTTGAATTTTTACATTCCCATTGTCGGAAACGTCTAGAACTAAAAATGGACCCGAGTATTGATCGTCAAATTTCTTAGGTTTTGGCCCCTTTTGCAGCCATACGTAATCACCGATTTGTAGTGTTAAAACGTTTACCTTACGATCGTAGTATTTCTTGGCTCGAAGTTTTGCCTTTAAAAGGTTTTGTTGGGCTATGTTTTGTAGACTGTTTAGGCGCTTGACTAAATCTTCAAGATAACCATCGTATGTAGGCGCCAGGTCTTCTGTTTCGACCGGTGCGTTCGAGGGTGTGCGTGCCAGTCGGCCGAACACGAGTTCAAACGGCGTATGCCATGTAGACTCACTAATTCCCGTGTTAAAATTAAAGGTAGCCAAATCCAGATAATCGTCCCAATCTGTTCGATTACTATGTACAAAAAATTTCAAGTATTCAATGAGACTTGAGTGCGATCGTTCAATTCCACCGTTTGATTGTGGGTGGAACGCCGTGGTTTTAGTTTGTTTAATTCTAAATATTTTTGCTATTCTTTTCATTAATTTACTCATGAAATTTGTACCTTGATCCGTAAGGATTATTCGAGGTGCGCCAAATATGCATATGACTTTTCTTATTAAACCAATCGCTACATCCATGGCCGAAATTCGCGCCAAAGGCTCAGCTAATGCGAATTTAGATAATAAGTCTTGGAAGGTTAAAATTTACTCGTTTCCCCGATTGGTTTTGCATAAGGGACCAACAATATCCATACTTATTCGATCCATAGCGTGCGTTCCCGAGTTTGTAATAACCATTGGAGCTCTAGTTTTAACCCCAACCAATTTTTTTAATTGGCAATTCAAACATTTTCTTATAAAATCTTGTACCTCTATCTTTAAATTCTCTCAGTTATAATTTTGTTTAATACGGTTATAGGTTTTTGTGACACCTCTATGTCCTCCTATAGCCGAACAGTGAGCTTCTTCTATAATCGGAATTCGATCGTCTAGTGTCGGATATCGTATTAGACCTAAACAAACAATTAATTTTACCGTGCTTTGACTAAAAACTCCTTTTAGTTTTTCTAAAACTAATTCCCACTCTAAATTTTCAATTCTATCGGTTTTCGCTATACTTATTGATTTTATCTGCATTGTATCTAAAGTTAAATATAGATTTTCGCATAATAAATTTAGGTTATTATCAATTCCACTTAGCCCGATTAACGATTCTGTTCGTATCGGTAATGCTATATGAATTTTTGTATTTACATTTATCAAAACTGGTATTCCAACCTGCATTTCCTTGAATCTTGGTAATTTATTCTGTAGTTTTAATTGCGAAGCCCCATCGTCGCATGGTTCTCCTGTTGTAGTAACAAAATACATATAATTGTCCTTACGCATAAATAATTTTTCTCTGCATGTAATAATTACTTGTTTATCGTTAATTTGATTAAATTGTTCTTCATAGATCGACGTCTCTTCGTTTATTTGATCAGGACTGAATTGCGGATCGTTTTCAAGTAATGATTCATTAACATGATCAAGATCTTCGTGTAAGCGTAATCGCGCATTTTCCGAGTGAACGAGGGGTTCCGGCTCGAAAGTTTCCACCTCCGTATCGTCGTGCGTTCCTTCTCCACGGTCCGGTGATTGTTCGTTCGCTCGCCTCTCGTTTTTTCTTCCCCTTTGCGGGCGTAGAGCCTCTATCGCGTCTAAATATCGTTGGCCTACCTGGCGACCCGCCTTCGCTCTCGTGGTCATACCCCGCGGTGGTTCAACTAGGCTAGACTCGGGCTCATCACCTGCCGCTATTGCCTTGCTTCTCGTCATAACTAGGACCTTGTCTATGGGGTTTCTAGACAGTGCGTCTGCTACATTTAAACGACCCGGTCTGTATTTAATTTCGAAATCGTACTCCGCGAGCATAAGACTGTGACGTGTGATAAACACACGCACTAGTATTGCGTAAAATTATTTTATAAATTGTTAATATATTGTATAATAATAATAAGTCCGTAGTATATTAAGATAGCCTCGCGATAGACACGTGCCGTTAAACGCGAGTTCAACGACCGCGCTATAAATAGATTGACCGCCTCCCCACTACTGTGCCTACTCGCCAGTTCATTGACCCCGTCCGGAGTGGGGAGACAGGCGCTATACGCATGCGCGCTCTCGTAGAATCGGGTATATAAGGCGCACCGAAACCACCAGTAGTGAGTCTGCAACTGGACGACAGATCGGACTGGCCGTGAGCACACGACCAGCCCGTTTCTCCGACCTAGTGCAGCAACCGTGGATACGTTCGTGAGCACACGTTCGTAAACACGGTTACCGTATACCGTACCGACCGTTACCGTAATCGCATCCTACCGTAGGCACCTCGTGAGCACACGTGGTGTCTAATCCTGTCCGTATCCTCGTGAGCACACGTGGATTATCCCGACCGCACCCTCGTGAGCACACCTGGGTTATCCCGACCGTATCCTCGTGAGCACACGTGGGTTATCCCGACCGCATCCTCGTGAGCACACGTGGATTATCCCGACCGTATCTTCGTGAGCACACGTAGATTATCCCGACCGCATCCTCGTGAGTACACGTGGATTATCCCGACCGTATCTTCGTGAGCACACGTAGATTACCCCGACCGCATCCTCGTGAGCACACGTGGATTATCCCGACCGCATCCTCGTGAGCACACGTGGATTATCCTGACCGTATCTTCGTGAGCACACGTAGATTATCCCGACCGCACCCTCGTGAGCACACGTGGGTTATCCCGACCGTATCCTCGTGAACATACATACTAGCCCGAACCGTATTACCGTGCGAGCATACACGATACCCGTTAGTCGCGTCCGTTTAGGAAACTAGTTATAAGACATCATTGTAAAGTTCGTAGATCGCGTAATAATTAAGTATTTTGTCTTGTTTTGATTACAGACTAATTAGCTATTTCACCCGACCAAGACCAGGCGGGCTGGCAACACTTACACTATATCTTTGTTTATTCTTTATATATCTGTACATAGTTTTAATAATAATTAGCCTTTATTATAAATAGTGGTACTTTATTTCAAATTCCTTAAAACCTGAATCCTGGAATCTGAGCAAGGTCCGGCAAAGATTCACTCCGTTACAAGACGCCATCGCGTAACTCGTGAGTTCGGGTCCTTATGCGTTTGTAACCATACCAGTGGTTTATGATCTGTTATAAGATAAAATTTTCGTCCAAATAAATACGGTCGGAAATGCTTAATGCAAAATATTATTGCTAGTCCTTCTTTGTTAAACGTGTCCCAACGTTTTTCAACATCCGAAAGAACTCGAGAGACGCATGCAACGGGTTGATCTTTCCCTATCTCACCCTGACTTAAGACTCCAGCAATTGCATATCCCGAAGCGTCGGTCGTTAGATTGAAAGTAATTTCGAAATTTGGAAAAATTAATACCGGTTTTTCGCATAAACTAATGCGTAATGTCTCAAATGCCTTTTCTGTTTCTTCTGACCATTTAAATTGAACGTCCTTTTTTAATAAATCCGTTAAAGGTTTTGCAATTTTTGAAAATTGATAAATAAATCTTCTATAGTAGCCCGCTAGACCCAAAAATTGCTTGATATTTTTAGCATTTTGAGGGCGTGGAAATTTTCGTACAGCTTCAATTTTCCGCGAATCTGGTTTAATTCCTTCTGCACTAATAACATGACCTAAATATGTAACTGTTTTTTTAAAAAATTCACATTTCTCTGGTTGTAATTTTAAAACCGCTTTTCGCAATCTAATAAATAAATTCTCTAATCTTTTAATATGCTCTTGTAGAGTCTCCGAATAACATATAATATCATCAATAAAGCAAAAAAGTTCTTTATTGATAAGTCCAGCGAGTGCAATTGAAAGTGCTCTTGAGAATGTAGCCGGCATTATTCGTAGTCCAAAGCTTCCTCGGTTAAAATGGTACAAATCTCCGTTTGTAACAAACGCGGTTTTGTGACGGTCTCGTTCGTCAATTTCTATTTGATGATACGAAGCCTTAAGATCAAAAGTTGAGAATTTTTTTGATCCGCCCAATTGGTCTATTATTTCAGTTATATTCGGTAGCGGAAATTGGTCGTCTAAAGTTTTTAATTTGCGATAGTCGATCACCATTCTGTATTGCTTACGTCCTTGTATGTCCTCTTTCTTAGGAACTAGAAAACAAGGGCTTGAGTACGATGAGGTAGATGGTTCGATAATGCCGTCTTTTAATAAGTCTTGCACTTGTCTTGCTATTTCTTCTTTATGTACCGGAGGTAATCGGTATTGTTTTGAAGTTATTGGTACATCATCCGTTGCTGGGATTGTTAGTTTTAAAATATGTGTTGCTGTTAATTTTTCACCCGGAAGGTAAAAGATGTCGCTATATTTCTCAATTAATTTTTCTATTTCTTCTCTTTCATCAGCAGCCAAATGGTCAAGTCGTAGTAATGATTTTACCTTTTCCGCTCTCCCTTTTGGTATGACACATGCTAAGCGATAAACTTTATGACTACCTTTTAGTTTCTTTCCGCCTTTTCCTTTTAAATTAATTCTTAATTTAAGTAAACCCTCTAATGTATCTTTAATAACATTTTTATGAGATTCTCCCCCAAAGGCATGTAGTTTTACATAATTTCCTAATTTATATAGATTTTCTCTTAATTCCTTTGAGTTATTTGTTGAGTTGTCATGATACTTTATTTCCATTAGTAGATTACTTATTAACATTTCCATGTCTTGGTTATTATTCCACAGAATTCCATTATTCATTAAACCTTCCTCTAGAATTTTTTGTAACATGCGAGTCGAAATTAACAACCTTTCTTCATCGAATTCGTTTGCGTCTACATTTTCATTTTGTGCTAATGCCTTTTTATTTTTTGTATTATTATCGAGACCTACCATATCTTTTCTCTTTATCTCAAAATTAGAATATTTTTCATTACTTATTTCGTTCTCGTTTCTTGGACTTGGGTGCGCGCTTGATTTATTAGTTGCCTCATCACTTTCGAGTTCATTTAAGAGATTATTTTTTTTATTTGAGGAGTGCTTTTGCAAGCTTTCTTTATTAGTTTCATGATTAAAGTATTCTTCATCGTTCTCCCTTATTACTGGGTTCGATTTGGTATTTGTTTCTAATTTCTTAATGATTTTAATTTCTTGACTTGTCTCTTCGTTTCCTTGTTCGATTAATTTACATACATTAGGCTTACATACTGCCTTCGTACGTAAGACTTGATTTAGGCTTGGAATTCATTTAGACTTCGATATTCAGTTACCTTTGAACTCGATTTTAGATTTGAATTTGATTTTGAATTTCATTTGAACTTGAATTTTGATTTAGAATTTGAATTTGAATTAAATTTGAACTTGAATTATGATTTTGATTTTGAATTCATTTGAATTTGCATTTTGATTTAGAATTTGATTTTGAATTTCATTTGAATTTGAATTTGATTTAGAATTGATTTGAATTTTGAATAGATTTGAATTTGATTTTGAATTTCTTTGAACTTGAATTTTGATTTTAGAATTTGAATTTGAATTAAATTTGAACTTGAATTATGATTTTGATTTTGAATTTCATTTGAATTTGCATTTTGATTTTTAGAATTTGATTTGATTCTTGAATTTTAGTTTGATTTAGAATTTGATTTGAATTCATTGAATTTGAATTTTGATTTAGAATTTGATTTGAATTTCATTTGAATTTGAATTTGATTTAGAATTGATTTTGAATTCATTTGAATTTGAATTTGATTTAGAATTTGATTTTGAATTTCATTTGAATTTGAATTTTGATTTAGAATTTGATTTGAATTCATTTGAATTTGAATTTTGATTTAGAATTTGATTTTGAATTTCATTTGAATTTGAATTTTGATTTAGAATTTGATATTGAATTTCATTTAAACTGCATTTTGATTTAGATTTCGATTTTGAATTGGAATTTGATTTTGAT